>JBCFYV010000003.1:64048799-64648799 GCA_039000515.1 Timema cristinae | reverse complement strand
TACACATTTCTGGTGAAACAGCAACTTAGTTGGAGAGGGTTGTGTTGGAAGGGGGTAGCTATTACTTCTGAAACAGATATTTGTAAATCAAAATATCATATTTAGCAGAATGCAAGAGAATATTGTTAAATGATTATTATTGCATACACATATATTTAGTTTTTACTTGTAAAGTGCTTTTATGATCTTCATAGCTTTAGGTCATATTTTGTACATTTTAAGTCATGTTTTAGAAAGTATGGTGACATGGCGGTCTAGGGGGGTAAGGTGTCAGAATTCTGTATTGAGGGTCCGGGGTTAAATCCTTGGTCCCGTACAGATTTATCTGATTGTCATATCCCCGTGGTTCGGATCCCACGTTAAATTGTAGGTCCTCCATTTCATCTCACAATCACCCTACCATTACACATTAGCGTAGCTTCGTATAACCCGACCGGGTAGTAAGAAGCGGTGCTAATAATAAATAATAATTTTAGAAATGTTTATATTAACTTTACTCGCCATTTTTTTTTGACAATTTTTAGATCTTTAAAGTCGGGCTCTGGTCATGAATATAGCGGCGTTTGAACAAAAACATTTTAAAATAATATATATAACATTCCTGTTAAAATTCCGAGAAGCCTATTCATATTATGTATAAGGGTATACTAAACTTATCTGCTGAGTCAAATATTTTATTTATTTTGGCATATAAGTTGTTTTTTTATAAAAACAACTAAAATAATTACCTTAACTCACGTCTTATTCCACTACACTTTTCTGAGTTATGGCTAAAGAGTATATAAATCTCTACATATATACATAGCTTATGTTGATGTATTTAATTTGTTTTGATTCATTTCAAATTTTACTTTATCTACGCCCGAAAAAAACATTACATATGTTTATATTTCATTGTTTCAAATTATGTTCTTGTGACCTCAACATTAATTAATTGTTTTAATAAATTTATAGTTTTTTTTTATAAATCCCTTTAGAACACTAAACATATTTTAACAATATTATTGGTTAATTCATCATATTGGCTGCGAGGGTAAAATTAACAACTTTCTGTGTATTGTTCATTGTTACTAATTACATCATGTTACACTAATGTGCATAACAAGATGGTAGCGTCTTTAACTATAATATTATTAATAATAATTTTAATGATAAGTAACTTTATAAATGAGAATTCACTAATGGGAAAAAAAAGGTCTTATTTCATAGTCAATGTATTAACGCAAGCTCATCAACGTAATTGTATAGTTCTGAAAGCCAAATAAAATTTTAACAATACTAATAAATGCCAGTCTTAGAAGTTGGCTCTTAGACAATATAATTTTCATCATAAATGTAATAATATTCTGTTGATATTTGTATGTTTCCCAAATTTATGATTGTTGATTCTTTGTTCATACTGTTATTGATATTTATGAAAATTAAAATAACACCCCCGATGTCATTAAAAACAAAACAAAAACTTTCAAATAACTGTGTAATACTTTTGTAAAAAAAATATATATGATATTTACCATTACACAGACATGGAGTAATTATATTGTTGTTCATGTGACGTATCTAACATTGTATAGTTTGATGAAATAGAAAGTGATATTGATGTAATAGTGTATAAGTGATTATAATAATATAATTTCAAATTAGAAGTGAAAAAAATATGGTGATTTTGTTTTTGTTTTAAAAAAAAAGCTGTTCTCTGGGAATCAATGCTTGTGTAGCACTTTTTTTTTAGGACTATGTCTTAATACCCGTTCGGGATATACGATTACATACTAATTATGCTAATGGTTTTATGGATTAGGAAAGTTGTTTTTAAAGGATGTGTACCCGCATTTGCGTGGATGGAGAGTGAAAACCCATTTTGTAAAAGCCACCCTCAGTACTCCCGATTAAGATTTTGAATCTCTATTTCTCCTTCCTCGACAGTTTAGTCTACTACGGAGTAGCGCGTTAGACCATACGGCCACCGAAGTGGGTTTGCGCAGCACGTGAATTAATTTAACTTGCTACCCTTATCTCATTAACACACCGCTTCCCTCTCTCTTTTTAATAGGGGAGGGTTAGGAGAGACATTATCGCCCACTTTTGAAGACAATACATCAATTTATTATATTTATAAAATTAAAGATTATTTTGTTGAAAGTGCGAACTTATGGCCAGAGGGTCAGGATTCAATTCCCGGCAATTCCAGAGGTTTTTTTTAGGCAGTGAGTCTGGAACGGGGTGAAGTTAGCCTCTTGAGGACAATCGAGAAGCTAATTATTATTATTATTAGCACCGCGTCTTACTACCCGTGAGAAGCTAATAAATGTAAAAAAGTAGCAGCTATGATCTAGAAAACTGAGATCAACGACGGAGGGTTCATTGTTCATTAATCTCCCCGAGCATAAAATTGGTACCGATACAGTAGTTATTAATATTTTTTTCAGCTGTTAAATATTGTGTCCTCGGTTCTAAAATTTTGGGAATAGCCTTCCCACTTTTGATGATAGGCTAAGGGTGTAGTTTTAAACTGATTGAAGATATGGGAAGGGTTCTAGCCAACTTTTGAATTTGGGTCGAGATACCTTTACATTTTAAATTGTGGATGATTACTAAGCATAAATTCTGCCCGATACTTAAAAAGTATGTTTCGATAAAGACTCGATCAATCTTTGTAGACTGTTTGATTAGGAAGAGTTTTATTTTTGTTAGTCACCACATCTTACTACCCATTCGGGTTAGTACTAGTTCCACTAATATTTTTTTGGATTAAGGTGGTTATATTCAGAGGAAGTGTACCCACACTTTCTTAGAGGGAGAATGGAAAATCATTTTGGAAAAAAAACTATCCTCAGTACACCCGACTGAGATTCGAGCTCAATCCACCCGTCACCGACAATCTAGTCTACTGCGAGAGTAGCGCGTTAGACCCCGCGGCCCCCGAAGCGGGTGACAGTTTAGTTATTTAAAACCCGCCTTGGTGGCGTAGTTGGCTAACGCGCTTGTCGTGTTGAGCTCGACTGCTGAGGATGGGGATATCGAGGTTCGAATCTCGGTCGGGTGAACTGGGAGTGGTTTTTCCTAAATGGTTTTACACTCTCCCTCCACGCAAATTCGGGTTCACTTCCTCTAATTCAACCTTTCCAATTCCTAATCCATTAGTGTAATTAGTACTTAAAGCGTATAACCCGAACAGGTAGTAAGACGTGGTGCTAATATTATTATTATTATTATTATTATATTATTATTATTATTATTATTATTATTATTAGTTATTTAAATGATGTGCACAGCTTGACAGAGAACAGCTTGTTGTTTTTGTCTGGGTAAATGGAGGGTGACTAACCGCCTGTGGTCTATTTTTCATTATTTGCTTGAGTGGAGAAGGCTTAGTTATTGAAGTGATGTGCACAGCTTGACAAAGCACAGCTTCCACTCTCCCAGGTGAAGCTTGTAGAGTTTAGATCCGAGTATATGGAGTATGAATTCCTTGTGGTCTATTTTCCCTTGGTCTTGGTCTTGGTGTCTTAGTCTGTACGGAGATGAGGTACTCTTTTCTGCACTCGGACTCATTTATTGGTAGACGACAACATCAGGTAATTAGATCAATTAATTTGAATAAACTAAAAGTGGGAGTTTGTATCTGTTGAAATGTTTCTTTAAAATAAAATAAAACATTAATTGTGTAGTCTAATTAAAAGCTTATTTAAAAGATACACCCCTTTTTTTTTTAAATACATCCACACGTTTTATTCATTTGTATGTTTTACAATTCAATGGATTTTATTTAGATAAGTTTTGAAATAGCACTTTATTAGAAAGTTTAATGACTAAATCAATTAATTTAATGAGTGTATAATTTTGAGATTTTTAATATGCCAAGCGTGCAATATTTAGGACTGTCTTATATAGTTGCACTAATTATGAGTTTAATTAAATTTAATGAGTGTATAATTTTGAGATTTTTAATATGCCCAAAGCGTGCAATATTTTAGGGACTGTCTTATATAGTTGCACTAATTATGAGTTTAATTTAATTTAATTTAAAACTCTTTTAAGGTAATTTTGTGAAATGTGTCTTAGTGCAGACAAGAAATACCTCTTCAGCCTTAACAGGTCGATGCTATATCGTCCGTGTGTTCCAAAAAAAAAAAAAAAAAAATGGTAGACTGAGAAAATTATACATTGTTTAAAATATAATGTAACACTCACCAAATATTCCTCACCCTCTTTAAAAAAAAATCCTCCACACAAGTGTGGTAATATTGTGATAGAACATCCCTCTTAAGTGTCCCAAACCAACACACCCACCCTTCCACTTAAAAAAATAATACTCCCAGATAAACCAGAAGTAACATGTTTTGTAAATACAAGTTGATTTTTCCAAATATATTCACACATAAAAAAAAATAATGAAAATTTGTTGTGTTTCGTAAGATAATGAAAACAATATAAATACTGTAGATTTTTTGTGAAATAATTTTTAAACTAATAGATACTAGTTTGGACCACATTTGTTGCTATTTTAGGGAAAATGGTTTTTGGATAAAAAAAAAAATTAGTGTGTGTATCAGCATGTGTTTGTGTTATTATTTTATATATTTGAGTCTTGTTATATTGAACCAAAAAATAGAATCAAAATATAGTTATGATAACCAACCCTCACATTATATGTGTCTGTTGATGATTATAAAAAAAATATATATATATGAATGGTGGGCAGACTACAAATCTTAAGACATTTTTACAAATATTTTTGCTCCAATGATTTCTATAAAACAATTTTCCATGTCTGAGAAGAAGGTAATTGGAGATTTTCTGCAAATTTTCAAAAAAAGTTTTGAATATATAATATACTGTCTATCTTGACAATAATACAAAAAATATGTTCAGTATATTAAGTAACTTGAAGGCTTATAAATATATCCAATATTGACAAAGACCAAAAAAAATAAACTCATTTTATATGATTTTATTTTCTAAAATTAAATAAATATATATATTATTTGTATGTCCCTTGGATGTATGAATTATTTATGTGTTTGAATTGAATGGCAGTTCAAATCATTTTAGCAATAATATTTACAATCATACCAACTCAAAGATACCATGTTCATAAACATATTATGAATCATATATTCACGTTGGTTGATCGTGTTTTTTTGTAGGAATCATTGCGGCAAAAATAATTACTGTACATATGAAACCTGAACAATCCGCAAAATGTTTCACACCAACATAAGTGTTGATAATTTATATATAAATTTATACAAAAAAACTAACATCATTAAACGATTTACAATATTCAATAAACATTGTGAAAACTATAATTATGAGTTTATGTATTCTAAAGATAAATACGCAAAACAATTTGTAATAGATATCAAATGAAACTCATTTTGAATGGTCATCATATTTAATATCCGGTTTTTTTTTGTATAAATTAATATATGTATCAATTAATTGTTAGACTTTGATAAACAACGACACATTATTTGTATTAAATATGAATGGCTGGAGTGCTTAGCTTAGTAAATATATTTAAAAAAACATTTGTTAGTTGAAATAAAAAAAAACACGTGAAATATATTATACTGGGATTCAAAATAAAGTATGAAAATATTAATGTATGATCTAAATTGAATCAAATACTTCATTTACCACCCACTATTCACTTTGTTTTCTAGCTCAAAGCTGAATTCAGTAAGTGATACCAAGTACCCTTACTTAAAATATTCAATAATTAATTAAACATAATATAAATAAAATAGAATTGTTTAAATGGTTCCGTTTGCATTATGATTAGATCCATGCACTTTTATTTTCTCAGATAACTTGGATTTTCTAATCACTGCAAAAACCATAAATTATAATATTATTAATTTACATATGTATCACATAGTTTACCTATTATTAAAATTGATTTTTTTTTTCATTTTTGACATCGCGTCTTACTACCCGTTCAGACTTTTAAGGATGAGTAAGGTTATATTATAGTAAGTATATCCATATTTGCGTGGAACAGAGAGTGGAAGACTATTTTGGAAAACACACCCTCATTACACCTGACCAATATTCAAACCTGGATCTCCCGCTAATCGACATCTAGTCTACTGTGAGAGTAGTGCCTTAGGCCATGTGGCACAGAAGCTGGTAAGATAAGTAGTTTGATCTGCACAAGCCATGGAAAACTTTACCTAATAATTAAAAAGTATTGTTTATATAATTATTGTGCGGGAGGAAACATAATGATAAGCTACATACCCTGTACACATCACAAGTAATGGTTAGTATAGTCAAGTCTATGAGATTACAGTGAGCAAAACATGCAGCGTGAATGGGAGAATCTAGAACTCCGTTCAAAGTACTGACTGGCAAACCTATTGGGAATAACTATCTCAAGATAAGGATATGGTGTAAGAGGTGGACTGGATAGAACTAGCTCAAGATAGGGATAGGGTGTAATGAGTTCGATTGTATAGAACTAGCTCAAGATATAAATTGAGTGTAATGAGATTTATTGGATAGAGCTAATTCATGATAGAGGTAGGGTTAATGAGGTGGATTGGATAGAACTTGCTCAAGATAGGGATAGGTGGCTTACTTTTTTAAGTAAAGTAATGCAATTTAGAGTTCGTAATAGAGTATATAAGTAGGTATGCTTTGTATATTATTAGATATTTTATCTCAATACCTTGTAATTTTTTTTTTTATTTTTTATTTGCTTGTTTCAAACTACCTCTTCATATTATATGCATAATTGTTTCTTATGAGGTAATGATGAACAAGGAATAATTTTCGAGTTAATGTACACGAATTTGCATGTAAATGGAGTGGGAAAACATATAGTAAAAAATCCTCAATACACCCAACTAAGACTCGAACTCCAATCTCCCCATCATCAGCAGGCCAGTATAACACGAGAGTAACGCCTTAGAACATTGGTTCCCAAACTTTTTAGATCAACGGAGTCCTTGCATCAGATAAAATACATTCTGAATCGCTAATAAAAACGATTTACACTGATATTATGAACATTCAAACGACAGCTGAATTTTACAAAAATTAAAGCATTAAACAAAAGGAAAATTATCCCATGTTATGCTAAGGCTGTGCCTTTGCAAGCGTCCTTTATTCAATTTTTTTTTAATAGGCAGTTTTTAATCACTCATACTATTTTACAGCGTGAAAACAAATAATCTAAAATTGCCTAACGCTGCCTTAGACCATGTGACCACCGAAGCAGGTGATTGGTTTATTTAAAATACGTGACGGTATTGACCAGACTAGGTGTGAGACGTTGTAGGGAAAAACCTTGTACATTTTGAAGTTAATTTCAACAAATGAGTTAACCTGAAACTCTGAGAAATTCTAATAATTACTCAGGACTTTCATTGAGAACAAACTTGTGGTTTAACAAGACACCTCAATTTGCTAGAACCATATTAATTTGGTTATATCCTTATCTAATAAAACCAACTGTTGAGTTATAAACTTGTTTTTTGCTGCGAACGTGTGAATTCGCAGTTAAGGGGGAGTTACAGTCACCGGTGACGTGGTCCAACCTTTTAATAGCCGGACCTTGTAGAAGAGATTCACGCTCCGTTCTTGATGCATACGCCCTCGGCGTGGACGGAGAGAAAAGCGTCCTTGACTGCCGAGGCGACGTAGTGGATGTTGGAATCATTGAGGGCGCACATGTTGTATCGGCCACTCGACAGTAAGTATACGTGATGTTTCTCTTTGAGGTAGCGCACCTGGTCATCTGCGGACACAAATCACAGTTCGATCATTACGGAGAGCAGAGGACATTATATATAACTGTTTGCATTTTCAAGGTGGAATGGAACTCAAAGCTAACGTACTACATTTTGTCGATGTGGTTTTTACATACTTTCTCCAAGCGAATGCTGGTGCAGTTCTAGAAAACTCACCCTTCTAACCTAGAGGAAGACAATGTTTCTCAATCTGTGTGCCGGGATGATAGTCCATGCTAGTTCATGCAATGACATTTGGGTTTTAGTGAATGTATTTATCAAGGATATGTATTTTATTGATTATTATGTTGGAGTGCATCTTACTACCCGTTCCATATATCTGAATTTATTTACACCAATCAACTAGAGATGGTTAAGGAAGAAATCAAAGGAAATTTACCCGAATTTAAGTTGAGGGAGAATGGAAAACATCATAGGGAAAAGTACCCTGAATAAACTTAGCCTAAGCTAGTGATGTGACACATTTATTGTAACTCACGTGACAGTCCAGTGAGAGAGAACATTCCTGTCTGGCTAATGACATATTTATTGTAACTCACGTGACAGTCAAGTGAGAGAGAACATTCCTGCCTGGCTAGTGACATATTTATTGCAACTCACGTAACAATCCAGTGAGAGAGAACATTCCTGTCTGGCTAGTGACATATTTATTGCAACTCACGTGACAGTCCAGTGAGAGAGAACATTCCTGCCTGGCTTATGACATTTATCGCAACTCACGTGACAGTCCAGTGAGAGAGAACATTCCTGCCTTGCTAGTGACATATTTATTGTAACTCACGTGACAGTCCGGGGAGAGAGAACATTCCTGCCTGGCTAGTGACATATTTATTGCAACTCACGTGACAGTCCAGTAAGAGAGAACATCCCTGTCTGGCTAGTGACATATTTATTGCAACTCACGTGACAGTCCAGTGAGAGAGAACATTCCTGCCTGGCTAGTGACATATTTATTGCAACTCACGTGACAGTCCAGTAAGAGAGAACATCCCTGTCTGGCTAGTGACATATTTATTTCAACTCACGTGACAGTCCAGCGAGAGAGAACATTCCTGCCTGGCTAGTGACATATTTATTGTAACTCACGTGACAGTCCAGTGAGAGAGAACATCCCTGTCTGGCTAGTGACATATTTATTTCAACTCACGTGACAGTCCAGTGAGAGAGAACATTCCTGCCTGGCTAGTGACATATTTATTGTAACTCACGTGACAGTCCAGTGAGAGAGAACATCCCTGTCTGGCTAGTGACATATTTATTTCAACTCACGTGACAGTCCAGTGAGAGAGAACATTCCTGCCTGGCTAGTGACATATTTATTGTAACTCACGTGACAGTCCAGTGAGAGAGAACATCCCTGTCTGGCTAGTGACATATTTATTGTAACTCACGTGACAGTCCAGTGAGAGAGAACATTCCTGCCTGGCTAGTGACATATTTATTGCAACTCACGTGACAGTCCAGTGAGAGAGAACATCCCTGTCTGGCTAGTGACATATTTATTGTAACTCACGTGACAGTCCAGTGAGAGAGAACATTCCTGCCTTGCTAGTGACATATTTATTGCAACTCACGTGACAGTCCAGTGAGAGAGAACATCCCTGTCTGGCTAGTGACATATTTATTGTAACTCACGTGACAGTCCAGTGAGAGAGAACATCCCTGTCTGGCTAGTGACATATTTATTGCAACTCACGTGACAGTCCAGTGAGAGAGAACATCCCTGTCTGGCTAGTGATGTGTTCCCAGCTGCCCGGAGTGTTGATTTCCTCTAGAGCAGCTCTGAATCTTTGACGGACGTCTATAATTCTTTTGGCCATTACACGCACATAACTTTTCCTGCATTACCAAAATAAATAGTACGACACAATTGCACAAACTTTCTCAAATAATTGTGTATTATAGCTTCAAATATAATTTTTTTAAATAAGTTTGAAGTAAACTATCCTTAAGTATGTTTTCCTCATAAAAACAAACACATAATCTTGTTAATCACAATAATTATTCTTTATGTAAATATTTCAAACCAAACTGCTCAAATTTATCTAACAAAATTCAAATTTTCAAAAATAAATTATCTGTTAACTATCTTAAAATTATTTGTTATTTGTAAAAATTAACACCTACCTATTATTTATCATTAAAACTATTCTAGGATTCCCATTTTGAATTCAATCTTGTAATTCAATTTCTAATAAGTCCAAATCTTATACAATTTGTCGTAAGTGAACTACTCTTGAATAAATTTATTTTATTTTATTAAAGATACATTATTATTGATAATGTAGAATAAATAGTCCGCGTATATGAATTTTAAACCATATTTTTCAAACTATTTTCAAAAAATCAAATTTTACAATAATCAGTATTTGGTTAACAACTTTTAAATGATTTTTTTTTTTTAGAAAAACAAATATTTTCAACCATCATAAGCAAACTCAACAAGATACCCATTTTGAACCAAACCGTTATGGTAATTTTTTTTTTCCAAAAAGCAATGACCGGTAAACTACTCACATGAGTTTTTACCCTAAAAACAATTATACATTGTTATTTGCTATATAAGTTCCAGATATATATTTTTTAACAAAATCCTTTGAGCTATTTTCGAAATATTTCAAATTTTCCACTATTTATTATCAGTAAACTACCCTTACTTTGAGGAATAGGGTCAAAATACAAACATGAAAAGTTATAACCCTGCAAAATCTAAATATCAAATTTGAATAAAATACATCTGACAGACAGAATATTGTAAAATTCCCTTTTTTGGGTTTGTGTTCACAAAAGACGTAAAGATTAATCATAATCACGAGATAGATTTTTTTTCACGAGCACAACACTTTCTCTTTATATGATAAAGTAAAAATTATGTTTCATACTAAAAATGTTTTAACAAGGGAAGACTGAAGCACATCTGGAAGGGGGAGGGGAGGAAGGAGTGGAACAATTAGGAAATAATGGTTTTTTCAGCATCGTGTCTTACTACCCGTTCGGGTTATACGCTTAGATACTAATTACGGTAGTGATTTTAAGGGTGATTAAAGTTATATTCATAGGAAGTGTACCCATATTTGCGTGTAAGGAGATTTGAAAACCATTTAATAAAAGCCACTCTTAGTACAGCTGAGGTTCAAACAACGATCCCCCTGTCATCGGCCGTATAGTATATTGTGAGAGTGACGCCCTAGACTATTCAACCACCGAAACGAGTTCATAAAATACTCTAAATTAGAGTCCCCCCACCCGTGCTTCACCTTCCGTTCGCTGCCCTATTTTTACACGAGATAATATAGAAATAACAGATCCTATGCTAAATCTTAACTCACCACTCTTGGAAGTTGACCGGATCGCTCAGAATCCTGAGGGCGATCACGGCACCGTGCGCTGGGGGGCTGCAGTACGTCCCACGGACAATCACCTGCAGCCTCGTCCTCACCGTCTCGACGTCGAGGCTGTCGTTCAGGACCACAGTGAGGGCACCCACACGCTCATCTAAGGAGCACAAACATACAAAACCCTCACCGGGATGTCTTACAGGTCGTTTAATGACAACCGACCGACCTTTGGTCATAAAGACTTTCTGGTGATCAACAAAGCCTTTCAACGTGTGTCGTTTGTTTGGAATCGATCAAACCTGTTCTTTTTATATTGCCGTGTCATTGAGTGTTGCCAGGATAAACATATCTTGTTAAAACTCCACCAATAATATGATCTCCCACATTCTGTCTCTATTTGACTAATTACACATAAGCGCTTCTCTGTATACCTCCCATGAGAAGATGTTTTCGTTGACATCTGACCAATGTTCTGCAGATTGCTAAGAACTATTCACAGGTCAGTCCAAACTAACTCTGCTTATCCTGTAAACACTTAACATCACTCTATTGTTTTTTAAATGGAAAACCTTTTGATGGTTGCCTCTTGTTTTCTTACCAAGCTTTCAGTAATCAGCTGAAAGACGTTATTAAATACTGACATAAAACAGGACAGCAACAGTCATGGGAGATATGGAAACTTTTAATCTGCCAGAAAAATTGGGAAATTGGCATTGAAATTGGTTACTGATGAAAGAAAACTGGTGTATGAGGATAGCTGTTCAGGGAATATAAATGCCTTTATTCAATATCTCTCAAACATTGTTTTAAATAAATATCTATGTTTATTTATAGGCATTCAAAATGGAATATTATGATTTTTAGAAAATCCTTAACTATTTTTAAATTAGTTTAGGTAAGGTAAACTTTAATTTTTGGATCAAGGAAAAACCATGGATATTTCTTTCCCCGATATTTTTTGTCTATCCTGTAAAATCTCACCCATTAGTCGGGCTGTAAGACCTTGGATGGCCAAAGAATTCCATCTCAGATTACCAAAATGTAAGCCCGTATCCTCTGATTTGAATTAAATCTTCTAAGATGTATGAACGTGAAAGTGAATCGAGATGTTCAAAATAAAATTGAGGATTTTCAAATATCCAGACTGTACCAAGGTCCTATATTAGGGTGCGTACCACACCTTTAATTTAGAAGTGTCAATCTGAATGTGACAGGTTCCATTATAACAGATGATTCAAGCAGGGTGTGTCTTGTACATTTAGCTCAGATTGGTCAAGCAGGGTGTGTTGCACATTTAGCTCAGATGGGTCAAGCAGGGTGTGTTGCACATTTAGCTCAGATGGGTCAATCAGGGTGTGTAGTACACATTTAGCTCAGATGGGTCAAGCAGGGTGTGTAGTACACATTTATCTCAGATGGGTCAAGCAGGGTGTGTAGTACACATTTAGCTCAGATGGGTCAATCAGGGTGTGTAGTACACATTTATCTCAGATGGGTCAAGCAGGGTGTGTTGCACATTTAGCTCAAATTGATCAAGCAGGGTGTGTTGCACATTTAGCTCAGATGGGTCAATCAGGGTGTGTAGTACACATTTAGCTCAGATGGGTCAATCAGGGTGTGTAGTACACATTTAGCTCAGATGGGTCAATCAGGGTGTGTAGTACACATTTAGCTCAGATGGGTCAAGCAGGGTGTGTTGCACATTTAGCTCAGATGGGTCAAGCAGGGTGTGTTGCACATTTAGCTCAAATGGGTCAATCAGGGTGTGTAGTACACATTTAGCTCAGATGGGTCAAGCAGGGTGTGTTGCACATTTAGCTCAAATGGGTCAAGCAGGGTGTGTAGTACACATTTAGCTCAAATGGGTCAATCAGGGTGTGTCTTGTACATTTAGCTCAGATGGGTCAATCAAGGTGTGTAGTACACATTTAGCTCAAATGGGTCAATCAGGGTGTGTCTTGCACATTTAGCTCAGATGGGTCAATCAGGGTGTGTAGTACACATTTAGCTCAGATGGGTCAAGCAGGGTGTGTAGTACACATTTAGCTCAGATGGGTCAATCAGGGTGTGTAGTACACATTTAGCTCAGATAGGTCAATCAGGGTGTGTCTTGTACATTTAGCTCAGATGGGTCAATCAGGGTGTGTAGTACACATTTAGCTCAGATGGGTCAATCAGGGTGTGTAGTACACATTTAGCTCAGATGGGTCAAGCAGGGTGTGTTGCACATTTAGCTCAGATGGGTCAAGCAGGGTGTGTAGTGCACATTTAGCTCAGATGGGTCAAGCAGGGTGTGTAGTGCACATTTAGCTCAGATGGGTCAAGCAGGGTGTGTCTTGTACATTTAGCTCAGATTGGTCAAGCAGGGTGTGTTGCACATTTAGCTCAGATGGGTCAAGCAGGGTGTGTAGTACACATTTAGCTCAAATGGGTCAATCAGGGTGTGTCTTGTACATTTAGCTCAGATGGGTCAATCAGGGTGTGTAGTACACATTTAGCTCAAATGGGTCAATCAGGGTGTGTCTTGCACATTTAGCTCAGATGGGTCAATCAGGGTGTGTAGTACACATTTAGCTCAGATAGGTCAATCAGGGTGTGTCTTGTACATTTAGCTCAGATGGGTCAATCAGGGTGTGTAGTACACATTTAGCTCAGATAGGTCAATCAGGGTGTGTCTTGTACATTTAGCTCAGATGGGTCAATCAGGGTGTGTAGTACACATTTAGCTCAAATGGGTCAATCAGGGTGTGTCTTGCACATTTAGCTCAGATGGGTCAATCAGGGTGTGTAGTGCACATTTAGCTCAGATGGGTCAATCAGGGTGTGTCTTGCACATTTAGCTCAGATGGGTCAATCAGGGTGTGT
The DNA here is from genome assembly GCA_039000515.1 of Timema cristinae. Taxonomy (NCBI): domain Eukaryota; kingdom Metazoa; phylum Arthropoda; class Insecta; order Phasmatodea; family Timematidae; genus Timema; species Timema cristinae. Next base: position 64,634,836 of record JBCFYV010000003.1, on the reverse strand, counting down.
AGTACACATTTAGCTCAGATGGGTCAAGCAGGGTGTGTAGTACACATTTTTCTCAGATGGGTCAAGCAGGGTGTGTAGTACACATTTAGCTCAAATGGGTCATGCAGGGTGTGTCTTGCACATATATTCCAGATAAGTTCAAGGTGTCAAGGTGTGTCTAGCAAACCAATACAAAACCTGTTTTTGTCCTAGAGTTGCTTCAGTACAATTTTCAACGAAAGGGACTTCTGACAGCTTGACTTTAACGTATTCATAAGTCAAGTAATGTGATATTTAGCTGTCACTTTTGATAAATATTATCAATAACTTTAAAATTACAATTAAATGGTAAAATGTTATCAATGTTAACTGCGAAAATAAAACGTTCGAATATTCTAACAAACATTTCCTATGAATATTGGACTGTAAATTGTGAAGTATTATCCCTGCTGAACTTTGGGTCTCTGTGACGTCACTTACTGTAGAGTCCCATGACCTTGGCGAGGGATTGCGCCACTATGATTTCCAACCCCCGCACTTCAGCGAAGTACCTCACAGGCCACATGTCTTCATCCAGGTCCCCCGAGGCGAACCCTTGGTAAGGTGTGTCGAAGAAAGGAAACAGATGTCGTTCCTGAAGAGTAAAAGGTAGAATTTTATTAATATCACAATAATCAAATATTAATACAATATCCTTTTTTTTTGGTTTATTTAGTTTAGCGCCAAGTCTTACTACTTGTTACAGGTGTACTCACTGTACTAATTTATATATTTATATATTTACACATATGTACATGAATTTCTAGAAAGTGTATCATTATTTAGGAAAAAACCATTTGACCGGGATTCAAACCCCAATATCCCCATCATCATCATCAGTTTAGTCTTTTGCAAGGGAATATCCAACCTGTGGCCCGCGAGTAGGTTTTGTGCAGCCCACCACCTCAAATTGAATTATTTAAAATTGCGAAATTAAACATTAAATGAGACTCATATGAGCGCTAACTTCAGTGTAGTTTCCAAATTTGTGGGTATATTTTTTTTTATCGCCACATCTTATTACCTGTTCAGGTGATCATTATTCTAATGAGTTAGGAATGAGTAAGGAAGCATTTTAAAGTTAGCCTACCCACATTTGCACGAAAGGAAAGTGGGAGACAATTTAGGAAAAAACCAGCCTCAATAGACCCAACCACGATTTGAGCCGTGATCTCTCTCTGTCGTCATCAGACTAGTTTAATACGACACCTTAGACCATTCGGCCACTGAAGCGGGTTGTTTGTATTTAATTGACTGGTAGTGTATCTACCTGTATAACATCAGCGATCCTGGCCCATTGCTCCCTGGAAGGATCACATCCTGTGGGATTATGGGCACTCGGTTGAAGGACCACTACTGCGTTCTCAGGAGCTTTACTAAGGTCCTCCAACAGCCCTGTTATGTCCAAGGATTTGGTGACGTCACTCCAATATCTGTAGTTGAGAACAGTTGTGAAGCCCGCCATTCTGAACACGCGGTCATGGTTGTCTGGAAAAAAATTACATACATTTAAAAGGAGTTCTGATAAAGAACTTAGTGGACACCTTTTTAACTTCGTGAAACAGTCGGCTAGAAATCGTAGATTTACACGAACACTATTGCGTGAGGATCATTTCTAATAAGCATTAATAGCGATAAAGAGTTGATAGAAGTTCCTAATACTGGACAATCTTGAAATATCAAATGATATTTGTATAAAAACTGCATTTAAAATGCCGTTTTATTTGGCCGTCTTAGAATGGCTTCACAGATAAGCGCTGTGCACAAATCTTCATTCTGTCTAGAAAGGAAACATACTGTAGTTATTAACCAGAAACGTCGCTTTATCCATTATCGTCACCGCGGAAAATTTCGAGTAACTATTCAAATACGAATGCACTGCACACATTTCTGTCATATCGTAGGTGTTTTCTTTTTCCTCTCCCCCCCCTCCCCCCCATACCTCGCGCGCGCACACGCACAAACGAGCCGGGAGCTGAGCTACTATAAAAGCTCTTAAAGCTATTTTCAAAAGAATATAAATTTTTAAAAACTAGTTATTACTAAACAACCCTTAAAATTTTCTTCCAGAAACAAGTAGCTTGGCTCTTTAATCCATCATGACACTTATTCGTAAGTGGTCATTGTACTATCAGCAGCATAAACCTTATGAAGTCAAAGATGGTTGCGTTATCTAATAGCTCGTGATCTTAATAATCGTTCATTTGTATCTGACGATTTCCACATGACCATCATAGACTCTGCCTTAAAATATGAGTGAATAGTGACTCTGGGTATGGGAAGATTCTTTGGTATCTCAGTGGTAAGAATATGGAGTACTAAGCCAAAGGTCCCGGATTCAAGTCCCATGCCTAAAGGATATATTGTTATTTTTTATGTCAAACATAACTCATATAACAATTTTAAACAAAAAGATAGAGCCATTTTTGAAAAGTTAAACATATTTTCGTAAATTACTCATTTGTAAACTATCCTTAATCAAAATTTTCTTCCGAAAACAAGTAAACAATGTTATATTTAATGTCAAACACCACATAAATATACATTTGAAATAAAACCGTTGAAATATTTATGGAGAAATTTCAAATTTTCACAAATGTATTATTAGTAAACTATCCTTAAACGAATTTTTACCCAACAAACATGTTTTCAGTGTTATTTATCATGTCAAAAACTCTTTCAATATATTATATTTTAAATAAAATCGTTAGTTATTTTCGTAATAAAAATTATAATTATAATTTTTTTTAATCCCTCAATAAGTGAATGAGACGGGCTTACCCCACGACTGAACTGAAATGTAGACGGTGTCGAACCCAAGGGTTTGCGCGAGTAGGTCTGCGCCCACCCGCAAAGCGCCAGTGCCGCTGAGTGTTTGGATACTCACCACCTGCAAACAAATTTTCATGACGTCATTTTTTCTTTTATCATCACCAAAATCATATCAATAAATCTTGATTCACACGTTTACCGAAAATATAGAGCAGAAGCTGCTTGAATTGCGCAGCCATTCCCACGCTACGTGTCGACCCATGATGCATTGCAACGCTTTAAAACAGCTTATTATCAACATATTTTTTCTAATGGATAAACAGATATTTTAGATCATTCTCCCGATGGATGCTTACAAATTATAATGCTGTGTCGTGGCACAATCCAATACATCGATACACACGTCTCCCATTAATGAGTTATTTCAAAACTCCTCATAGCATCCAACTAAGCTGTCTGCTTGCTTCTAGCTCTACAGCGCATGCGTACTGATTTGAGAAGGTTGGGTCTGAGATTTGATTGGCTATCCCGTACCAAAGATCTTAGGCAGAGCGGACAAAGTAGAGAATATTTTAACTTCAACAGAACAGCTCGCACTGATGAGGTGTAAATCTTGTGATTGGCTTAGAGCTCGTCACGTGACCTAGTTAATGTTCTGCGCTAGTTTTTTTTTTTTTTTTTGCAACCTGTGAATCCACAGTTATTCCTTACCTTAAACTATGAGTGAATAATATCCCCGACAATGGGGCAAATAGTGAATAGCCAAGTGGTAGAGAATTGAGGCTCTAATATAATGGTCTTGGATTCGATTCCCATGTTCAGACGTCATTTTTTCAAATTTTACAATAAAATAATATCAGTGTCGAATACAAGACGGGTACATTATAGGTTAGGTTAACTAGTTGACTGTGTGTTAATATAATAAAGAGCTACCCACTTCGGTGGCCGCGTGGTCTGACGCGCTACTCTTGTGTTGGACTAGACTGACGAACACGGGGAGATCGGGGTTCGATCCTGGTCGGGTGCACTGAGGGTGGTTTTCCTAAATGGTTTTTCAATATCCTTCCACGCAAATTCGGATGCACTTCTTCTCAATTAAACTTTCCTTATCCCTAAATCATTAGTGTAATTAGTACATAGTCGGATAGCCTGAACAGGTAGTAAGAAGGGGTGGTAAAGTAAAAAGAAAAAGTTAAGTAAATATACTGTGTTAAATAATTGATTTTAAGTTCTCCAAATGATAGATATTCAAAAATTACTTGTTCCCCCCACAGCAGTATGGACACAGTAGCTAAGATTTGTTCACATTCATAATTTCAGACGGATCAGTATCGACATACTAAGCTTAGACTTCTTTATATACATTATATTTGCCACAGCAACATTTTTATGGAAACCAACACTAGTTTACATCACTCAATTTACCACAACAGCATTCATGGAAAAAAAAACTAGGACTTGTTCATACTAACTCTATGTTGAAACAACATTATCGATATAGTGATTAAGACCTCTTCACACTCACCCTATGATGACACTATATTATCTATATATCAACTAAGGCATCTTCACACTTACTCTACGATGACACAACATTATATATACGCCATTAACTAAGATAGTTAGCACCGCGTCTTATTAGCCATTCAGATTATCCGCTTAAGTAATAATTACTCTAATGGGTTAGAAATTTGTAAATTTGAATATAGAGGAAGTAAACCCGCATTTGCGGGAAGGGAGAGTGGAAAACCATTTAGGAAAAGCCAACCCCAATTCATCCGAGTGATACTCAAACCTCAATCTCCCCGTCTTCGGCAGTCTAGCTCAACACGAAACCAGTGCGTTAGCTAACTACGTCACCGAGGCAGGTCATTAACTAAGCCATCTTCATATTTACTCTATGATGACACAACACTATCTATATATTAACTAAGACCTCTTCACATTCACCCTATAATGACACAACATTATCTATATATTAATTAAGACCTCTTCACACTCACCCTATAATTACACAACATTATCTATACATTAACAAAGACTTCTTCACATTCACCCTATAATGACACAACATTATCTATATATTAACTAAGACATCTTCACACTCACCCTATAATGACACAACACTATATAATATATATATATATATATATATATATATATATATATATATATATATATATATATATATATATATTAACTAAGATCTCTTCACACTCACCCTATGATTACACATCATTATCTATATATTAACTAAGACCTCTTCACACTCACCCTATAATGACACAACAATATCTATATATAACTAAGACTTCTTCACAGTCACCCTATAATGGCACAACATTATCTATATATTAATTAAGACCTCTTCACACTCACCCTATAATTACACAACATTATCTATACATTAACTAAGACTTCTTCACACTCACCCTATAATGACACAACAATATCTATATATTAACTAAGACATCTTCACATTCACCCTATAATGACACAACATTATCTCTGCATTAACTAAGCCATCTTCACATTTACTCTATGATGACATAACACTATCGAATTAAAAGCTAAGACTTGTTCAAACGCACCCTATCCTGCTGTAACAGTGAGGACTGCGGACCCAGTATCAACTTGGTGGCGGCCTGACTGAACTCGTCCAGTCCCAGGAACCAGAGGTACTCGTGGTCGAGAGTGACGTCATCCGCCATCTCCTTCTCCACTCTCCTGACAACGGGCAGCACCCAAGGCTCATTCTCTTCCGTCCTGTATACTGCAAGACAGGATCTAATGTACCGACTATCAAGGAGTTTGTAATTTGAGTGCGGGTGCTAGCCACCCTCTCCCCCTTTACTATTCGCCATGTAAATTTAAAACTTAGAGCATTATTTCAATTAAAGTAATTTAATTTTTAAGTTTACCATAATTCTCCCCTGTTTTGACAAAACTATAAAAGATTAATTTGGTTGGATTATAGTGTATGTCTTGGATTTATTAGCGTTTCTAAGTGTTGCTATATACGGGTTGTATTTTAATTGGTGTCAAATATTCTAAGGGTGCATTCCTATAGACCAAACATTAACAAAAGTGCATATTATTCACATGGACCTAACCAATCTTGGTGTTATAGCTTTTAAAGGTTTTTTTTTTACTCAAAGAATGGTTGGTTATGAGTTATCGATTGAATGGCCTGTTTGATCACCAGATTTTTGAACCCAATGGATTTCTATCTCCGGAGACATTCTATTGTTTACTCAACTGCTGTCATGGTTGTTGGAGTTTTAAGAGAGCGTATCGTAAATGTATGTGAGAAAATACGTAAAACCCCAGGTGTAACTTGGTCTTGTATAATCGCGTTACTTCTTCTGTTGGGTTTTTTTACTAATCGAACAAGTAGATTCCTCCTACCTCAGAAACGAATCGTTTTTATACCCATGTTTATATGCAATTGTCTTAATGTTTGATCGATAGGAATACGCCCTTAGAATAATTGACCCCATTTAAAATACACTCTGTATAGGTTAGTTAGAACACAATATGAAAAAGGGTTATATGAGAGTAACATATTTACTCGAACTATTCTCATATAATCATACATCAAGTTGTGTAATGCCCACTTCTGTGGCCGGATGGTCTAAGGCGTCACTCTTAGAATAATAATAATATTAATAATACTTAGCATCGCGTTTTACCACCGTTCGGGCTATTCGCTTAAGTACTAATCACGCTGATGGGCTAGGAATTGGGAAGGTTGAATATAGAGGAAGTGAACCCGCATTGGCGTGAAGTAAGTGTGGAAAACCATTTAGGAAAAAAAAACTACCTCCAGTTCACCTGAGCGAGATTCGAACCTCAATCTCCCCGTCCTTGTTTGTCACAAGATGGCGGATTGTGAGTAACCGGTAACCTTTCGCTCGTGCTTTTAATCTTCATTAAAGCAGGTGCTGAGTGCAGTTTAATATCCTAAACACATTTAAAGTATAATATAATTCATTCTAAATTGTTTGTTTTCTTTTGTTTGTGAATGTGTCTTTGTTTACTATTGAAGAACTAATTGAATAGGTTTTGTTTTGTTTTGTTCGCCGTTACAACATGGCCAAGAAGACAAGCTTTGACAACATCGAACTTTATAGCTTAGTTCAAGAGCGGGTCGAGGAAGCGCTACAATCGAAGGATATATTAAATAATCTAGTGGCTATTATCTCTGAAACGGTGATCCATGCAGTAGTGAAATAACTGAAAGATCTACTTGATTTTAACATGGATGAAATCAAGAAACTGAGAGAATAAATTAAGAAACAAGATGCTGATCGTAATCAGCTAAAGCGTGAACTTATCCTTTCGAAGGACGAATTGGAACAATACCAAAGACGATCCAACTTGAGATTGTTTGGTATTGCTGAAAACACCTCGGAGAACACGGACTCTTTGGTGCAGGATGTGATTAAGAATAAACTCAATCTACGGCATGTGACTATTGACAACATCGACCGTAGTCTCGGTGACTACGGAAGCAGACTCAGGCCTATCATTGTGAAGTTTGTTTCGTACAGGAAAACGAAGTGAGGTCTTCTTTGTGAAACGACAGCTTTCTGGATCAGGAAAAACTAAGGGAAGACATAACTGCTTACTATAAGAAGCAATACAGAAATTTGGGTTGAAAAATGTATGGACTTTAGATGGACGCATTGTTGTCAAGACTGGAACGCGCAAGTCGCACATAAACCGCATGGAAGGGCTCACGGTGAATGATCTGGAAATACAATTTATTACATCTCTCTTTTATTTTATTTTTAATCCTTTCTCAATTTCGTAAATTTCGTCATTTTTATTTGTTTTTTAGTGTGGTATTTGATATATTATTGGTGTGTTAATAATTATTGTTATTAATTTACTAAGTTCTAAAATACGTGTGTGGGGATGCGTATGTGTGCTAACGAGCTCAACTCAAGTCGCAAGAAACAGTTATGATACTTCACAATGTACTTGAAATCCAGCCGCTATCGCTGCAGGTGGCCCACGTAAATGCGCAGTCTTTAATAGCCATTTCCACGAATCCGACAGCTTATTTTCTTCTCTGTCCTTTCATGTTATTCTTGTTTCTAAATCCTTGTTAAAACCATCCCTTTCTTCTAGTTTAGTACAACTGAGTGGTTATCAAGTCGTTATAAATTACAGAACCATGACCATTACCATGACCAGAACCATTAAATTATGGCAAAAAGGCATGAAAAAAGGGCTGAGCATAATACTCTAATGAAAAAGGGGTGGCTCCTATCTAGAAAACTGACATTAACGGCCGGAGGGTTGTTGTGCTGACCATATGACAACCTCTATCATCAGAAGTTGGCACTATCCTCTCCAACAGACGTTGGCCCATCTGGTCAGTATATACCAAGGTTATTAACTTGTTAACATAAGTGGGTTATGACTGGGAGAGTATTTTTGACGAATTTCATCAAAATTAGCGGAGGAGAGGATTATAAAACCACAGAGTTTTTTTTTTTTTTTAGAATCTCGTTTCATAACTCGTTTGGACAATACCCTTATGTAATAATTACGCAAATGTGTTAGAAGGAGTAAGGTTTAATTTATAAGAAGTTCCACCGCACCTATAATGGAAAATGGAACACTATTTATGAAAAATCACCCTCACTATATCCCAGAAGGATATATACCCCGATCTCCCCGTCATTGGCAGTCCAGTTTACTGTGAGAGCGATGCCTTAGAACATGCGGCCACCGAAGAAACTAAAAAAAAAAAAAAAAACCACAGTAATGGGTCTCATATGGAAAACTATCCCCCTGGCCCCCCTTCAATTTCCGATATGAGATTCAAACCTCAACCTCCACATCTAGTCTAGTGCGAGCCTGACAACTTATACCATGTGGGTCTCCCGTGCAATTTAACAAATATATATAACACCAGGGAGTTATTCGTTTCAAGTTGATAACTTACATCTATGCGACAGTTTAAATTTAACGACGTCATACCTCCACAAATCAGGTCCACCTTCACTTCACTTTCATCGTCACGGAATTCTTCTCTTAAATACTGTATCTCCATTTTCTGCACAGGTTTAACGTGTCCAAATCTTCTTTTACTCATCTTTCTATCGGTTATAAGGGTGCTAGATTATTATTGAATGGAGCACTCTTCTCTTGGAGTTACACAGGGCAGACTTGAGTCAATAACTAACGACATAAGATATTGTAAGACGTATGTTTAATCTAAGTCATATAAAAGGTCACGTAGATAATGATTCCTCATATAAGTTCAAGGTCAACGTTAAAAATAATATCACCAGGGCCCGGATGTTAATGACCCAAAAAAAAAAGTTTTTATATGACTTGGTAAATTACTTAAGAATTCCAAAAAATATGAACACGAATCAATCAAACACGCGCTTTATAATTGTAAAACGTAAAGAAAAACTTTTCGTAACTAAACTCATGCATTTTGCTAAATATAATATTGATTTAATTTACAAATACTTGCCTCAAAAGTAATAGCTACCCTTCCCAACGCAACCCTCACAAGCATAGTTGCAATCTCACCAGGAATATTTGTTTTGCAACGATACAATCAAAAGAAAACAAAGTTCATTGCCTTTATTAGCTTATCATTCCGATTACTCTGTAGTGAAAAATGTATATATTTAAGTTAATATATAATATTGATAGTGTTTAAAAATATACTAATTCGACATAGATGCCTAAAAAATACTCAAAAATGCTTAAATATTCCTCAAAAATTGCTAAAAATGATCCTAAAAAGACTCAAATCAAGAAAATATTACCTAAAAACCCCAAATAACAAAAAGTTAACCAAAATATGAACTATAAAAAACTTTTCAAAACCAGGGGGTCATAAATAGAATTGATGTGCACATGAGCATTGTATGTGGTGTACTATAAAAAAGATGACTCATTAAAATCCAAACTTTGGGGATTAGTATTCAACAAACTGCGCTACAGTAGCCCGTGGCTTCTTTGGTGCTGACTGACAGCTCACATCTGACTTCTGACAATCAACATTTAGGTATGTACAGTAGCCCCGTGGCTTCTTTGGTGCTGACTGACAGCTCACATCTGACTTCTGACAATCAACATTTAGGTATGTACAGTAGCTCCGTGGCTTCTTTGGTGCTGACTGACAGCTCACATCTGACTTCTGACAGTCAACATTTAGGTATGTACAGTAGCCCCGTGGCTTCTTTGGTGCTGACTGACAGCTCACATCTGACTTCTGACAATCAACATTTAGGTATGTACAGTAGCCCCGTGGCTTCTTTGGTGCCGACTGACAGCTCACAGCTGACTTCTGACAGTCAACATTTAGGTATGTACAGTAGCCCCGTGGCTTCTTTGGTGCTGACTGACAGCTCACATCTGACTTCTGACAGTCAACATTTAGGTATGTACAGTAGCCCCGTGGCTTCTTTGGTGCTGACTGACAGCTCACATCTGACTTCTGACAATCAACATTTAGGTATATACAGTAGCCCCGTGGCTTCTTTGGTGCTGACTGACAGCTCACATCTGACTTCTGACAATCAACATTTAGGTATGTACAGTAGCCCCGTGGCTTCTTTGGTGCTGACTGACAGCTCACAGCTGACTTCTGACAGTCAACATTTAGGTATGTACAGTAGCCCCGTGGCTTCTTTGGTGCCGACTGACAGCTCACAGCTGACTTCTGACAGTCAACATTTAGGTATGTACAGTAGCCCCGTGGCTTCTTTGGTGCTGACTGACAGCTCACAGTTGACTTGCGACAGTCAACATTTAGGTATATACCTAAATCTTGACTGTCAAAAGTGACAGCTGATAGACACATGTTTTTGCAGATCATATGGCTCGGCGTAGGGATACATAATTTAGTCTGGAAGCTTTTCAAAGCCGTCAGCTGTCAGTCAGCACCAAAGAAGCCATGGGGCTACTGTACATATGATTGGAGGATTATAAACCCGGTCGGTTCCCTAAATAGTTTTTCGTTCTCTCTTCAAGCAAATGTGGATACACTTTTATCAATTTAACATTTCTCAGTCCTAACATTAGCGTAATTAGTACACATACATCTAACCCGAATGGGTAATAATATTCGGTGCTAAAAATAAAAATATCAGTATTAGGCCTCCCCTCTAACGTCATGATTGCGATCAACTTAACGTTCACTTGACGTAGATACACGTAACGCAACGTAAAGTTCGGGTTATACGCTTAGCTTAAGTATTAATTACGCTAATGGATTAGGATTTGGGAAGGTTGAGTATAGAGGAAGTGGACCCACATTTTCTTGGATGGAGAGTGGAAAACTATTTAGGGGAAAACCACCTGGCAGTTCACCCGAATGAGATTCGAACCTTGATCTCCCCGTCCTCGGCAGTCTAGCACAACACGAAACTATCGCATTCACTAACTACGCTACCGAGACGGGTTAAGATGATTTATTACTTATTGTGTGAAGTTTGTCCGCGTCTCGTTAACTTTAAAACGTCGTAGCTTGTTACACTTTATTTTGAAAATCCAGTAAAGCTTTCATTGTAAGTACTTGTAGCCTGATAAGCCCTAAATGGTCGGGTTTTTATTCTATAGAAACAATTTGTTTTAAAACTATTTAAATTGATTGTCTGTATTTTGTTCGAGTTGTTACTTTAGGTTACATTGGTCTACGTGGGTCCTAATTATATAGTAAGCTATATACGTTAAGTAAATATTAAACCGATGGTGATCAGACATTACTGACCATTCGAGTGGCTGGTACTTATTTTCCTTTCTTGTTCTACGTCTTATTACCGTCCGCAAAAATCACACTTTAGCTTGACTGAATCCTGGATCTATTTTTATACATATTTAAAAAAGGAAAAAAAGTTAACGAGGATTTAAAACTTTTTTTTTTTACTTTACATCTATTATTGTTTCCAGTCTTAGGCCTAGGGTCAATTTTTTTATACAAACCATACCGCTATTGGTTTGATAGACCTTTCGTAGCTTCATATGTATTATAGCCTAACATAAGACTATTACAGACACAACATCCAGTGTCCAGTCATTAATTTATCGTTATGAAAGGGTAAACCTACATTACACCAATGACAAATTTTCGGCCATGCCTGGAATACGACCCGGTAACTTTAGCTCTGTAAATAGCTACGCTATTATTATTATTATTATTATTATTATTATTATTATCATCACCGCGTCTTACTACCCGTTCGGGTTATACGCACTTACACTAATGTGTAATGGTAGGGTGATTGTGAGATGAAATGAAGGACCTACAGTTTAACGTGGAATCCGAACCACGGTGGAGGCCTGGCATTCTCCACATTCACAAGATGTCTTGTCAGAGGTGAAGGAAGGGTTTGGTAATCAGATAAATCTGTGCCGGGACCGAGGATTGAACCCCGGCCGCCAGCACAGAAGTCTGACACCTTACCCCTAGACCGCCAGGTCACCTATGTTACGCTATCGATTATGCTAAGGTGTCGGATATTTTTGTTTTCATTGTGGAAATTAAACGATTCTTGGTGTAGGCATCTTGTAAAAAAATTTCAAAAGTATGAGCATGCCATTTTTGAATGCTCCGACCCGCCTCGCTGGCGTAGTTGGCTAACGCGCTAGTCGTATTGAGCTCGACTGCTGAGAACGGGGAGATCTAGGTTCGAATCTCAGTCGGGTGAACTGGGGGTTGTTTTTCCTAAATGGTTTTCCACTCTTCCTCCACGCAAATGCGGGTTCACTTCCTCTAATTCATCCTTCCCAATTCCTAATCCATTAGCGTAATTAGTAATTAAAGCGTATAACACGAACGAGTAGTAAAACGCGGTGCTAATAATAATAATAATAATTGAATTCTCCGATTATTGTAGTTGTAATCCAAGCTCTAGAACTATAGGGATTCAATACAATTAAATAAATTAACATTACAAAACCTTTAGACTAATAGGAGTGCGCAGTGTAACTAACATTATGTTTTGAGGCCAAGATTAGCAGGGTATGCAACCCATCTCCAACGCACGCCACTCACTCCTAGAAGCGTGAAAAAACACTGTCCAACTTCAAAGATCAAATTATGTTTCATATGACGAAGTCGGAGACTAAGTTAAAAGTACTGGGAAACTACACATAACTAAAACCTAGGGATAAATGGCGTAACTAGAATAGTAAACAGTCTTAAAGAAAACTTTGATTTTATTTCAGCCAAAATCTTATTCGAGAACAATACCCTTCTTTTAACGAACCTTAGAAAGTTTCGTATAGATACAATATCAGCCAAAGCTAAAGTGCAACAATAACACTATGTTCTTCACAAAAAAATATTTATGAACATACGTTAATTAGATTTAACTGCATGGGCTTATTAAAATGGCGTATGACAACATCTAACATATTTCAGTGCTAGTTGTGAAAAAATAATACAAAATTTTAGCCAACAACTTTAAAGTTGTGTAGTTACACAACAAACGACTAGTCTAATTGTCTAACTTCAAGATTATTAACCAACTCTGTCAACATTTGATTGACATTGAAACATAACTCATAAGTTAGATAAATAACGTTAACTAGATAGGAGTAGCTATCAACGTAATGCCTAATTATATTAACCATTTAAAAAGATTATGTCCTAATGTTAGAACTACCTTTCCCTATAAATATTACTCCATTTTGCATTGCAACACACTTTCCACATTAACTAAATATATTTATTTTGAAACGCATAAGTTAACTAACAATAAATTATTTATTTTGAAACGCATAAGTTAATTAACAATTGGAAAAATTCAGACCTAACTTTTAGAAAAACTTCCCCACATTACTTTCTTTTAACCAAAGTCATATTTCACTACAATCCTTTTGCATAATAAAAAAAGTTACTCAATATTCTGTAAAAGAACGAAGATTCATATAAGATATCAACAACAATATTTATACGTAAAAATGACCAAAAAAAATTTAGAAAAGCTACAATATATATTAATTTACGCCAAACATAATTTCTCCTTACATTGTATAGGTATGTCCTCGAAGCCTACGCTTCGTTCTAGTGTCCGAGCCTAATCCAAGAGTGGTCTCATTCTCGACGGACGGTCTTTTATATGGAGCACCACTCATCGAACACTCGAGACGGGGTTACACAAGGTTGGGGATCACTGAGTTCAAACACACGGTTAGAGGGGATGTGCGCGGTACTGGACGCGTCTAGAGTCTTCTGGCGGTTTCTATCTTCCTCTACACGTCCATGTTGTTATTGAGACTGGTGGCGGTGTCTAGTGGCATGATCCGCAACTAGCCATGGAGCTCTCAGATGTTTGGGTATGGTTGTTGCGTGCTGACGTGTTTTCTTCCCGCTGCCTAGTCTGGTTCGGTGAAATTGGGTAAGTGATGTTTTGATTGACTAGCCCAACTTTGGTTAACTTGTGGCAATAATTGCTACATAGTGACGTATTGGTTCACCTTTCTGTCAAGATGGTACAATGTATGGTGCTAAAGTTATGTGTGTGTGTTGAGTTAGGTTCTTTGGTTTGTCGTATGTGCAAACTTGTCTTTATAAACGTCTTGTTAGATCCTTTATCAATATTTTTATCATCGATATTAAGCTTACTCAACTTGACCTTTAACTGACGCTTTACAGTATTAATTAATAAACTGTCAGCTAATTTAGTTTACTAATAGTTTTAATTGACTAGAGTGTGATTTAGAGTCGTGATGGCACTTAAAGAGTATATACAGTAGCACCATGGCTTCTTTGGTGCTGACAGCTAACAACTTTGAAAGGTCACCAGACCGAATTATGTATCCTTATGCTGAACCATATGATCCGCAAAAACATGTATTTAGCAGCTTTCACTTCTGACAGTCAAAATTTAGGTATATGCCTGAATGTTAACTATCAGAAGTCAGCTGTGAGCTGTCAATCAGCACCAAAGAAGCCACGGGACTACTGTAGCAGAGCAGGTTAAAGGCACGAATAAGTTCCATCCCCATAATTTATTTTTGTTCACCGCGTATTGGCATCCACTCGGGCTGTACACGCCCATTAATATACTAGTGGAATAGGGAAGAGGAGGGTAGAATAGAATATATGTACCACTGTTTACGTGGAGGGATAGTGTAAAACCGTTCAACAGAAACCAGCCTTAGAACACACGATTGTGATTCTTCTAACACGTGTCCTCTTCCCCACCCCCCACACCCTATCACCGAAAATTCAGTCTAACAAGAGAGAGAGTGACTCCTTAGACCATGCGACTACCGATGCGGATTAAGGTTCGTCTACAATTATTCGCACACGCTTGTAAGGTCGTAATGTTTTCTCTAGACAATAGTAGACGCAACCACTTCTGTGGTAGCATGGTTTAAGGCGTCACGCCTATGATAGACTAGACTAGACTAGACTGCAGATGACGGAAAGATTAAGGTTAGAGTCTTGGTAGGGTATACTGAGGGTAGTTTTTCCTTAAATGGTTTTCCAATCTCCCTCTATGCAAATAGGGATACACTTCCTCTAAATATAAACTTCCTTATCCCAAAAGTCAGTTGGCGTAATTAATACATAAGTGTATAGTCCGGTTAAGTAGTAAAACAAGGCGCAAAAAAAAAGCACGCTCAAGCGCAGTCGCTTGTCGCAAGAGATGACTATTGTCCATCTTTTGCATTTATATATTTACGCTGTCTTGCGTTCAACCAATCAAAAACAAATATAAATGTACTACAGTATTCAACTTAGGCAACTACAGTAGCCCCATCCCATGGCTTCTTTGGTTCTGACTGACAGCTCACAGCTGAGTTCTGACAGCCAACATTCATTCAGGCATATACCTAAATTTTTACTGTCAGAAGTGACAACTGTTAAACACATGTTTTTGCAGATCATATGGCTCGGCGTAGGGATACATAATTTGGTCTGGTAACTTTTCAAAGCTGTCAGTCAGCATCAAAGAAGCCATGAAACTACTGTAGTTATTCGGTCAAGAATAAAGGCTCGTGAAAATACATAGTAAATGGTGAGTTATTGCATTGTAAATTCTTTAACAATAGTAATAATTTGATAACTAATTCGTATATTATTTTTGTTTTATTTAACTTTAATGTGACTTTGATGTCGGAATCATATTGGTTGAAATTACGTCTACCGACATTTTCTTGTAAACGGTCTTTGTTCAATCGGAATGTGTTTTACAAGTATACGTCGACAGCTGGGTGTGACCACAGACATGAAACTTACTCTGCTGGTTTGTGAGGGTTTTCTTAAAACTGTAAATACAGTAAGCTGGGACTCGTACTCCCCCATCCCCTCCTTTAGCAAGGGGTTGTGCTCGAGCCTGCGTTTATTATCCAAGTGTCTGTTGTAAGTACATTGTGAATGCCACCCCCCTTCCCCTCAACACCGCAAAACCAGTACGAGTCAGACATACTTTAACTAAATGAACGATGAAAATGAAGGTAAACATAGACAACACTGTAAAGTACTGGTTGCCATAGTAACATGACGCTTCTAAGAAACCAAAAGTTGAAACACTAGCGTTCGAAGCGGTCACTCGACAGAACTAAAATTATCGAGACTCAGTGGAAAAACCACCCAAAACAACTTTACTGAATATTTTTACCTTTGATGTCCTCTCCATTTATCTATGGTGTGACTGATGTTAAACGAGCCATTAGCGACGTAAATCACCGGTGTGTGATCTTCATGCTCGATTCAATAAACAAAGGCAAAAGTGGGATTATTGCAAGCGTTTGTTTAATTTAAAACCGTTTTTATTATTCATTTATTTACTTACTCGATTGCTTATTACCACACGTACCAAAGTACGCCACCTATTCCAACCTTAAGCTAGTTATATCCAGTCCTCCTCATTACACCCTATCCCTATTTTGAGGTAGTTCTATCCATTTCCCATCATTAAACCCTATACTTATCTTTAGTTAGTTCTACCCAAATCCCCTCACTACACCCTATCCCTATTTTGAGGTAGTTCTATCCATTTCCCATCATTAAATCCTATACTTATCTTTAGTTAGTTCTACCCAAATCCTCTCACTTCACCCTATCTCTATTTGGAGATAGTTATAACCGGTCCACCTCGTTAATCTTAATACATCTCAATACGTTGTAATGCTATTTGTATTGTTTTTAGCACTGCGTCTTACTATCCGTAAGGGCTATCCAAATTTTATTTACAATAACATGTTAGAAATGAGCTGAGATTAATAATTTAACCGCATCGATGGTCGAATGGTCTAACACGTCACTCTCTAAATAGAATGGAGTGCCAGTAGACGGGGAGATTGGGGCTCTAATCCCATTGGGTCTATTGAGGGTGTTTATTCCCTTAGTGGATTCCCACTCTCTCTCCACGCCAAATTCGGATCAGGTTACATCTAATATTGTTCCTTCATGATTCTTACCCCGTTAGAGTAGTCATCGTGCAGGCGTAGTCTGAACAAGAAGTAAGACACAGAGATAAAAAAAAAAAATTCGACCTTTTTCGTCAGTACATTTGCATAGTTGATACATATGTGTAGAGCCCGAATGTATAGTAAACCATGGTATAAAAATCAATGTATAGTCAAAATATCTGTGCAATTACTCTCTCTTCACCCAATTTTGAGGTAAATACCTGCGAAATAACTATAATTCCCACAACTCATTTCATATTCCTTATGTCAAACATTCAATATTAACCTTGTGTTGGAGCATGCTAAGCAAACTAGCTACACTCCAAGTGCATGCCTTAGTAGAGATGATGGTGTATTTAGTCTGATAAGATAAACACTATTATCTCCAACCTAACCTACCTTATCTTCACACGCCTGGAATGGATCTCTATCGTATCCTTTTTATTTATACTCCCCCACCCCCTCTATTCCTCCTAAACCATTAACCTACATCCAGTGTTTATTCTCATGGGTTTGTTTGACTTGAAGTGGGTTTTCCCTTTTTCTTTTATTCTCCTTTAGTGCACTTTATCTTCCACTATACCATTCCTTTACTCTCAGCACCCCCCTCCTTCAACCCTCTTTTCATCCCTTTTACCAACCAACAAGTTTGTGTATCATTCATTTCAATCCGAAGCATCCATATGAAGGAGACACTTGGAAAAGGAGTCTAGCAGTGTGAAGAGGTTATTTTAGCAGCTGGTAAAATAGACTCACAGAGATATCGTGTCAAGAGTCCAGACCTTTTGTTTACTTTTCAGGATTTTATCTTCTTCGAATTTAAGGGAGACGGGGTGGAAGGAAGGTCGAGTTAAGGTGGGTGGGTTTAAGGTCAGTATTTTTGAAGTGTTTACAACCACACAAAAAAATAGTTTCAGCAAAATAAATCAATTTATTTATCCAGTAGAAAACATAAGAGTTTTATTTTCTCTGCATGGTAATATCAACAGTTGTCAAATATCTCTCAGAGAGTGTCCTGTAATTTAATGAGACTTTTTCTCTTCATTTAAAAAAGTTTCTCTTACAAATTATACAATTCCTAAGAAAAGTGTTTAGGTCAGTTTCGGATGATACGAAGAGACTCGACACCCCTTGGAATGTAGCTTCCTTTAACTCGGTCCATCTTGAGATTGATCACCATGTGGGGAAAATTAAATTCTATGTTTACACTGGAACAATATTTGAATCATTTTAGTATATATATATATGGTTTGCTAATGAACACTGCAAAAAACACTTAATCTTTTCACGCGTCCCCTCGTCCCAACCTTAAAGAAGTGAAAGAAGAAATCTAGATGAGAAATACGACAAAGTATTATAAAAGTGCGGGCGTCAAAGCTCTTATAAGTCTGATAAACTAAATCACCACCTCTGTGATCTAGTGGTCAAAGTTCCTGGATTTAGATCCATAAGGTCCGGGTTCTATCCCCGGCAGTTCCAGATTTTCTATGAAGCTGGGGTTCTAGAACGGGGTCAACTCAACCTCGTATGAACAAGTTACTTGAACGGTAAAAAGATATAGAGATTCCGGTCTAGAAAACTGAGATAAATGGTGCAATGTGATAACCAATGACACCCTGTATCCACAGAAGTTAGTTTTGCACTATCATTGCCAACAGACGGCGACCGCTCACTCGTGGTTTGATGCCAAGGCATTTTTTTTTTCACGTGTAATGTTGTATCTCTTCCTGAACATTTTAATAGCGTATGAGAAAGGTTTCAAAAAACTGATATTTCCAAATTTGTATGGCCTTTTACAAATCTTTATACACACACTCCAACAAATTTAAATGCCTGGATTATATAGACAAACAATTATAATGTACAATTACGGTTATAGCCGCCTCTAAATATCACATTCTTTAAATTGAAAAATTATACCTGGACACAAGAATCGAACTCAAGTGTACTAATCCAATAGTCCCGGGATCGATTTCCATGTCCGGGTATCACTATTCAATTTAAATAATACAATATTTAGAGGCGGCTATGACTGTAGTTAACGGATTTAACGGTTTGTAGATTCGAGCCAGCGTGATTATGTGCATTCGTACAGCATAAAGCCCTCCCAGGGTGTCTGCGTTATCTGATAGCTCGTGATCTTAATTGATAACACATATGTTACTGACGATATCCACACGTCCATCACAGACTCTGCCTTAAAATATGAGTGAAGAATGACCCTGAACGTGGGAGGACTCCTGGATAGCTCAGTGGTCAGAGCATTGGCCTAGTTAAAGCTGAAGGTCCCAGGCTCAATTCCCGTGACTAGGGGTGTGGCTATATTAAAATAACTCAACAGCAAACATTTTAGAGTAATTTTAAGCCCACCGATGTGGGTTAGTGGAAATAAGTAGTTGTCCTGTGTATCCGTCGATGATGACGTAATTTAGGCTCCACTCTAGCAAACAGTAGGTACGCAGTACAAAGGCGGCGGTCTTGTCTTGTATGGTTTGTGATGCTGGAGGTAAGTCATGGATTGAATCACTGATTGGAGTGTACTGAGGTTTTTTCCCTCCCTGCTTCTCTCTCTATTCCCCAAATTCGGTAACATTTCCTCTAAATTCTACTTTTATATTTCCTACTCCATTAGTGTGATTAAATTCTAATAATGGATTTATAGAAATCGATTATAAACACACAAAAAAGTGTTAAGTCTTCTGTCTTACAACAAGTCCATTCTTTTTGTCAGTGAACTTAGACCGCCAATGCGTCCTGTTCTCTGCCTCCTCCTTCAGCTCCCAGAATTTCTTCCAATTTTCATCCAATATTTGTTTCTTCCTTCATAACTCCTCTTTCCTCCAACCTTTCCTTCTATGACTTCGTGTAGAAGACAGTTCCTCCTAAGGAGGTGTTCGATTCAGTTTGTTTTGCGCCGAATGTTTCTCTTCTCATACACTCTTCCTAAGACTTCATTTGTCACCCTGTCTGCCCACCTGATCTTCTCAAGTCTTCTCCAGCACCATATTTCAAATCTCTCCGAGTATTTCTTTTTCATATTCCTAAGAGTCCAAATTTCTTTTACATACAGCGCGATGCTCTAAATATAGCATTTTATCAATTTCTTCCTCAGTTACAAACTCACCATCACTTTTGACTTCTCAATGTTGTTCTCCATACCATGTCTTATCCGTATCTCCATAGATCATATGAATAAAAAACAAATAAATGATACTGTGCATCACACAGACTTTCTCCTATTTTTATCTTAAAAGAGGGCTTTACTAAACACTCGTTAAAATTTGATAAACAAAATAATAGGTTTATACATTGTTTGTAGAAACATTAAACCAAAGATCATAGATGAAATAACATAAACTATATATTGTTAATTACTCTATGGCACTAGGAACTAGGAACACTGTTACACGAAAAATTGAGAAAAAGAAACATCTTTGTCCACCAACGAACATAAGAATCAAATTAATTTTTAAAAGAACTATAATATAAAAATATATATATATATGCTTATGGCTGATAAATTATTTGTTTTATAAAAATATTTTTCAAATATAACGTTTTTACCTTTAGTAGTATTAGAAACTTTACAATGATATCTCAAATATTCGCGGAGAAATGATGAAATTGGAAAATTTCTTCATGTAAAGTATCCTCAAAGTCATGTTTATGAGAAAATAAGAATTGTCATCTTATTTATAAAGATAAACAATGTCTATAAATCAAATTTAGTTAAAAATCGTTAAAGATAATTTTGAAAATTGCTATTTTTTTTTCTATCTTTTTGCCTTTCAGTAAACTAAACTTAAAACTTAGGGTTGGATATTTCATTCCAAGATCCCTTGGGTGGACCTTATGAAAACTCAAGATACCAAATGTTAGTCCAATCAGTAAAGTAGTTTCGACTCCAGCCCGAGGTACAGAAGACGGCATTGCGAAAACCAAATTTTTTTTTGTTTCAGGGGCTCATCAAACGTCGACATTTATCAAAATCTAGAGTTCGATTTTATTAAAACTCATAACACTTTCTCTCGGACATGTCGAAAGAAAGTAAAGATGAAATATCTTATTGTAAAATGGCATGTGACCAATAAGTAGTAATTACAAATATAATAAAATAGTTACTTGAGATGTTTACAATGTTGTGATAAGAAACTACAATAAATGATATATTATATTTAATAATAGGACTTGAAAAATACATACCTATATGAAACAAAAATTTGTTGAGAAATTAATAGATTATAAACGTTAAAAATATAGTGAAAGAATTAAAGAACCTTTTTTTAATAATTTTATATTTCATTTATTTTTTCATCATCACCATTAATCATTTCCAGTCTTGGTTGGGTCAATTTAAAAAAATTACTCCATCTTCCACTATATTTTTACCATTCTTCCTAAAACTCAGCGAAATTACAAAAACAACCCAATACTTTTGACGTGAATGAACTTATTATGATGTAACAAAATAACTCAATTTGTTCATAGTTTTGTAAAATGCTTTACTAAAATAAAACCAACTGTTACGTTATAATCTTGTTTTTTGCTTCGAACGTGTGAATTCGCGTTAAGGGGAGTTAACAGTCACCGGTGACGTGGTCCAACCTTTTAATAGCCGGACCTTGTAGAGGAGACTCACGCTCCGTTCTTGATGCATCCGCCCTCGGCGTGGACGGAGAGAAAAGCGTCCTTGACTGCCGAGGCGACGTAGTGGATGTTGGAATCATTGAGGGCGCACATGTTGTATCGGCCACTCGACAGTAAGTATACGTGATGTTTCTCTTTGAGGTAGCGCACCTGGTCATCTGCGGACACAAATCACAGTTCGATAATTACGGAGAGCAGAGGACATTATATATAACTGTTTGCATTTTCAAGGTGGAATGGAACTCAAAGCTAACGTACTACATTTTGTCGATGTGGTTTTTACATACATTCTCCAAGCGAATGCTGGTGCAGTTCCTAGCAAACTCACCCTTCTAACCTAGAGGAAGACAATGTTTCTCAATCTGTGTGCCGGGATGATAGTCCATGCATGCAGTGACATTTGGGTTTTAGTGAATGTATTTATCAAGGATATGTATTTTATTGATTATTATGTTGGAGTGCATCTTACTACGTGTTCCATTTATCTGAATTTATTTACACCAATCAACTAGAGATGGTTAAGGAAGAAATCAAAGGAAATTTACCCGAATTCGTGTTGAGGGAGAATGGAAAACATCATAGGGAAAAGTACCCTGAATAAACTTTGCCTAAGCTAGTGATGTGACACATTTATTGCAACTCACGTGACAATCCAGTGAGAGAAACATTCCTGTCTGGCTAGTGACATATTTATTGCAACTCACGTGACAATCCAGTGAGAGAGAACATTCCTGTCTGGCTAGTGACATATTTATTGCAACTCACGTGACAATCCAGTGAGAGAGAACATTCCTGTCTGGCTAGTGACATATTTATTGCAACTCACGTGACAGTCCAGTGAGAGAGAACATTCCTGTCTGGCTTGTGACATATTTATTGCAACTCACGTGACAATCCAGTGAGAGAACATCCCTGTCTGGCTAGTGATGTGACATATTTATTGCAACTCACGTTACAGTCCAGTGAGAGAACATCCCTGTCTGGCTAGTGATGTGACATATTTATTGCAACTCGCGTGACAGTCCAGTGAGAGAGAACATCACTGTCTGTCTAGTGACATATTTATTGCAACTCACGTGACAGTCCAGTGAGAGAACATCCCTGTCTGGCTAGTGATGTGACATATTTATTGCAACTCGCGTGACCGTCCAGTGAGAGAGAACATTCCTGTCTGGCTAGTGACATATTTATTGTAACTCACGTTACAGTCCAGTGAGGGAGAACATTCCTGTCTGGCTAGTGACATATTTATTGCAACTCACGTGACAGTACAGTGAGAGAGAACATTCCTGTCTGGCTTGTGACATATTTATTGCAACTCACGTGACAATCCAGTGAGGGAGAACATTCCTGTCTGGCTAGTGACATATTTATTTCAACTCACGTGATAGTCCAGTGAGAGAGAACATTCCTGTCTGGCTAGTGACATATTTATTGAAACACACGTGACAGTCCAGTGAGGGAGAACATTCCTGTCTGGCTAGTGAAATATGTATTGTAACTCACGTGACAGTCCAGTGAGAGAGAACATTCCTGTCTGGCTAGTGACATATTTATTGTAACTCACGTGACAGTCCAGTGAGGGAGAACATTACTGTCTGGCTAGTGACATATTTATTGCAACTCACGTGACAGTCAAGTGAGAGAGAACATTCCTGTCTGGCTAGTGACATATTTATTGTAACTCACGTGACAGTCCAGTGAGAGAGAACATCACTGTCTGGCTAGTGACATATTTATTGTAACTCACGTGACAGTCCAGTGAGAGAGAACATTCCTGTCTGGCTAGTGACATATGTATTGTAACTCACGTGACAGTCCAGTGAGAGAGAACATTCCTGCCTTGCTAGTGACATATTTATTGTAACTCACGTGAAAGTCCAGTGAGATAGAACATTCCTGTCTGGCTAGTGACATATTTATTGCAACTCACGTGACAGTCCAGTAAGAGAGAACATCCCTGTCTGGCTAGTGATGTGACATATTTATTGCAACTCGCGTGACAGTCTAGTGAGAGAGAACATTCCTGCCTGGCTAGTGACATATTTATTGCAACTCACGTGACAGTCCAGTGAGAGAGAACATTCCTGTCTGGCTTGTGACATATTTATTGCAACTCACGTGACAGTCTAGTGAGAGAGAGCATTCCTGGCTGACTAGTGACATATTAGTTGCAACTCACGTGACTGTCCAGTGAGGGAGAACATTCCTGTCTGGCTAGTGACATTTATTGCAACTCACGTGACAGTCCAGTGAGGGAGAACATTCCTGCCTGGCTAGTGACATATTTATTATAACTCACGTGACAGTCTAGTGAGAGAGAACAT
Organism: Timema cristinae; assembly: GCA_039000515.1. Classification (NCBI taxonomy): domain Eukaryota; kingdom Metazoa; phylum Arthropoda; class Insecta; order Phasmatodea; family Timematidae; genus Timema; species Timema cristinae. Next base: position 64,610,666 of record JBCFYV010000003.1, on the reverse strand, counting down.
TCTTGCCTGGCTAGTGACATATTTATTGCAACTCACGTGACAGTCCAGTGAGGGAGAACATTCCTGTCTGGCTAGTGACATATTTATTGCAACTCACGTGACAGTCCAGTGAGAGAGAAAATCACTGTCTGACTAGTGACATATTTATTGCAACTCACGTGACAGTCCAGTAAGAGAAACATCCCTGTCTGGCTAGTGATGTGACATATTTATTGCAACTCGCGTGACAGTCCAGTGAGAGAGAACATTCCTGTCTGGCTAGTGACATATTTATGGTAACTCACGTTACAGTCCAGTGAGGGAGAACATTCCTGTCTGGCTAGTGACATATTTATTGCAACTCACGTGACAGTCCAGTGAGAGAGAACATTCCTGTCTGGCTTGTGACATATTTATTGCAACTCACGTGACAGTCCAGTGAGAGAGAACATTCCTGCCTGTCTAGTGACATATTTATTTCAACTCACGTGACAGTCCAGTGAGAGAGAACATTCCTGCCTGGCTAGTGACATATTTATTGTAACTCACGTGACAGTCCAGTGAGGGAGAACATTCCTGTCTGTCTAGTGACATATTTATTGTAACTCACGTGACAGTCCAGTGAGGGAGAACATTACTGTCTGGCTAGTGACATATTTATTGTAGCTCACGTGACAGTCCAGTGAGGGAGAACATTCCTGTCTGGCTAGTGACATATTTATTTCAACTCACGTGACAGTCCAGTGAGCGAGAACATTCCTGTCTGGCTAGTGACATATTTATTGTAACACACGTGACAGTCCAGTGAGGGAGAACATTCCTGTCTGTCTAGTGAAATATTTATTGTAACTCACGTGACAGTCCAGTGAGAGAGAACATTCCTGTCTGGCTAGTGACATATTTATTGTAACTGACGTGACAGTCCAGTGAGGGAGAACATTATTGTCTGGCTAGTGACATATTTATTGCAACTCACGTGACAGTCAAGTGAGAGAGAACATTCCTGTCTGGCTAGTGACATATTTATTGCAACTCACGTGACAGTCCAGTGAGAGAGAACATTCCTGTCTGGCTAGTGACATATTTTTTGCAACTCACGTGACAGTCCTGTGAGAGAGAACATTCCTGCCTGGCTAGTGACATATTTATTGTAACTCACGTGGCATTCTAGTGAGAGAGAACATTCCTGCCTGGCTAGTGACATATTTATTGCAACTCACGTGACAGTCCAGTGAGATAGAACTCTCCTGCCTGGCTAGTGACATATTTATTGTAACTCACGTGACAGTCCAGTGAGAGAGAACATTCCTGTCTGGCTAGTGATGTGACATATTTATTGCAACTCGCGTGACAGTCCAGTGAGAGAGAACATTCTTGTCTGGCTAGTGACATATTTATTGTAACTCACGTGACAGTCCAGTTAAAGAGAACATTCCTGTCTGGCTAGTGACATATTTATTGTAACTCACGTGACAGTCCAGTGAGAGAGAACATTCCTGTCTGGCTTGTGACATATTTATTGCAACTCACGTGACAGTCCAGTGAGAGAGAACATTCCTGCCTGGCTAGTGACATATTTATTGTAACTCACGTGACATTCCAGTGAGAGAGAACATTCCTGTCTGGCTAGTGACATATTTATTGCAACTCACGTGACAGTCCAGTGAGAGAGAACATTCCTGCCTGGCTAGTGACATAGTTATTGTAACTCACGTGACAGTCCGGGGAGAGAGAACATTCCTAACTGGCTAATGACATATTTATTGCAACTCACGTGACAGTCCAGTAAGAGAGAACATCCCTGTCTGGCTAGTGATGTTACATATTTATTGCAACTCACGTGACAGTCCAGTTAAAGAGAACATTAATGTCTGGCTAGGGACATATTTATTTCAACTCACGTGACATTCCAGTGAGAGAGAACATTCCTGCCTTGCTAGTGACATATTTATTGCAACTAACGTGACAGTCCAGTGAGAGAGAACATTCCTGTCTTGCTAGTGAGATATTTATTGCAAATCACGTGACAGTCCAGTGAGAGAGAACATCACTGCCTGGCTAGTGACATATTTATTGTAACTCACGTGACAGTCCAGTGAGAGAGAACATTCCTGTCTGGCTAGTGACATATTTATTGTAACTCACTCGACAGTCCAGTGAGATAGAACATTCCTGTCTGTCTAGTGACATATTTATTGCAACTCACATGACAATCCAGTAAGAGAGAACATCCCTGTCTGGCTAGTGATGTGAAATATTTATTGCAACTCGCGTGACAGTCTAGTGAGGGAGAACATTCCTGTCTGGCTAGTGACATATTTATTGTAACTCACGTGACAGTCCAGTGAAAGAGAACTTTCCTGTCTGGCTAGTGACATATTTATTGCAACTCACGTGACAGTCCAGTGAGAGAGCACATTCATGTCTGGCTAGTGACATATTTATTGCAACTCACGTGACAGTCCAGTAAGAGAGAATATTCCTATCTGGCTAGTGACATATTTATTGCAACTCACGTGACAGTCCAGTGAGAGAGAACATTCCGGTCTGGCTAGTGACATATTTATTGCAACTCACGTGACAGTCCAGTGAGAGAGAAACATTCCTGCCAGGCTAGTGACATATTTATTGTAACTCATGTGACATTCTAGTGAGAGAGAACATTTCTGCCTGGCTAGTGACATATTTATTGCAACTCACGTGACAGTTCAGTGAGAGAGAACACTCCTGCCTGGCTAGTGACATATTTATTGTAACTCACGTGACAGTCCAGTGAGAGAGAAAATTCCTGTCTGGCTAGTGATGTGACATATTTATTGCAACTCACATGACAGTCCAGTAAGAGAGAACATCCCTGTCTGGCTAGTGATGTGAAATATTTATTGCAACTCGCGTGACAGTCTAGTGAGAGAGAACATTCCTGCCTGGCTAGTGACATATTTATTGCAACTCACGTGACAGTCCAGTGAGGGAGAACATTCCTGCCTGGCTAGTGACATATTTATTGTAGCTCACGTGACAGTCTAGTGAGAGAGAACATTCCTGCCTGGCTAGTGACATATTTATTGCAACTCACGTGACAGTCCAGTGAGAGAGAACATTCCTGTCTGGCTAGTGACATATTTATTGCAACTCACGTGACAGTCCAGTATGAGAGAACATTCCTGTCTGGCTAGTGACATATTTATTGTAACTCACGTGACAGTCCAGTGAGGGAGAACATTCCTGTCTGGCTAGTTACATATTTATTGCAACTCACGTGACAGTCCAGTGAGAGAGAACATTCTTGCCTGGCTAGTGATATATTTATTGTAACTCACGTGACAGTCCAGTGAGAGAGAACATTCCTGTCTGGCTAGTGACATATTTATTGCAACTCACGTGACAGTCCAGTGAGAGAGAACATTCCTGTCTGGCTAGTGACATATTTATTGTAACTTACGTGACAGTCCAGTGAGGTAGAACATTCCTGTCTGGCTAGTGACATATTTATTGTAACTCACGTGACAGTCCAGTGAGATAGAACATTCCTGTCTGGCTTGTGACATATTTATTGCAACTCACGTGACAGTCCAGTGAGAGAGAACATTCATGTCTGGCTAGTGACATATTTATTGTAACTCACGTGACAGTCCAGTGAGAGAGAACATTCCTGTCTGGCTAGTGACCTATTTATTGCAACTCACGTGACAGTCTAGTGAGAAAGAACATTCCTACCTGGTTAGTGACATATTTATTGTAACTCACGTGACAGTCCGGGGAGAGAGAACATTCCTGCCTGGCTAGTGACATATTTATTGCAACTCACGTGACAGTCCAGTAAGAGAGAACATCCCTGTCTGGCTAGTGATGTGACATATTTACTGCAACTCACGTGACAGTCCAGTTAAAGAGAACATTCCTGTCTGGTTATTGACATATTTATTTCAACTCACGTGACATTCCAATGAGAGAGAACATTCTTGCCTGGCTAGTGACATATTTATTGCAACTCACGTGACAGTCCAGTGAGATAGAACATTCCTGTCTGGCTAGTGACATATTTATTGTAACTCACGTGACAGTCCAGTGAGAGAGAACATTGCTGCCTGGCTAGTGACATATTTATTTTAACTCACGTGACAGTCCAGTGAGAGAGAACATCCCTGTCTGGCTAGTGATGTGTTCCCAGCTACCTGGAGTGTTGATTTCCTCTAGAGCCGCTCTGAATCTTTGACGGACGTCTATAATTCTTTTGGCCATTACACGCACATAACTTTTCCTGCATTACCAACATAAATAGTACGACACAATTGCACAAACTTTCTCAAATAATTGTGTATTATAGCTTCAAATATAATTTTTTTAAATAGGTTTGAAGTAAACTATCCTTAAGTATATTTTTCTTATTAAAACAAACACATAATAAAAATCGTTACTTTTATATGCATATAAATATATATAAAATATATTAGATTAAACCAATTTGTTCAATTATATTAAACAATATTAAAATTTTCAAAAATGAATGATATGTTAACTACCTCAAAATTATTTGTTATTTGTAAAAGGAAAAACGTATTTCATTTATTATAAAAAAATTATAACTGGGGTCCTATTTTATATTCAAGCTTCAAAGTCATTTTCTAAAAAATTCAAATTTTACATATTTTGTTGAAGCTAAACTACCCTTTAATAAACCTATTATAGATAAATAAAGATTAAATATTATTGATTATGTAAAATAGTCCTCTGATACCAATTTTGAACCAAATTTATTGAGCTATATTTAAAAAAATTGCAGAAATCAGTCATCCTACTTTTAAATATATTTTAAGGAAAAACAAATATATTTAACTATTTATAAGGCAAGCTTAACAGATACTCATTTTGAACCAAATCGCTAAATCCATTTTACTAACTATTTGAATTTTAAAAATTATAATTTCTCCCCCAAAAAGGGAATACAGCTTTATTTAACATGTTTATGTCAAACACGCCTCAGATACAAGCTACATTTTAAGCAAAATTGTCGGTGACCTGATGGTCTAGGGGTAAGGTGTCAGACTTCTATGGTGGCGGCCGGGGTTCAATTCTAGGTCCCGGCAAAGATTTATCTGATTACCAAACCCTTCCTTCACCTCTGACAAGACATCTTGTGAATGTGGGGAATGCCAGGCCTCCACCGTGGTTCGGATTCCACGTTAAACTGTAGGTCCTCCATTTCATCTCACAATCACCCTACCATTACACATTAGCGTAAGTGCGTATAACCCGAATGGGTAGTAAGACGCGGTGCTAATAATAATAATTAAGCAAAATCGTTATAGCCATTATCAAAATAATTCGAAATTTCAGAATCACTCATCAGCACTTATCATATCTGTACCCAAAACATAGTATACAGGGTTATTCGTCATGTCAAACACTCCCAAGATAACCATTTGAACCAAATAGTGAAAGATATTTTTAAAATATGACCTGTTTTTGAAAAAAACGTGATCATTAAACTAACCATAAATAAATTTTTACTAAAAATATATATATAAGTTGTTGTTTGAACTACCACACAATTTTCAAATTATACATTTTTAACAAAATCGTTATAGTTATTTTCGAAATTTTTCAAATGTTCAAAAAGTCCCTTTAGTAAACGACCCTTTAGCGAATTTTTGCCCAAAAATCAGCTATGCTTTGCTACTTGTCATGTCAAACAAATCCTAGATATTCAGTTTAAACAAAACTTTAAAGCCATTGTTTAAATATTTGGAACTCAAAAAAAATCATTCGTCAGTAAGCTACCCTTAATTTGAGGACTATGGTCAAAATCAAACAAAGGACCTGAGGTATAGCCCTGCAAAATTGAAATATAAACTTGAATAAAATCCATTTAACCGTTTAGGATCCGTGGACCGGGACAGACAGACAGACAGACATGCACAGAATCGTAAAATCCATTTCTTTGGGTCCGTGTTCACAAAAACGTAAAGATTCGTCATAATATCGGGATCTATTTTTTTTCTCAATCACAATACTTTCTCTTGATATGAGAAAGTAAAAATGATATTTCATACTGAAGATATCTTAACAATGGGAGACTGAAGCACTTCCAGGGGGTTGGGGGGAGGTGGAATGGAACAATTAGTAAATTAAGTGGATTTTCTAGCACTGGGTTTTAATACCCGGTAGGGTTATAGCTCACGCTTATGTTTATAGGAAGTGTACCCGCATTTGTGCGGAGGGAGATTTTAAAACCATTGATTAAAAACTATCCTCAGTACAGCTGACTAGGATTCCAATCCCAACCTCCCTGTCATCGGCTGTGTAGTTTACTGCGAGATTGACGCCCTAGGGTCTAGACTATTAAACCACTGAAACTAGTTCGGAAAATACTCCAGATTTGAATCCCTCCGCCGACCTTCAGCCTCCGTTTGTCCCCATTAGGTCGGTATAAACGTGGAACAAAACACCATAACGTAACACCGACGCGTAACAATTCCTTGTTGCACGCTGAAGATACGGGGTGGAATATAGACATGTAACGGAACACTGTAACGTGACACCGACACGTATCACTTGCGCGAACTTACGCAAATAACGCCGTCCCAGTATTTATTTTTGCCTTTTCTGCCTAAGTACCGATAGTAAACATAAATATTTTTTCCTTGCATTCATCTACTGTAGTATCTTATTTTGCAGGAATTTCTTCCCAAATGTCATTTTATTTTACCTTTATTATAATAAGTAGGATTCTTAAAGTATCCCATAAAATTTCTTTTACTCGATATAGTTCGATAAAATGTAGAATATTATTTTAATTCCACTCTATATTCGCGAACAGCTATAGCTAACTACAAGTTGAGACGCTCTGATGTTACACAATCCCGCCCAAACAGAGAATAGGTGGTATAACATGAGCGAGGGACATTTCTTAGACGCGGCGCCAAAATACCGACGGCAGATGGGACACACTGGTGTTACGATGTTGCGGTCCAAACTGGGCACGGCGATGTTGTGTTACGATGTTCTGTTGCATGGATGTACACACGATGTAACTCACCACTCTTGGAAGTTGACCGGGTCACTCAATGTCCTGATGGCGATCACGGCGCCGTGAGCTGGGGGACTGCAGTACATCGCGCGGACCGTCACCTGCAACCTCGTCCTCACTGCCTCGACATCGAGGCTGTCATTCAGGACCACGGCGAGGGCACCCACACGCTCATCTAAGGAGCACACACAATCGTTGAGATGTCTTGGGTGGGGCTAATGCTCTAGATCTGTCCATTCCGACCTTATCTTACCTCTGCTCTCCTGACGTATGGAGGAATTCAGTTCTGAGGTGAGGACACCATTAAGGAGAATTCCATTACCCCCGATGATAGGATGATAGGTGAGAATGATTATGACGGAAAGCAGAGGGGACCTACAGTTTAACGTGGGTTCCGAACCACGGTGAGAGCCTGTCATTCCACACATTCACAAAGCATGAAAGCACACACTTTGCAAGAAGTGAAGGAAGGTTTGGTAATCAGATAAATCTGTAACGGGACCGGGATTTGAACCCCCGAACCCCTAAAATAAAAGTCTGACACTTTACTCCTAGACCGCCATGTCCCCATTAAGATGTATTACAGGTCGTTTTATGACAACCGACCAATCATTGGTCATAAAGACTTTCTGGTGATCAACGAGGCCTTTGAACGTGTTTCATTCGTTTAGAACCAATTAAACATGTTGTTTTATATTGACGTGTCGTGGAGTGTCGACAGAGTAAGCAGATCTTGTTAAAACTTTACCTGAGATGTGCTTAATCCCCCACTTATATCCCCATTTGACCAACAATACATAAGATCCGGTCTATATATCTCACATGAAATGAATTTCCATCAATACGTGAGCTATTAAAATTCTACTGAGTGCTCATATCATATCACAGGTACAGTCTAGACTAGTATATCTAGTAAATAATTGTATACATTTGAAAGGGTGGGTCGGATTTGTTAACTACAAACAAAAGGGATGAAATGCAGCTAGTTGATATACCCTCATTTTCCCTGAAAGGTACCAGACATACTTTTCTTGGTTCTACCTTAGGATGAATTTCTTATCTCCTTCTGTGACGCTGGTTTCGCACTTAACTATACTAACTGTGCAATAACTGTGCCATACTAATTGTGCAATTCTGTTCTCAGAGATATGCTTACTGTACAATGCTGTGCTCAGAGATATACTTACTGTACAATGCTGTGCTCATAGCAATACTTACTGTACAGGGTGTAACCAGAGCTATACTTACTGTACAATGCTGTACTGAGAGCTATACTTACTGTACAATGCTGTGCTCAGAGGTATACTTACTGTACAGGGCTGTACTCGGAGCTATATTTACTGTACAATGCTGTTACTCAAAGCTATACTATTTCTGTTACGTGCTGCTTTGCTATAACTATACTTACTGTATAATGCTGTGCTCAGAGCTATACTTACTGTACAATGCTGTACTGAGAGCTATACTTACTGTATAGTGCTGTGCTCAGAGATATAATGACTGTACATTGCTGTGTTCAAAGCTATACTGGCTGTACAGTGGTGTAATCAGAGCTATACTTACTGTAATGCTGTGCTCAGAGCTATACTTACTGTACAGGGCTGTACTCAGAGCTAGGGAGTAAGCCACCATGAATTCTAGACCCGGTCTGCGAAGAACCTCACTGGCCAGATATCATCATCTAAATCCCCGGAGGCGAACCCCTGGTACGGAACCTCGAAAAAGGGGAACAGCTTATTCTCCTGCGTCCGAAACAAAGATGATCCTCTCTAATTCCCCGTTCACACGGCCGATGTTTTGTACTTAATTAATTGCAAGTCAGCAATTACCGTTTGTAAGACCAAATATTGGGGCGACTTTCGATAAAACAAGTAACTAATATGGAAACTTGTTCATAATTTGGCAGTAATATAATGCATAAATTTCAGAGATGTTTAAAATAAGTAGAGACGCATGTGCAGAATGATAATAATCACACATACAGGAGCCCCATGGCTTCTTTGGTGCTGACTGACAGCTCCAAGCTGACAGCTTTGAAATGTTATCAGACCAAACTATGTATCCCTACGCCGAACCATATGGTTAGCAAAAACATGTGTTTAGCAGCTGTCACTTCTGACAGTCAACATTTAGGTATATACCTAAATGTTGACTGTCAGAAGTCAGCTGTAAGCTGTCAGTCAGCACCAAAGAAGCCATGGGGCTACTGTAAACAAATTGTAAAATATTTTCATCCGCACCTTAGATCAGTAGATATCGTGTCTGCTTATTGAATTAAAGGTCCCTGGTTGGTTTCCTGGCATAGCCGAAAAATTTATCTTTGGTTATATGTTTGTTTCCCTCCACTTACATTGTGATAAACTAACGGCCAAGGGCTGGTTTTGTGTCTGTTCTAGATTTAAGTTTTTTTAAGACGTGTTTTAATATGATCGGTCTGTTTTAAAAAAGCACGTTGAATAACTATGATAAAATAGAAACAGTATAATATCCTTCTGTCTTTATAACATAAACGAACCTTGTGTTCATATTTACTTTGACAGCATCGTATGTAGCTGTATTCATATCATAAATGAACCTTGTGTTCGTATTTGCTTTTATAGTAGCGTATGTAGCTGTATTTATAACATGAACGAATCTTGTGTTCGTATTTACCTTTCTGGCAATATATTTGTCTCTATAACATAAATGAACCTTGTGTTCTTATTTAATCGGTGGGTAGTGTATCTACCTGTATAACATCAGCGATCCTGGCCCATTGCTCCCTGGAAGGATCACATCCTGTGGGATTATGGGCACTCGGTTGAAGGACCACTACTGCGTTCTCAGGAGCTTTACTGAGGTCCTCCAACAGCCCTGTTATGTCCAAGGATTTGGTGACGTCACTCCAATATCTGTAGTTGAGAACAGTTGTGAAGCCCGCCATTCTGAACACTATTCATGGTCTCCTATGAAGGAAAAATTAAAAACAACTTTAGTTGATTCGTTATCTTTCTTAAAAAAAATATATATACATATATATATAGAATTTAATTGGTCTGCCTTACTTTCTAATGACAAAAATGAATCATGGGTATAACAAGAAAGCTTTAAGAGAGTGTTAAATCTCATCTTACATCTACTAATACCCTCACAAGGTGCGGTCTTAGGCGTATAACTTGCAAATCATGTGACTTTCCCGTGCCCACTTCTCCGTGTTCAATGTGTGTGGATTCTCTCTTAACTACCTTCCTCATACTTAGCCCTTAAATCAAGCCGTTAATAACGACGGACACCCGATTCTTTGGTCGAATGGTCTAAGGCGTCACTCTCGCAATAGACCAGACTGCCGATGACAGGGAGGTAGGAATTATAATCTCAGTTTTGTGTGCTGAGAGTTTTCTTAATTTATTTTCCGTCTCTCTCCACGCAAATGCGCTTACACTTCATCTAAATTTAACCTTTCTCATATATAGCACATTAGCGTAATTATTGCATATTATGTATGCAGCCCGAATGGTTAGAAAGATGGGGTGCTAAAATAAAAATAAAATGTGCTAAACGTATTAATTTAAAAAAAAAAATATGTTCAAGGGAAATTTTTCTTTGATTGACCGGAAAGAAGAAGAACTTTTGTTGTACCCTCCAAAAATGTTATGGATGGAAAGAGACTCACCCCACGAAGGTGAGGAAACGCAGAACGTGTCGTAGCCCATCTCTTTGGACAGGAACTGCGCCCCTATACGTAGTGCCCCTGTTCCTCCCACTGATTGGAAGGTCACTACCTGGAACATATGTGTGTTGGTATGGTTCGGATTATAGTAGGGATAAAAGGTTTAGAAAATACAAACATCATTTTGTGTGGTCCACAATGATAACATTTTTACTAGATTGTCAGTGATAGTTTTGTAGGTATTAATAATATCTATCAAAAGTTACAGCTGCAGATCACATGACCTTGACGTATGAATAATGAAAAATGTTTAGTAACTGTCAAAACTCTTTCTTCCTAAACATAATTTTCCAATTATTTAATCTCACTAATCACTTCTTATACAACATAAATGGAACCTTTTAAGGTTGGGGATATAAAGAAAAATATTTAAGGGCAGATTTTTTTGCAGGTTTTTATATAAAAAGTGTTTTTTTTTTAAATTTTTCCAAAATAATTCTTTAGTATTAAAATAGAGTTTTAATTTTCTTAACATGGTGACCTCAACATTTCTTGAATATCTGCCATGAGCATAGCAGCATTAGATGTCAAACTTTTTTAAATGGAGAGAAAAAGTTGTAATTAAATCCCTCAACACCCTTGACAGATATTTAACAACTGTTGATATCACCATGTGAAGAAAATTAAAACTCTTGTTAGTTACTGAAGCAATATTTGATTTATCTTGGCCAAAATAAAAAGTTTTGATATAAAAACTTCAAAAAACACCGCCCTTAACTCACGTTGCCTACATCCCCCCTCTCCCCCCCCCACCCCACCCCCTTAAGAGCCCAGTGACTATAGTCGTTACAGGAGGTTCAAAGGTACTATTGATGATAACTCGAACCTAACCTGACCTTGTTTTCACGGACGTGTCGAGACTCCGCCCCCAGCAGGAGCCCGGTGACTACAGTCGTTAAGGGCTCCAGTCCGGAGAACCAATGATACTCATGGTCCAAGGAAGGGTCCATAGCCATCATCTTCTCCACCCTCCGTATCACATTGGGCACCCATGGCTCGCCTTCCTCCGTCCTGTACACTACACGCACAACGCGACGTCAAGTTTAACAGACCCACTTCGGTGAGCGCATAGTCTAGGCGGCGGTCAGCAACCCGCGGGCTGATTTCATCTTACCCACAAGAGATTTAGCAAAACATGCAATAATTGTGACTAATAACTAATTAATACGTGATAAATAGTAGGTGGTATTTGTTAGCTCGGTATTTTTTAAACTCTCACGACAATTTGTTCAAACCCATACGGCCTGCGATATCTAAAATATTGCCGACCATTGGTCTAAGGTGTCATTCTCACAATAGACTGAACTGCCAATTATGGGGATATCGGGGTTAGAATCCAGGTCTGGTGTGCTGAGGGAGATGTTTTCTAAATAGTTTTCCACTCGTCTTCCACGCAAATGCTTCCTTTATCATTCCTACCCCCTTAGAGTAATCATCATTCGTATAACCTGAACAGGTAGTAAAACCTACTAGACAACGTCAAGACGATCATTATATTCAAAAGAGACCTTTCTCTGATAGTAAAACCTACTAGACAACGTAAAGACGATCATTATATTCAAAAGAGACCTTTCTCTGATAGTAAAACCTACTAGACAACGTCAAGACGATCATTATATTCAAAAGAGACCTTTCTCTGATAGTAAAACCTACTAGACAACGTCAAGACGATCATTATATTCAAAAGAGACCTTTCTCTGATAGTAAAACTACTAGACAACGTCAAGACGATCATTATATTCAAAAGAGACCTTTCTCTGATAGTAAAACCTACTAGACAACGTCAAGACGATCATTATATTCAAAAGAGACCTTTCTCTGATAGTAAAACCTACTAGACAACGTCAAGACGATCATTATATTCAAAAGAGACCTTTCTCTGATAGTAAAACCTACCAAACAACGTCAAGACGATCATTATATTCAAAGAGACCTTTCTTTGGTAGTAAAACCTACCAGACAACGTCAAGACTATCATTATATTATTCAAAAGAGACTTTTCTCTGATAGTAAAACCTACCAAACAACGTCAAGACGATCATTATATTCAAAGAGACCTTTCTTTGGTAGTAAAACCTACCAGACAACGTCAAGACTATCATTATATTATTCAAAAGAGACTTTTCTCTGATAGTAAAACCTACCAAACAACGTCAAGACGATCATTATATTCAAAGAGACCTTTCTTTGGTAGTAAAACCTACCAGACAACGTCAAGACTATCATTATATTATTCAAAAGAGACCTTTCTCTGATAGTAAAACTTATCAGACAGCACCAAGACGATCATTATATTCAAAGAGACCTTTCTCTGATAGTAAAACCTACCAGATATTGTCAAGACTATCATTATATTCAAAAGAGACCTTTCTCTGATAGTAAAACCTACCAGACAACGTCAAGACGATCATTATATTCAAAGAGACCTTTCTCTGATAGTAAAACTTACCAGACAGCGCCAAGTCGATCTTGTCGTCACAATGATCATCCTCATATTCTTCTCTCAATAGTTGTGATTCGGCTTTGGGCGCCAAATTCACTTGCTGAAACCGCCTGTTCCCCATCGTCCCCAGTCCATCTGGCTGATTCTCTTCACACACATGTTTCGCTATAGTAACTAATATTGCAGGTGACGTCATTCTAGTGTTTACATATATAAGCAACTCAACTACTCTCACCGATAAGATAGCAAATAGTTATGCATCCTAAAGGACCGGCTATACGGAGCCGCAACGCACCGACGAATCGTTGAGAGAGCATTCATTGCTCCGAACTTTTGCGGTGCGGACCTACACGGTCCTACAACCGGAAATAAATGTTTGGGAGCTTCCGAACTTTGTTTTCATGGTAAAACTAGGGATTTCTTTAACAGCCGTTGTACGTGTGACGCTGTAGTCATTGTTTCCAACATTACGTACAAGATAAACAATATTATATACAACTTATTGAACAACAAACATTCTTCTTAATTATTAGCCAACTTAAAACTTTAATCTTCATAATTAATAGCTAACTTAAAACTTTATACTTCGTAACTAATAGCTAACTTAATTTTATGAAAATAGGTGAAACCTATTATAAGTAAAAATAAAAATACAAACTTATTTTGTAATTGAACTCGGTCTATAAAGAATATAAAAATTGTTAGAAAGTGCGTTGCAGTGCGGGTCGGCTCCGTGGAGCCATACCTTTAAACAGAGTGGCACAAAAAAACAATCAGACGATCTAAGCTGAAGAAAGTGGTGGCCAATGTGCTGAGGTTTGTCTGACGACAGGTGGACCTCAACTGAGTGAGTTTACTTTTTAATCAAGGTGTTAATTTCCACGATACTAATCGTCTGTTTCGGCCACCTGTGTAACGTATCTCATAGTTAATGTCTTCTTAATGATTATTTACTCTTCAGTAGGCCTATCGGTGATTCAAGAGACTTTTAACTAGTTTAGTGGCCGCATGGTCTAAGGCAGCGGTCAGTAACAGGTCGATCGCGATCATGTGTGATCAATCTTGAGCAGTGGCGTCGACTTTGCGGGGACAATGTGATTTTTGCCTACCCAAAAATTTCCTAGGAGTAGTAGAATGTAGGTTTGCTCCCCCACCCTCCCACCCCCACAAAAAAGACTCCACATCTGCATTTTATTCATGTGTACAACAATTTGTTTTAATAATAATTTGCATTTTGAACAGTTTATGGAATCTTACTGGTAAGTAGGCTAACACTTGAAAGGTGCCTGATTCACACATAAATAGCTATAATGTACGTTCACAAGCAACACAAGATCTAAGTGGCCAAAATTGAACGCTGCTACCGAGTACTATTCTGGTATCGACTCAGCAGTCGATAGTATTAGATTAACAACCACTCCGAGCACTGAAGTTACTGTTCCAAGAAGGCCGATGATTTCATATCAAGAGACGAGACAAGAAAGTGGACATTCTTTTTAAAGTTTCTGAAGGAATGTCTGCATTTTTTTTTTTTCGTTCAACTATAGTTCTCTGAATTAGAGAACCTAACTTCCACGTGATGACTGTTATTGTCTTACATCTGGTCGAAGAGAATTTTCCATCAAGAAATTAGAAAACAAATACAATCTTCCTTCAGAAAATATATTTGTGATTAGTTAAGCAAATTTTATTATTGCCCCAACTTGTGACTAATATTTTCCTGTTCACATATCACTTATTTGTTTGATTTTAATACATAGTATTTGTTGGCATATCACTTATTTGTTTGATTTTTTTTCAATTCGCCCCCTTCCCCCCCAAATTATCCGAAGTTGGTGCCACTGATCTCGAGGCAATTATCAGTCGCTCGCGCAAGAAAATGACATAGTCATTAAACCATTAAGAGAGACATTTTATATATTCGTAACCAACATCCATTTTTTGTGTTCTTCCTTTAAGTTTTTTTGTTCCTTTTACATGTTCCTATCATTCTTTACCAACATCCTTTTTCTCCCTTTTGGGTTTTTCTGGTTTCTGGCATTGCAAGTTTCACGCTCCAACTTGACGAGTTCCGATAGAATGAAACCTAGGCCGGGGATCGGGTGGTAACGATCAATTTTCTTCACGAGGCAGCCATTACCTCTTTGTCCAATGTCAGCAAAATAAAGTGTGAATTATTTTCTTCTTTTCATTGTAATAATACTCAGAACCGCGTCTTACTACCTGTTCGGGTTATACGCTTTTCATTGTAAAAGCCATGTTGTGTTTGTTCCCTTTTATATGCCTTCTTCCAAATACATATAAATAGTCACTAAAAAGTGATATTTGATTCAACACTAGCAAATATATCGAGTAGCCTACGTTCAAATTATATCTGATTGTGAACAAATGTACCTTTATTGGTCATAATAATGTTACTAAGAAATTTAAATAGTGTAATGTTATTAAAATACAATACATTTAATTTTTTACTTTCTCTCGACACCTCAGAGAGAAAGTATTATGATCGTCAAGAAAATCTAACTAGAGATTTTGATAAATGTTGACATTTCATGAACCCCCAAAACAAACAAAAAAGTGGTTTCGCAATGTCATCTGACTGTCCGTCTGTATCTCAGGTTAGAGCCGAAACTATTTTACCAATTGGGCTAAAACTTGGTCTCTGATGTTTTCATAACTTCCCCCCAAGGGGTTTTTGGATTTAGGTATCCAACCCTAAATTTAAGGTTAGTTTACTGAAGGGCAAAAAGAGAAAAATCTATTTTCTCAAAATTCACTTTAACGTTTTGATTAAATTCTATATCTAGTCAATGTTTTCATTATAAACAAGAGGACTGTTATTCCAAGAAGAAAACCACATACTTGGTTCAACACCTTTAACTTGTAACCTAGTCAAATTCTCCTTTTGGCTACTATTCAAGTATTTTGTTTAGTAGTCTCTTTGGGCCAGTAACTTAGTCAGGATGAGTGCGGTGATAAACTAAAGGCAAGACTACACCTACCAGAACTTGAATGGAATGGGCCAATTTAGCATACACACCTGGCACATTCCAATCTGGTATAAGTAGGTGTCATCTCTTATTTATTGTAGCACCGCACTTGTGGACTTGCTAAGTCAGACTATGAAACTGTCCATTCCATTCTGGTCTAGATAGATGTCATGTATTTAGTAAAACGCCACATTAGAGGAGTTCTAAGTGGAATTGTCTTAATGTAATCAAGTCGGTCTTCTTCACTATATGTTATTAGAATTGGCAATTTCATGGCTATATACATTAAAAAATTATTGTAGTAATTTAAAAAATGTTGTTGAAATAAATTCTTGTTACAACCGACTTTATACAAAGGTGATTAAATCAAGGGAGTAAAAACCTCTTAATACCAATTAAATTTCTTTCAGGTCTATTCTAGCTTTTTACCAACTCAATAATTTGTGTTAGTTATTTTATGATTTTTTTAAATTGTTTTTATTTATAAATCTTTATAACCTAGAATTATTGTTAAAATGTTTTATTGCACAATTTTTTGTAATATTTTTTATTCTGATAAATCCAGTTATTATCACCACTTAGAATTCAATCATTTGAGATTTTTTCATATGCATATTAATTTTTAACAGCTCAATATAGCAATAATTGACCAAAGATTATTTTAGCTGTCAATATTTTTATTGGCAAAGCTTCATAATTGTCTAAGCCGGAATTTTTTTTCAAAGCAAAGTCGAAACTGATATTTGTTTCGAAGCCAAGTCCAAGTTTTGAAGTTTGCATACCCCTATCAAATACTCACCTCTGCTGTGTACAATGTCCACTGTCTCAAATCAAAGCAAGCTCGAATAGAATATATGAAATATTCAAACATGTAAACAAAAACTCAGAATGCATCCGTCATAAATTTAGTATTTTAGCTACCAATAATTTTATGGTTGAAGCAGGAATTAAGACCTTGAGCTTGAGTCTCACTTAGTACAATCACCTTTTAATATACATAACACTCCTGAGGAAGATGCTATAATAAGCATCGAAATATCAAAGTGTGTGTAAATGTGTGTTAGTGTTTTTACTTTTATTTGTGCTCTACCATTTTCTTAATATTCTTTTATTTTATTTATTACAAATTTTTTTGCTCAATGCACTTTTTTCATACATATTTTTTTAATATACATAAGTGATAGTTTACTAGATAAAACATACATGTAGAAATAAAAGCTTATTGCATGACAACTGGGAATGAAGTTTGTGAGGAGCGTGTTAGCTGTCACGAGGAGAAACATGATCAGGAATGAAGTTATCCGGGAAAGAATGGGGTACAGGTAGTATATGAGATAGTAGAGGAAGCAAGACTGCATGTAATGAGGGAGGGAGGAGAGAATACCAGAGAGAATAATGGATATGTAGGAAAAAGACCAGAAGGGAGACCCAAAGAGATGGAAGGAACGGAATAGGAAGTGATTCAAGGTGGAAAAATGGTGGAAGGATAGAGGAAGATAAAGGCATTTTACTAAAGTGACCCGGCCACAAGTTGAAAATAGTTGATTATTTCTTAAATACAGACAATCTTGAGTTTATGGTAATTTTAATATTTTGTTAGGAGATAATTTCTAGTTGTTATCTATACACTGAAGGGGAAAAAACCATTCCTAGTCACTTTACTTTCACTGAGATTTCCATTAGTAGTAATTAGAATTCAATATTCTTAATTCTCGAAAAAAAATTAAAAAACCAAACCAAATTCCACTGAAGCTGTTGATGTATTCGAATGAGTCCAAGTGTACACTTTAAAGACACAAAACCAAGTTAGAAAGTCAATTTTGACATTTGGGGTCGTTCAGTCTCATGTTCGTACTCAATTTCAACATGTGGTCGTGGAACTTTGCGTATTTTGGGTGTCTTGGGGGTGAGGCTTTTCTTCCCTTTGAGAACACTCTTCTCAAATCGCACCTTTTTCACGGGAGTGGAATCCTAGGGAGAAGAAAGTATACCAGTAAAATTAAAGGGCAAAGTTGAGAGGATATGAGGATCAACAAATTTAACCATAGTCATACTGAACTAAAAGATAAGATAGAAAGAATTAATTTTGTGATATTATTAGAGGAAAAATGAAATAAAATTTAATAATGGTACAAACCTCAATATCTGATACTTCAGACTTTTGAAACTCATCCTCACTTAAATAGGTCACCTCTTCTTCTGATTCTTCATCCTAAGGGTAGAGATTAACATCGTGAATGCCATCATTTAAAATATTTAAAATAATCTGTGAAATATAAGTACTAAAGATTTTATGAAACTGCATTAGTTTGTGTATATGATATAACACATAAAATTTGTGTCTATTTTACATTTTTGTAACTGAAACAAATAAATGTTGGTGTGAGATTTTACAACATTAATGAGCTAATGGTTCCACATACCTGTATTATAAATAGAACACAAAAACTATGTTACCTCTGACTGTGAACCCGTGAGTTCCACATCATCGTCATCGTCATCATCGCTGTTGGCTGCGACATACTCAACATCTCCCTCTCTCTCCAGTTCTTGTTCTACTTCCTTTTCCACCTCCATCTCCTTCTGTTGGCACAGCAGAAGACATACGAGTTTTATTATACCTTCAAGATCAATCAGTCGAGGAGGTATGCTTCAAGTAGTGTGAGAATTTGTATACTTCAGCCATAATCTCAAGCAATGTTGCTCCAACTTTTGCTAGTCACGTACTAGGGGTTTGCAAAGTCCTTTTTCTTTTTAATTCCAAACGAACTCTATTAGAATATGTTTTATTAGTTTGTTTTATGACCGAAAAAGTATTATATTTTATTTAGTAATATAACTTTATGCACTAAAATTACTTGAAAGATGTTTTATCGGATGATTAATAATAATATTACCTTTTATTCTGATA
The DNA here is from genome assembly GCA_039000515.1 of Timema cristinae. Taxonomy (NCBI): domain Eukaryota; kingdom Metazoa; phylum Arthropoda; class Insecta; order Phasmatodea; family Timematidae; genus Timema; species Timema cristinae. The sequence continues at coordinate 64,591,604 of JBCFYV010000003.1, read as the reverse complement.
AATCAAGTTATAATCACAGTTTCCAATTCAATCGCTTTGGATTTTTCAATATGAATATTAATTTGTAATGTATATAACAGCTCAGAATGGCAATAATTTACCATGACTTGAGATTTTAGCTGTCAACATTTTTATTGGAAAACTTTTGTAACCGTCAGAGCCAGAATTTTTTTTCCAAGCAAATTCAAAGCTGATATTTGTTTCAAAGCTTCGCACAACCCATCACATACCTCTCTTGACATCATCCCAAAAGTATCGCTTACAGTTTGTTTTTTATAAATAAGTACACAAATACCTTATATCTTGTGAAGTATAAACAGTCATTATGGCATTTTAATAATGCTTTGACCTGCTTTGGTGGTCGCGTGGTCTAACATCCTACTTTCGTATTGGACTAGACTACCAAATATGGGGAGATCGGGGTTCGATCCCATCCCGATGCAATGAGGGTGGTTTTCCTCTATATTAAAAACCTTCCTAATCCCTAACCTATTAGTGTAATTAATATAAATGTACAACCTGAACAGGTAGCAAGATGTGGTGCTAAGAGAAGCTTTATTGGTATGTTGAACACAGTGTAAAAGTACATAATATAACGTAAAATGCTGTGTTTATTTGTTCAGTAGACTTACTCCTATATAAAAACAGTACTATTTAACTTTTTGGGACATCTCCTACCACCTTATGCCCTTGTAGGTAGAAGTACTCCAAAAAAAACTCCCATGACGTCAACCTACAATCGAGCCATACTGACCAAGTGGCCGCTATCTGTTGGTGATCATAGTGCTAACTTTTGCGGAACATGTGACAATGAACCCTCCGGCTGTTAATATTGGTTTTCTAGACCAAAGTCGCTATTTTTTCGCTCACGTAGCTCCTCATTTGTCCTCCCGAAGGCTGAGTTGATCCCGTTCAAGACCCAGAGCTTTAAACAGAAAAATCTTAATACGACAGGGATTGAACCCAGGACTTGTGGAATCCTCTGACCAATAGATCAGAGGCGGTGTGTACTACAGTTTGGAAAACACTGGACTACAGCATTGAGAAGTTGTGTAACATCGACGAGCTGCTGCAAAGAGGCCGAGGCTGAAATATTAATGACGCAGAAAAATAGTAGTATTCCTGTGGTACAATGGTAGGTAGGACGAGTGATTCGTAGCTCATTGTAAAAGTGGTACCCATTTGTCCACTAAGAGATTGTAAAAAATATATATATAAATATTAATTTGAAATTGATTTAATTTTTTTTACACGCAGCAGGGCTTCGCATTATTGTGTTCCGCTAATAAAGCGAAGCAAGAAAGGTCTTCTTGTTCTCGGCCATGACAAGGTTTTGTTGTTGTACTATTTACCTCTTCTTCTTCATCTTCCACCTCTTCTTCTTCTCCCTCCACCTCTTCTGTGTCCAGAGCCTTATCGAACACCATCTGGGGGAAGTTGTAGATATCGCCGTACTAAAACAAATAACACAGAGCTAGAGTATGGGTCGAATCCACTGTTTTATGAATCCAAATCTCTAATGTACCTTAAAAACCTCCGAATCTTGGAAAAAAATTATGAACAAGAGTAAATATGAATATAAGACAATAGGCTTAGTAGAAAATAAAAATAGTAACTGAATGTAAGCATTTTTTATTATAATTCATTCATTATAACAGTCATACATTCGGTCGAGTGTTAAATTACTGGTCTGGGGCCTGGTCGTAGAGTTGATCCTAAAATTATAATTGGTTTAGAACAACCAATAAGCAGTGTTAGAGCTATAAAACAAATTTCACGTGAATTTTTTTTAAAGTGTTTTTAAGGATTTGAGTCAGAAATTTCCTCGAGTCCTTGTATCGCAAATATCTTTAACAATTTAAGAAATTTAAAGGATTCCATCCCTATATAGATATATAAAACATAAGTGATTAAATACTTATGTACACAGACTTGTTATCATAAAAATATAATCATATAGAAACAACTTTAATAAATGTATACATTTTTAAAAGTGTAAAACCTATTCATTTGGTGTTAAAAATATTTTGCTTCTACATTTTAACATATTTTTTGGAAGTTGAGTTAGTATTATTCTCACTAATTATTTATGTTAGGCTATAAAATTAATTTTACTAATACAACCATATTGTGTAATCAAATTGGTTAAAAGCATGGAATTGCACTATTATTTGTACCAACTTTAGTGTTTCACTTGACAAACATTGATTGAGTGTGATGAACTCTCAGTGTAAAATCATCCCCTCAAGAAACACTCAAAAGTTTGTCCTATTGCGGAAATCAGGGCTAGGTGGAGTGCTTTGGTAAGTGTGGCAATGAGCTTTCAAGTTCCTAATGCCATAGAGTAAGTATTAATGAGCAGTGAATCTGACATACCACTCCCTTCCTCAACCTTTGCAGCAGTTCCTTCTCAATGGCTGTATCAAGCCTGGCCGCTATGAGCGCCTTCTCCTCTCTCCTGCGCTCTCGACGCTCTATTTTCCTTTGTAGAGGGATTAACTTCTTCCTGCACACAACCAAATTTACAGAGAATGAAGGAAACATACTAAACGGGTAGTCAACATTTCTCTAAGAATTAGACTTATTTTAGTTTTAGTAAAATATCTCTCTTCTCTGGTTAACCAAATGTACCTGACACATAAAAAGTGAGTGTGATAAAATTATAGCGAAATTAAAAAAAAAATTTCAGTAGTAATAACTAATCTAATAAGCGCTCTTTTATGGTATAAGGATAAATTTTGTTTTAAAAAATAATATACTATCTAGTGCAGTTCGACAGTATGCGAAGGAATCATGTCACTTAATTCAAATGACATCTACAAAACTATAATCTGCACCAAATGCTAAAATAATATAAAGGAATTCAAAGAGAATTAAAATTGATATATTCTGCAATAATATAATTTGTGTTCTACTCACATTACATGGATGTTCCCGGATTCGATTACCTGCTTTCACCAACTGTTCTGCAAATATGGCGGAGTAGAGGGCGTGACAGTTTCAACGGACATCTAACCCCTTGAACTCAACATTGAAGAAAGACCTGCATATCGCTGGTCTGATGCCGCAAGCTACAACACTACTCCCTTAGCAGACTTCCGTGGCACCTTATTTCTCCACTGCTCCAAACCCCCCTTTGCCCCTTATTCATCCCTTTTTCCTTGTTTACATGCCCAATTTGCTTTTCAGATAAAGAGTATATAATGGGCAATCCCTAGGTTCACAGATTGTAATTCATCTTTGGGTATCCTATTCAATTCTTTTACACTTATGAAATATGTACCTGTACCTACCTACATATAGAGACATAGATAGATATATGAGGGAGGTGGTAGAATAGGAATATAACCCGAACACATAGTTAGACGCGGTGATAAATAAATAGATTAAGGATATAATCATTTGTGATGTCAACTTACTGTCTTCTAAGAGTCAGCTTCCTCATCCGAATAAGGTATTGTGTGATCTTGACAAATCTTTGCTTACATTTAGTCTTAATAAAATTTGGCCAGTATAATAAATTTTCGTTTATTTGATATATGGCTTTCTCAAAATTTCTTGACAACTTCACTTTCTCCCATGTCTTATTTGGAAATGCTGACCTGAGAACAATAAAATATGGAGCATTAGTTTAGATTCTAAAAATGAGCAAATTTGTTTTTTTTTAAATGAATAAATAAATCTCAAATTAGCAAAACACAAAATGTGTTATAGAGTTTTCTAGGGATGTGCAAGGTTCACTTTTTTTTAAATTCAAAATGAACTTGAATTGACTATATGAAACATTCCCAAAGCTGAATTAAAGTAAGAATATTTATAATTTGTTTTATACTAGAACAAATATTATATTGTGGTTAGTTATAAAACTAAATGAACTAAAATTATTTGGAAAATGTTTGGTTCACAAGTGTTTGTAATATTTTGTTTAAATATGTTATATAATAAAGTTACTATCACAACAAACAACGTGATAAGTACTTCAGATTTTTTCCATAAAAATAAAAGAATAGATACACATACACAACCACCTAATCACGCCATTCTCTTACAGGGTGGGAAATAAACTGTGCAAATAGCTCAAAAAACAACTTTGTAATTAATCCATCCTCAGTAACTTTCTCCACACTTCCCTATCCTTACATACTCCCTTAACTTCAACAACATCCATAAACCGAGCTATACATGCTCATTTATTCTTAAAACTTTTAATGTTTCTCTTTTTCATAAATTCATCTAGAACATTTAACCATGTCTTACATAGCCTGCCCCTTACTTTTGATCTACACTCTCTACCTTCATGTATTTGCCATATAAATATAGATTTTTAATGTGCAAGGGGGGGACCCAAAAGAAACCGATTGAAAGTGTGTGGCCATTCCTAGGCGTAGTAGAAAGTTCTCTCGCTAGCTGGGTCAACTAGAGACCTTCCCAAATCAGTTGCCCAAGCGGCGTCTGCGCAGAAGGTTATGTTTGATTGTAGTGTTGTTTTTCTCAACTGTTCTCGTTTGCTGCTTGCAAAATCGTTATGGAAAATTTAAAGGAACAAAGAGTGTGTTTGAAGTTTTGCTTCCTGCTTGAAAAATTGGCAACAGAAGCTTACCGAATGCTTCAACAGGCTTTCAAGAAGGATGCTATGAGCCGCACAAGTTTTCGAGTGGTTTGGGTGCTTTAAACGTGGGGAGATGATTGTTGAAGATTATGCTTGTTCGGGGCACCCTTCATCATCTTAAAACGACAAAAACATTTTAAAAAATTCGCCAAAAAATCTACGAGGATTGTCATTTACGATCGATGAAATTTCAGAACAGACAGGAGTGAGTTGGAGCTCGTGCCAGCGGGTTTTGACTGAGGATTTGAAAATGAGACGTGTTGCCTCAAGTTGGTTCCTCGCTTGCTCACAGAGGATCAAAAAAACCATTCGTCTGAATTTGAGCACGGACTTGAAAAATCAGAATGAAAGTGACCCAAACTTTTTGACCAAGGTCATTACATGTGATGAGGGTTGGTGTTACAGATATGACCCCAAAACCAAGCAAAGGTCTAGCCAGTGGAAGACACCAATTTCCCTGACAAAAAAAAAAAGCAAGACAAATGAGGTTGAATTTTAAGACAATGATCATTGTTTTTTTCGATGTTCGTGGAATTGTGCATCAGGAATTTGTCCCCCCTGATCAGACTGTTAATCAGCAGTTTTATTTGGAAGTTTTAAGACGTTTGAGGGAGGATGTGCGAAGGAAAACCCTGGAACTTTGGCGATCAGGTGACTGGATACTTCACCATGACAATGCCCCCGCACACACAGCCTAGTCTGTGAACCGCTATTTGTGCTCTCAGAGTTGGACTATCGTTCTCCACCCTCCGTATTCATCAGACCTAGCCCCGTGCAACTTTTTTCTGTTCCCGAGAATGAAAAAAAATCTAAAAGGAAGCGTTTTGATTATGTGGAGGCTGTGAAAACAGCTTCGCAGATAGAACTGGACGATATCAAAGTTGAAGAGTTCCAGAGGTGCTACAAACAGCGGGAAAAAAGACTTGGCAAGTGCATCGCATCTAATAAAGAGTATTTTGAAGGAGACTGAAAAGAATTTTATAAAAAAACTCAATAAATTAAGTTTTTAGAGCAAAAGTCTGGTTTTTTTTGGGTCCCCCTCGTATATAATAATTTAGAATGGCAATAAAACATGGTGTGAGCCCACAAGCGAGCTAAAATAACCGAGTGGTTGCCACAGTTAGCCATGATAGTGCCAACATTTTCATATAGAGGATAACATGTGGTCAGCACAGTGAGCCCTCTGGTCATTAATCTCGGTTTTCTAGAATGAAGTTGCTATTTATTTATTCAAGTAGCTCTCATTTGTCTTCACGAGGCTGAGTTTGAATTCGTTCCAGACCCACTGCTTCATAGAAAAATTGCCAGCCACAAAAGTGTTTGTCACAAATGTGGCTTGCCGGCAAAATATAAAAAGTGTATAACAATAAATATATAGCCTATATTTTCTTCAATGTACCAAGAAAGTGGTTTGTCTACCTTTCAGTCGTCTTCATGAAGAGGTAAATAATCCCCTTCTCCTCTCGAACGGTGGCATATTGACTGTTGGCCAGCGGGCAAGATAGACGGCTGCAGAGACCAGTCAAGTTGTATTCGTTCCGACAAAGCTTCTGGGTTTTCGTGCTGTGAAAATGTCACTTCATACTATGATTTTTACAAATGTATTCAGATTAATGCCAAGGATCAGATCATTAGTATTTATACATAGTTTATGTGGTGAGAAAACAATATCTAACTTTTTTCCCTACATTATCCACTAGCTGTTGTCAAACAAAACAATTTTACAGTTGTTATAAAATAAAAAATGAATACATACAAATCTTTTAATGCAAAAATATTGTTACATAAAACTTTTAAGACCCTGACACAGACTCTATATCGTTGGTCCGTGGTCCGTAAGAAATCGATGCCACAATATCAGATTTCTCTGGCCACAGAGTCCTTAAGGCCTACTCTGTAGAAGTTGCCCAACTTTGACTTTCTACGGACTAGTTTATACGAACTACCAATCAAAACGAGAAAATATGTGCATGTGTATTGAAATTACATTTTTCTAAAAATCTAAACCCCTCGGGAAGAGCGCCTTTTAGGAAAATGTTTTCTGAGAAATACCAAGTTCTCAGAAATATTGGCATTGCTTTTGTAGGTTCAACACCCCTATTATTAAAGATATTAAAAGTGTTTATTTTGTTTTAATCCAAAACACTAGTACATCAATTTTGCATTTTTAGGCTATTGTAAACACTTATTTATTTTAAGTTTGAAAATTAAATTGGAGTTATAAATATTGTTCTTATGATTGTACCTAACCTATATTTTAGTATATACTGTAAGTTTTTTGAACAATGATGTTTTTGGTTTCATTAATTCTTATATTAGGATCAGCTGACTGCTTGCTCCTTGCTGTAGACGATTTTCTTTCGAGATTTTTGATTGGACAAAGTCTCTATCTGATTGGTTGAAACAGTCACATGATTACAGATATTGACTCTCTAATCCAAGGAGAATTTCTTATGGACCAGGAACACGGAGTACGGACCTATTAGTTTCTAGAAACATAAAAAGGTTACCTGTTCACTACCGAAATGTCTAAATAAGGGATGTTATACTTACTTAACCTTAAACGAACAGAAAGACGTGTTGATAATACTCCATACCACCTAAAAGAACAATACATATATATATTTTACATGTCAAATTAAAATAATAATATTTAGCACCACGTCTTACTACCCTTTCGGGTTATGCGCTTTAAGTACTAATTACGCTAATGGATTAGGAATTGGGAGGTTGAATTAGAGGAAGTGAACCCGCATTTATGAGGAAGGAGAGTGGAAAACCATTTAGTAAAAAAAGCCAGTACACCCGACCGAGATTCGAACCTCGATCTCCCCATCTCAGTAGTCGAGACTCAACACGAGCGCGTTATCCAACTACGCCACCGAGGCGGGTTAAATTAAAATAATTCTTCCTTCATCGCTTAAGTAAGGTTAGGTACTACTTGAACACATAAAAAAAACATAAAACACTTACATCATCATTCTGCATTTTATATCTTTATTATATCCGTTTGTATGTTAAAACGCTTGACTAATATTTAACCTAATACAGGTAGAAACTATTTTAATTTCAACCACATGGTCAAAATAAGGTAGACATGTTTTATTATCATTTACGGTGCATAGTATAAGCCAAAAGGACATTGAATAACAAATCTGCAGACAGTGCTCATGTAGTTTAGATAATGATCGCTATGCCACTCTGCTATGAGCTTTTTCTTGACATTTAAACACTTTTTATACGTTGATGTTTGTGACGTTAGTAGAGGTGAAATTATGTTTTATTTTACCACAAAACTCCCCTTTAAATAGACAGTGCTATGTTCTTGGGGATAAATCTACCTTATTTTTATAATACACGTTTTATTTTATAAATAAATTGTAGTTTATGCCTTATTTTATTGTTAGTTTTAATCACTTTAGGGGCTTATGAAACTCTTTTTAAAGTTAGAAGGGGGGATTAATTGAGAGAAGGTTCGAAGATCCAGCCCAGGTAAGATTTTAGAGCCTGGATAACTTTTTAACTATTTAAAGGAGGGTTTTCTTTTATGGATGGTAATTTTTTTTTAATGACTTTATTTGTCATTATGTTAATAATAATAATATAGTAGGGACTTGGGTGGAGAAGAAAATACTAACTTTCTTTCTGTCAACAATTGAAAATTAGGTCCTGTCAGGAGTGCCGACGAGTGAAAATTATTAGGGGCCAGGTATGAGGGGCATGGATTAACCCCGGGTAGGTGAGGAGTCCGAGGATTTTTTTTAAAATAACAAAGCTGTGCTTGGGTATATCCAAACTACAAAACAAGCTTTCTCTTCTCGGATGTAGGAGGAGATGTATGAAACAATTTGAAACGATGGAAATATTCTATTCACAGAGCATCTTAATAATTTTTTAGAATAGAATATTAAAATAAAATAAGCAAGGAAATTTAAATTTAATACTCTCTAGTTAAATATCAAAGAAATAATAACAAAAGTCTATCAAAATGACTTCGAATAAGACAAAGGTTGTTCTACGCACTGTATTGCTTTTGATTAACTCATTTACAAGTGGTCTAAGATCCAAGTTGTGCATCACAGCCTGATGTGCATTAAGAACTGCTAAGTTCAGATTAATTACAATGTTTGGAGGGGGGCTATGCCCCTCACCATCTACATTGGGGGGATCAGGACCCCCATCCCCATGGATTCAGTGCCAGTGGCCCCATCCATATTTTTATTTTATAAATAATTTTAATATCAGTGGTTGTGGAACCATATTGTTGTTAAAAGGATACCTAGTAAATAAAAGGGGGTTTTGAAAGTCTTGGCCTCCAAGTAAAAAATTAGATCTCCTGAAACCGAAAAGCTTGTTTTCATGAAGCCATCTATTCGTGTGTATTTATTTCGATTTAGAACCAAAACCATTTTACCAGACGGGCTAAGATTTTATAATAGAGTTTTAATAAGCTTCCCCAAGGGATTTTCGGAATTAGTTGTTTAACCCTAAAAATAAGGGCAGTTTATTAAAGGGATATTAGATAAAATCGATTTTCTAGAAATCCGATCAAACGATTTTGTTAAACTTTGTAACAAACATTGTTTAACATTACAAATAAAAGGGCTATTCTCGTTCTCCCATTAAAAAAAAAGACTTTAAGGGTCCTTTACATAGGTGAGAATTTTCAAATTGTATCATATTTCCACAAATATTTAGAATATGAAATAACTTAACACTGTAAAGTTGCTGTATCAAAAATATTTTATTTGAAATATATTTGTAAAACAAATAATTTCTGGGCTATAAGCAAACATGTATTTTTTATAGAACACTGAAATTTATTGTTATGCTCTTTGGTGAAAAGAGATGTTAATATTTTCTCAATGTTTCTGTAACAATATATCATATTTAATTTATGATATTTGGGGGAATGTTCCAGCAAAAATGTATATTATTTCGTTCCACAAATCTTACGTGTGTTTAGTAAATTAATTTATTTCAAGACAAACGAATGAAAAGTATTTGATGTGTATCGCATCATTTATTTAAATTCGAATCTTCTATAAGTTATTTAGAGTGTTCCTCGTCTGGAATTCCTTCAAAAATTTAATGCTTCTAGATATTATTTAAAGTGGTCTTGCTCTGACCAATTTTTGAACATGATGCCGCTATAAACTTTTTTAGAGTAGGTAGTTCTTTCTTGGCAAATTTAAAAAAATGGATGCCTCTAAAAGCTATTAGTTTTTTTAAATCGTTGTTAGAGCTTAGTGTACACAACCATGGCTTGGGGGGGGGGGGGGGGTTGGCGGCTTTTGGGGTTCACACACCCTAAAAACTTTCCGAAGTTTTAAATATACAGCTTTAAGATGACCTTGTATTAAACTTCAAATAGCTTAGAGGGGCATTCAGTTTTCAAAAATTTGACAGGGAAGTTCTTCTTCAAAGAGTTTTTAAAAGCAATTTGTTCTAAAAACTTTTCCATGTGAATATCCCTTCAAATGGCTTTTAGAGCCATCCGATTTTTAAAAGAAATACCCTCTAAGGGCTACTTAAAATATTTCCTATATTTATTAAATTTTTTTTAACCAAGAAAGGACCACTCAATTATTTTCTAAAAGCATTCATTCTATAAAATTTTGGGGGGAAGACCCCTTTAATAGATTATAATTTTAAGAAAATATCCAGGCCAGGACATTACAAATAGCTTCTAAGGACACCCAATTTAAAAAAAATCTTGTTAGTGCTAACTTCAAAATATAGCCTTTGGAGGCATCTATTTTTTTTAAAAGGCTAAAAACACTCTAAACATTTTCGAGGGCATTCAAAATTTCCAAAAACGAACTTTTTTTGGTCAAAATCTATAACAATTACCTTATCATTAATGTTATTTTATGTATTCTGTATATTATTTTATGTGTGTTCTTTGGTCTTTCTGCAACCATTTATATTATTTTGTTTCACAAATCTTACTATTTTTAGTTAATTTTTCTATTGTAAGATAAAAAATAAAGAGAAAGTCTTTGTGGTGCACATTTGAATTTATTCTTTATTTAATTTTTTTTTATCATAAAATAGCTTTTATATAAGAGGTAGAATACTTAATTTTATTTGAGTGTTTTATGTTTTTTTCTTGGTGTTAAAGTAATCTAAATGTAAGGTAGGTAAATGGATATTTAATTTTTCATTGATGTATCTGTTTCTATTTACAAGCCTCTAAAAGTATTATCTGAATGAAAAGTATTCTTTTTCTTTATGATATATTGAAGTGCTTGGGAAAAAAAAGTTAGCAAAAACATGTGAAATTTTAGTTTTTAAACTAGGAACATTAATGCCACTAAATTACGGTTTGACCAACATATTGAGTTCATGAAAATATTCCCATTAAAGTGAGTTATTTAAAATGTACAATACAAAATAAGTAATTCGCGGGGACAAATTAGCTGTTTATTAATTATTTTAAATCATTTTAAAATATTAAATCCACAATATTAGTTTTGCCTTAAAAAAAAGGCTCAACGTGGTTAGAGTTATAGATTAGACGTTCGTTTTTTTATTTGGTTTTTAAAAATCAAAATTTAAGCTTACGAGCTGTAAATATATTACTATACAATAAATAATAAGCATTTATACATATAATTAAATATCTTATGTTACTTAGAGTTTTTTGAAAATGATGTCAAGTGAAGTGCTTTAAACATTTTATTAATTGTGTTAAAGGTTTCAATTTATGCATATGACAAATCTACTCAACATATTTCTCAAGACTCTCTTATTAAGTTCAAGCTTGATAAGTGTGAAATCTTGACTTGTTTAAAATCTCTTGAACTCTGCCGTAGTTTTTTTCTGCACCAAGGTGACCTCGTTTAGGGTAAGGTGTGTCAGACTTCTATGCTGGGGTTAGGGGTTCAATCCTCGGTCGCGACACAGATTTATCTGATTGCCAAATCCTTCCTTCACCTCTGACAAGACGTGTATTAATCACAACTTGTGTATGTGTGGAATGCCAGGCCTCCACCGTGGTTTGGATCCCACGTTAAACTGTAGGTCCTCCATTTCATCTCACCATCACCTAACCATTACATATTAGTGTAAGTGCGTGTAACCCAAATTGGTTGTACGATGCGGTGCTAATAAAATAATAATAATAATAATAATATAATAATATTTTCTGCATCACACCTTAGCTAATTTAGCTACACTAACGACTAGGGGTGAGGAAGATAGAATTTATAGAAAATGTATATTTAGCCTTCATGAAGGATAGTGGGAAACCATTTAGGAAAAAGAACCCAACTTCATACATCCATCTGCTATTCAAAATAGAACCTGTCACCAGCAAACCATACTTGACAATCTTCATGTAAAGCCTGTGTGCAAAGCGATACAGATATTTTTAATAATAGGCCTAACTAGGCTTCTATTTTCAGGATTCACCTATCATACTTGAACCAAAAACTTACAGTAGGCCTACTTAAGCCCCGTACACAGACTCCGTATCCGTAAGGTGCATAGTGGTCCATAAAAGACTTGACTCCACACTGTACAAGTCCTGATCCTCTAGTTCTTAGTCTTTCTACCGCTCCATAGAAGTTTACTCGACTTTAACTTTAAGGACTAATCGATATGGATTGCTAAGGACTACCAATCATAGCAAAGTAAATATATGCATGCACATCAAGATGAAAGAACCAATGGCAGTGAAAAGAACCATTGCTATGGAAACATTTACAAAATGAAATGGAAGTTTTACACACAGTTATTTCAGAAATATTTTCTAAATATTCAAAAACCTCGGGAAGCATGGCAGCTCTAAGACTTTTTTTTTTTTTTTTTTTTGAAATACCAAACTATCAGAGTGGTGTCACTTTTTTGAGTTAAACTTCCCATTATAGTATTCTTAATTGGTCTAACCTATATTTGCTGCCCGCACCTTGTTCTAAAGTCTAGAAAATTTTCTTTTGAAGAGTTTAAATGGTAGTCTCCTGACTTTCTCATTGGTTGGCTGAGTCACGTGATTAAGGACACAGACTGTGTGAATAGGATTTCTATTTCTAAGGATTTAAGAACTATATGAATGTAGAGCTGCAAACTTTGTAGACGAGGGTTCAAGTTAGATAAAGTGAATTGTCTGGTGGCTCAATGTTTGGGGAACCTACTAATTCAAATGATTAAAATGAAACAATTTCAATTTATTACATGATGTTAACAACATTAACCAAGGCCCTTTATAAAAAATAATAAACAGGCAAGCATGTGTTTGATAGTCCCGAGAAAAAGAAAATTAGGTGGAATTGGTTACAGGATCGTATTCTGATGAATACATTTGTTAAGTGGAGCAGCAGGCTAATTGTGAAGTCAAAAGGGGAGCCCATTAGGATGCGTAGAATATTTATTTGATAAAAAAAAGGTTGAACCTAAAATCATAGTAAATCAAAAAACTTGCCGTTGTTTAGGCTCAACTGTGAGCGGCAAATTCTTAATCAAAGTTAGTAATAGAGAAAAAAAATGTGTCTCTCTCTTCAAGAGCATTGAGGCGTTTAGCTTTAGAATTTGACCAACCATCTCTCTAACAATGGTTTGAATCTCACCCGAGTCCAAATTTAGTCTTCATTATACCAAAGCAGACAAGATAGTGTTTGCACTCACAAGTTATTTGAAGTTCATTATAGGCTTAAATATAGTATAAAGACATCATATCACCTGATAAAACCACACATATAGCATGAATAAAGACCATATTAAAAAAAGTGTTTAATTAATCTTTATCAAATATCCCTCCCCTCCATCAAAATGTGACAACCATTATTAATTTTTCCTCAAAATGAAAGTTTGGGATGATAGTGTCAGGACGTGACTCGTCTGGTTTTTTAGATGTTGTAGCAAAATGTCTGATCCTACAATAATTTATTGATATGATCAACCCACAAATTAAATTTATTAAACTAAAATTTTAACAGTTCGTTTTTTAATTGTGTAATTTTAGGGCTGGCTCATGTTTTAGATAAGGATATATTAGAAAATTTTCACATCCACATTAGTGAGAAAAAGTGTTGTTAGCTCTCTAAAAATATGAAAAAATACAATTCAGTAGATAAATATTTATTTATAAAATAGAATTTACAAAATGTACAATACAAACTACAAGTTTCATATAAGATAAAATAGACACAAAGAAATCAAATGTTTGACCTTCAACATACTTACTTCAATACTTAAGGAATAATACATATTTTTTAAGTAGATTAATTTGTTACATAAATCAAAACAATATTGAGAAAATGTTTTATCTATTTTAAATGCCATTTGTTCTAAAATAAAAACAGACTTTTTAAATTAGTTTAAATAAGATGGTGTCTTATATTATCATTTTGTATTTCTCTTGCTTTTCCTCTTCAATTAAATTAATATACTTGATTTAAGTTTGTCTCTATTCATGAATAATTAATCATATTATTTATATAAGATAAGTTATTACACTTTTTATATTGATTTGTATGCTAATACCTCTAGTTTATTTTATGTTTGTTAAATTTAAACATATTAATTGTACTAATATCTTACACACAAATAACTTTATTTTACTGATAAACATTATATTAATACGCAACTATGCAGTCAAGTTACCAATACCAGGCCAAAGGACAATGTGGATAACAAACTTCTGGATATTGACAACTTCACTTTTATATTATATTTTATTTATATTACATCACATCCACATCAAAATTCACACTTTTTGTTAATTTGTGCAACTCTTACATTTTTACTCATCTTTTCCTTTGTTCATGACTTTCATATTCAGACATTTATTTTTCGGCATTATTTTTTGCGTGTAAATTTATTCAACTGAACATTGACCCTTAAAGAATCCACAGTCATATATAGCCTTATCCTATTTTCCAGAGGTGGACTAAATATATGAATAAATACTCTTTTGTTGCTTACTTTGTGTAAAACTATGATTTATGTTTTTAACTTTTATTACGATAGTTATATTTATACAAAACACTATTTTCTTTCTAAACTATTTGTATGTAGAATTTCTAGCTTGATAAGAAATTAGTTTTTTTTTTTGACAAATTTTAGAAAAAGTAAGGAGGGGAAAATGCCCTTAATGGATAGCTTAATTGACTCCAATTTTTTTTAACAAATTTCTAGCTTGACAACAACAAAAAAAAACAAATTAAGAAAATACTATCTTTGAAATAATTAGTAGATTAGTTCATAAAAAGTCAAAATAATTGTTTTGACATAAAGATCAAGCAGACCTTATGATAAAAATGAAAATAAAATAGTGTTAAAAAAAGGTTGCTCATAGCGATTAAATGACGATGTCAGCTATGAATCTCCATAGGGTTCTATTCTGTTAGTAGACAAAGTGAATATAAAAATATTGTGCTAAATTTATTGCACTTTATGATATGTAGCGTGTTTATGTAAATACTTACAGATCAATGAACAGCTGCCTATGGCAAACATCTTTAACTATTTCCGACTTAACGATAAAAGTTCGATCAAATTGAAATTGTATAGACATGTAGATCTCAATATGCTCTCTCAGAAAATGTAAACAATTATATCATTTGTAAGATAAATTTAAGCACAAAGAATTTTACTGAAGGATGATATTTTGGTGTGCAATATTTAATACACATTCTCTATGAATCTAAATTAACATTTTCAAAAAAACTTACAATTTTTATATATATATATAAAACTTACAATTTTTATATATATATATATACCTGCAAGTAGGTAGTAATCACCTGCATGACAAAAAAATGAAGTTTCACAATCAATAAAAAGGAAGGTGCTAATAGGATATGCTGGAGGACTCAATTTGGGCAAGGCAACCTACCTTTAAAAAGACAGAACCACCAATAATATATTGAGTGAAATTTATTGACTAGATAACTTCTTGAACTGTGTTATGCTTCAATTCGAGCACTAGATGTTGGTACCGCTCAGTAACAGCATGGTATATTTTTCTCTGCAGATTCTCCGGTGACCAAGCCTTGAAGCCACACAATCATGTTTTTTAAAATGTCTAACCTCTTATGTACACATACTTTGCAAGAGGGTCTATCGTAGTATCGCAAGGCTCCAATCGAGGGGTCGGCCATGTTCCTCTCCAACTCGTGGACCACTCGCGACATAATCGCTTTAGTGTTCCGAGCCGGTGCAGAAGTGGTGATGTAGCTCTTGTGTTCACTTCTGGTGTTTATTGCTTCAGAGGAGGTCTCTTTACAAATATATTTTTGCCAATTTTCCATATTCCTAGGATCCTCACAAAGCTTTTTTTTCATTTGGCTGTCATATTCTCTCATTTTTTGGTTGAAAAGTTTTTGTAAATAATTTTCATAAAGCCTGTATCCTTCAGGTGTGACGTAGTAAGGAGTCGTGACTTCATTATATAAACGATCGCTTTGGTGTTGTACAGGAATTGAAGTCCTATGATTGGAAACTTCTGCTGGTACATTGTGAGCATTAGTTAACAAATATTCGGATTGTTTTGAATTTGTGATTGACTAATGTGAGTTTGTTGGTTTGGGATGTAATAAGGTTGTGAGTTTTCTAAGCTTACACGATCCAAGTTAGTCTGTGAAAAAAAATGTGTTGGTTTGTTTAGCAAAGGATGTGTAACTGTTTCTGTTGAAAATATACTCACAGGGTAGGGTGGTCTTAAGTTTTGTGGATTTACTTGAAGTGAAGGGTTTTTGTACATAAAAGTTTGTTGGTTGACATAAGGTTGGCCTACAAGGTCATTGTGGGGCGCAAACAGATATGGTGCAGTACTTTGTAATTCATGTTGAAGAGTTGGCTCATAATTTGGCTTCTGAGGATATAAATCTTTGGCATTGTAGTTAATTTGGTCAATTTTATTAAGCATATAACCGTCACTTAATTCATGAGTGTAGATTTGTTTGTTTTCTGAAGGCTGGAAAACTTTGATCTTATGGAAAGAATCCTTCAAACTTGGCGGTTGAAAGTGTTGAGGAAAACTTTGTTCTTTGTCGGATGTCAAAAAGGGGATCTCTATTCTGAAACGTGAACCTAATGTATCAGTGTCAAGTGGCTGGTTTTCTAGTATTTGTTTAGATGAAACAGTTGGTATGACTTGTTTGCTGTACATTGGTTCTCCACCGCTGGTTTTAATACCAGAGGAGGTGTAAATATAATTTGATTTCTCCTCTATATGCTTCCTTGAATCAGAAATATTCTTTTCATGTGCTGATTTTCCATTTTCTTGTGGTTTTAGTTTTTCATCTCTGTATTCATTCTTATAATCATCGTTGTGAAATTTTTCTGTACCAAAATTGAGCAAACTATTAATTTCCTTTGATTTGATGGTTGTGTACACATCATTTACATTTTCTTTGTATACTTTATCAGTGATGTGTTTTATTTGCTGTCCATTTGTTGGTAAGGGTTCAACATCTTTACTTTGCAAGTGGACTGGATAAAAATTGGAGAATTCTCTGTAAAAGTTGTCACCCTTAGTTGTTGATTTCTCGATAATCCCACTTGAGGGTTATCAAGAGTAGAATCATAATTATTGATTATTTTATTTCCCTCTTCTATGAATGATCGATGCTTATTTTCTGGTTTAATCTCACTACCAATACTAGATGTGTTATTCACAGGTATATCTAATTTTTCTTGCGATTTTGACTCACTAAATTTCTCATCGCCTATTTTGATTAGAATTGCCTGTTCTTTATCTGGTTCTTCAATGTATTTAGGTTTTAGCCATGAATTTGAATGTTCTTTTGGCGAGTCATATGTACTTTGGATAACACCGGAAAGTGATATGGAAAATTTATCTGTCGCACTTTCACTTGTTTCAATGTGTTTTGTATCCATCTGCGTGTAGTTTCAGCTGTGAAAATAAGTTTCTTCATACCTGCTTCTTAAACTCGAGTCACTTCTTGATAGTTCAGATGCTCCGCTCGTCGGCTTTGGTAACTCGATACTGAAACACAATTTATCAGAAAGTAATTGAATTAAATTCTTTACTTCATTTTTCAAATCAGAGTTATCTAAATGAGGGAGGTCTTTCTCACTAAGCTCACTAAGCTTATTAAGTGTTTCTCTTAGTTTTTGTGCCAACTGTACACTGTCATTCAGTAGTTCACTTGTGTGCTCATTTGCGGAAATACTTGACACTTGATCTGTAGGTGTGAAAAGTGTATTCATTGCTGATATCCCTTGCATTGAAAATTCTTTAGTTTCCATTGACATTCCAACATTTGTAGATCCTTCTGTGGTGAGTTTATTTTCTGGGTCAATTTCTTGATATACCGCCAGAATAGTTTCAAATTCTTTTAAGCTTTGATTTTCTTTCATGTGTTGTGCATTTTCTTTGACAGCTACTGCAGATATGTCTGAAATATCTTTCAGGTTCATTATCCTCATTAATGTGCATCTTTGAGGATGTAACTGCTGCCTGAAAGGGTCTTGTTTGTGGTGTCAAGAGGGGAAATTCAGACGGTAGGCCTAACTCATTTCTTTGATCATTATCAAAACCTGAATATCCATGGACTGATTGGACTAAACCATATTGACCTTGAAGTGGCATATCTTTCGTTATAAGGTATTGACTTGGCTCTGTCATATCTCTTATATTCTCACTTGTACCGAAACTTTCCGCTCGATCTATTCCTGTATATCTTATATTTTCAACTATTTCTTCTTTATTGTTACTATTTGTTGTTTTCATAGTTGTAAAATGCCCTCTGCTTTCATTGCCAATGGAGCTGGATCAATCTCTGGCAAAGTTGGTTCCTCTGTAACATCTGTTACACCTAAATATGTACTGGTTTCAAAATGTTTCAGCATTTGAAGTGTTTTATCCAAACTTCCCTAATTTCTTCCGTTGAAAATTCTTCTATATTAGCTAATATTTTGCTACGGCCATGCATTGATTGTTGTGTTTGAATATCAGAAGTTGAATCACCGTAATTTTTTGAAAGTGTAGATATATTTGGGCAGGATACGTCTGTTGATAAATCTCCATTTCTTATGGATGACTGCAGGGCATCTTCACCATATTTTTCTTGATTTAATTCATGTTGCATATTCAGCACAGTAAATTCTGTTGGTGATAATATTGGTTGAATGAGCTCAATCGAGGAAGGATAGTCATTTAATCTTTGAATTTCTGTGTAGTGCTCTGCTTGTGTGTCAAAGGCTGTATCTTCTAATGCGGTGTTTGTTGTGTCCTCCAACTTTGTGGATTCTTGATACACATGAACAGTTTGCATTGTAAAAGGATTGTACAAGTTTTCTTTCTGTTGATTTTCAATTGTTGTACCAATACCCACTGATCTACTTGGTATAGTAGGTGATGCAATATGATAACTCTGTTGTTCAAAATTTTCTTCTGCAATTCTATCAGTGTCATTAAATTGATCAGCCCCATTTACCTCTGCAATATAAATATTGTGTGGTTTCGTTAGTTTTGATGCTTCGTTAGCCAAATCTGTAACTACTGAATCTTGTGCTGTTCCATCCAAGATTTCCTTAATTTGTTTAGAATCTTCATTGTATTGTATAAATTTATGTTCATTTAAATTAGTTGATTCTGTTATATCTTCTGATGTATATATGTCTGTTATTATGCCTTCTTTATCACTGTTATTAACTACATTATCTAATGCACTTTGGGAAATTTCATCTTTTAACAAATGTTCATCCTCTTTAGACATCGATTTATCAATTTTTGGAACTATTTTATTTTTCTGGGTAGGCTGTGTCACAGAACTAATAGGTTCAATGGTTAGTACAATTTCATTTATGGTAGACTTTGTTTCGGTAATTTCATTACCGTTTGAAAACATTTTATCCGTTGGCATTTTAGTTATTTCAGCCATGATAGGT
Source organism: Timema cristinae (assembly GCA_039000515.1). Lineage (NCBI taxonomy): Eukaryota > Metazoa > Arthropoda > Insecta > Phasmatodea > Timematidae > Timema > Timema cristinae. The sequence goes on along the minus strand of JBCFYV010000003.1, from coordinate 64,572,133 downwards.
GATATTTCGTTGCTTGAGCTTGTACCTCCGTAAGTTAGTTGTTCTGCCACCGTCCGTGGAGAGATTTGGCTGTTGTCCAAGGTGTATGTTGTGCATTCCTCTATTTCTTTATATTCGCTACTGTAATCTTCAGTTGTGTAAAATGAGAAAGGAGCAAAATTAGGAGTGAACAGTTCTTCCGTTGACGCATTCTCCTCTGTTATATCAGAGTAACTATTTTCATCAGGTGATATTTTAAGCATTTCTCCAACTGTGTACCTCATATCATTCTCTGCTGTATCAGTTTCACTCTTTTCATCAAGGGATATCGTAAGTGTTTCTCCAACTGTGTCACTTGAGTCATTCTCTGTTGTCTCAGTTTCACTCTTTTCATCAGGGGATATTGTAAGCGTTTCTCCAACTGTGTCACTTGAGTCATTCTCTGTTGTCTCAGTTTCACTCTTTTCATCAGGGGATATTGTAAGCATTTCTCCAACTGTGTCACTTGAGTCATTCTCTGTTGTCTCAGTTTCACTCTTTTCATCAGGGGATATTGTAAGCATTTCTCCAACTGTGTCCTTGAGTCATTCTCTGTTGTCTCAGTTTCACTCTTTTCATCAGGGGATATTGTAAGCATTTCTCCAACTGTGTCACTTGAGTCATTCTCTGTTGTCTCAGTTTCACTCTTTTCATCAGGGGATATCGTAAGTGTTTCTCCAACTGTGTCCTTGAGTCATTCTCTGTTGTCTCAGTTTCACTCTTTTCATCAGGGGATATTGTAAGCGTTTCTCCAACTGTGTACTCATATCATTCTCTGTTGTCTCAGTTTCACTCTTTTCATCAGGGGATATTGTAAGCGTTTCTCCAACTGTGTACCTTATCATTCTCTGTTGTCTCAGTTTCACTCTTTTCATCAGGGGATATTGTAAGCGTTTCTCCAACTGTGTACCTCATATCATTCTCTGCTGTATCAGTTTCACTCTTTTCATCAGGGATATCGTAAGTTTTCTCCAACTGTGTCACTTGAGTCATTCTCTGTTGTCTCAGTTTCACTCTTTTCATCAGGGGATATTGTAAGCATTTCTCCAACTGTGTCACTTGAGTCATTCTCTGTTGTCTCAGTTTCACTCTTTTCATCAGGGGATATTGTAAGCATTTCTCCAACTGTGTCCCTTGAGTCATTCTCTGTTGTCTCAGTTTCACTCTTTTCATCAGGGGATATTGTAAGCTTTCTCCAACTGTGTCCCTTGAGTCATTCTCTGTTGTCTCAGTTTCACTCTTTTCATCAGGGGATATCGTAAGTGTTTCTCCAACTGTGTCACTTGAGTCATTCTCTGTTGTCCCAGTTTCACTCTTTTCATCAGGGGATATTGTAAGCGTTTCTCCAACTGTGTCACTTGAGTCATTCTCTGTTGTCCCAGTTTTCACTCTTTTCATCAGGGGATATCGTAAGTGTTTCTCCAACTGTGTCACTTGAGTCATTCTCTCTTGGTCCCAGTTTCACTCTTTTCATCAGGGATTCGTAAGTGTTTCTCCAACTGTTTCAATCGAGTCATTCTCTGTTGTCTCAGTTTCACCTCTTTTCATCAGGGGATATTGTAAGCGTTTCTCCAACTGTGTCCCTTGAGTCATTCTCTGTTGTCTCAGTTTCACTCTTTTCATCAGGGGATATTGTAAGCGTTTCTCCAACTGTGTCACTCGAGTCATTAACAAAAGGACCTATAGAAAGATATTCTTCATTGGAGCTAGTTTTCTTCTCAGTATTCTTTAGTATTTGAACATGTTGATTTTCTTCCAGAATGTTTTCAATTCTTTCATATGTTTGTTTGTCTAATTTAGGTTCTTGTTTTTTAGGGTCTAAAGTCTTAAATGGATATCTATTTATTTCTGTAGTTTGCATTATAAATTCATTAGAGTTTTCATTCAAATAACTTTCAACACTATGAATAGATTTTAACTCTTGTACATTTTGTTCTGTTGTTTCATTAATTATTCCTATGGTAGTTTTGTCATCGTTCTTAACTGTGCTTTGGTTGGTAAATTGTTCTATTCTTCCATCAGACATTGAAGTATCATGTATATGGGTACTAACTGGAATTGTATTCAGTGAATAGTTTTTAGTACTCGTGTTCATTGACAAAGGCGGTTGCACAAAATCTAATTCACTCATACCCTTATTTGATTTCGACTGTTTTAGTGTGAATTGGGGTTGAAAATCAGTTTCTTGAATATCATCATAGAGTTCATCATTCTCGACATAAGGTTTAATCTTGTCTTGATAGTTTTCTGAAATTGTACTCTTACTAATGTTCTCAACAAGTTCAGTATCTTGTTCTGTGTTTCTATCCATTATGTTTTCTGCCACTGTATCATCATAATCATCATCATATATTTCTGAAGATTTGCTGTAATTATGCGTAAATTTCTTTTTTGCATTGTCATTAATTTCTATTGGGCTTTTTACTGTTATAGTTGAATATTTAAATTTGCTATCATAACTATTTGTTTTATGATCATAATTTTCAGTGACTGATAATTTTAGATTTGAATCATTTAAAAAACTAGCTTTTTCATAAACATCCATTACACCATCATCTGATTCTTTAGTTCCTTCTTGTTGACCAAATTTTTCTGTAGGTTTGAAATATTCATTTATATTGTCTTTTGTAGAAGTTTCAGTTTTGCGTGAGTGTGTTTGGCCATCTATTTGCCACAAATCTTGAGCAGTGTGTGCCGTCTTGCTATTTTTTATATTGGCCTGTTCTTTGCTTAAGACTACTTTTGGTTGCGATACTTTATTCAAATTTAAATCAGTGGTTGTGGTCTGAGGCCCCTTCTCTTCTAATGAAATAATATTGAACTCTGGTCTATTTAATACAAGGTTAGGGTCTTGCCATTGGATTGGTTCTGTTGACGCAAACTCATGATTCACAAACTGAGTTTCATATTTTGGAAGGATGTCTTCATTAGGTAGAAGTGGCTTTGAGGATGGGTATTGACTTTTGGTCAATTCTTTTGTTTGTTCAGAAGTATAATAACTTTTTGGAACATCTTCATTCTTTCTGGTGAAACTTTGTTCCGTGTTTTCATCAACAAACTTATATTCATAACTCTTTGTGTTACTAGCTTTGTCTGTGTATTCTATATTTTCTCGTAATTGATTTCCTAAAATAGCTGAATTTTTATAGTTTTGGGTATAGCTACCTAAAGTAGAATGAAGAGGTTTTCTTTGTCCTTCAGTTGATTCATATTGTTGTCCTCTTAATAGTTGAGCTTTGTCATCACTTTCATCTGAATGTAATCCCTCAACAGAAGTGTAACCAATAGGTGTGGTCGGCACCCAATTACTATTGATCATTGTTGTCTTGAACTTTGGGCTTATTGTTTCAGTGCCTAGATTTGTCCATTGTCTTAGTTGAAGTAGTGGATGGGGCTGCTGAATTGTTGTGGATACATATTGACCCTTGACTAATTCTATATCATTAACAAGAAGGGAAGGATCACCAAGAAGAGGGCCGTGCCCATTGTTTTCACGTACCGCCTGTGGGCTTTGTATCAGTTCTATGTCATCTTTGTGTACAGTTTTGTTAGATGAAATATCATTCTCTTCTTCACTCGGTAGTACAACCACTTTAGAAATCCTCCCATTAACATTTATTTTTAGATTTATAATCTTACTAGAATTTTGTTTTCTGTTTACAGACCCTACTAGCCCCTTATTACTTTTTCCTTGGAATTGTTTGTCAAAGACATGTTGTTCTTTATACCCGTGGTTGTCTAGCATGTCAATTGTCACAAAACTATCTGAAAGTTTCTTTCCGTTTTTGGTTTTGTCATCTATTTGATTTTCTTGCCCTTTGGATGTAACCATTTGGGGCTGAAGTTCTTTTCGCTCTGTGCTGTAGTCAAGAGGTGTTTCCCATACCAAATCACCGCCAACTAATGTTGTCTTATACTCGGGGTCAGTAGTTTCAGTTTCTGGTAGATTTTTAGGCTCATTTGGCACAAACTGGGGCTTTAAAAACTTTAAATTGTAATTGGGAACAATATCTTCATTGGCTGGATGAGGTGGTTGAAGATATGTTTCAGTGTTGATTATGTTTGGTTCATTTAGTGATTCTACTGAATATGAGTTTGTAGGAATGTTATATACTTGATTCCTTCCTAATAAATATGTTTTATAAGTAGATTCTGTGGTGGAATCTTTGGGAAAAGGGTATGCATGAATCCCCTCTGTTAGTTCATTAGCAGACAATGTCGTATCTTCTCTTTCTAGAGAAAGTATGGTATTGCCAGTGTTATCTAAATATTCTTCTTGTATCTCGCTGGATTTCAAGTATTTTTTGACTGATGCTTAGCCATTTCGGCAAAAGTCACAGGTTGACTTGTAATAAAATGAGGCATCGCCTCTTCTGTGCTGACAGTGGAGACAAGATAAGGTGCTGTGTGTTTCAAAGTCTCATCAGATTTTGCTGATATGGTGAAGCCTGTATATTCATCTTGGTTAGCAGGTAGACTGATTAATTCTTTTTCTTTTTTTATTAATTTTATACGGTCTGTTTCTTTTTTACTTACATAAATTCTTTGTTGCTGTAAGATTTGTTTGTCAGTTTTACATTCTGTGCTTTGTTGAAGCTTTGCTAAACAGTCTGAGTTGTCATCCTGCAGTCCGTGTTCTTTATCTATTTGTCCTAATTGTATTATATCTCGCTTATATTCATGAGGTGCTATTTTATTATGTCCATACCGGCCTCCTAGTGTTGTGCTATATTTTGATTTTCTTTGTGAAGATGACTGACCTTTTATGCGGCCCCATCGTAGGTGGTCTCTTTCATCTTCTCTGGTATGACTATAGATTGATGTTTATCTATAGATTGCTCTCCACTGGTGTCATAAAGGCCAGTTAAATCACGACGTTGGAAGCAAAGAAGCGGTCGATAATGCCACCTGCTGATTCGTTTGTTTCTTTCTGAATCAAGAATGGTATTGTCATCGCTGTTTTGCTGTTCACTATGTCCGTCTATACGTCCACCTGTTTGTAAATGTACAGGGGTGTATGAAGATGTGTGGTCTATCAGTCTCCTTTCGGGATAGTTACGCTTGTGTAGACCTCGTTGCGAGTCGCTGTTCCTGCATCTCTTCTCCTTGATGGTTGGTGAATGCCAGTCCTCGTACTGAGGAAATGTAAGAGGCATTGGAGCTGGTATAGTGTAATATTCAAGATCCCTTGTGAATCTATTACTCTCTTCCGTTGATAGTTTGCTTGCATCATAAAGCTTGGTCTTGTTAACTACCCTATTTAAGATTTTTTCATACCTGATCGTAGTATTTTCCAGGTTTGTTGGAGAACTATTTTGTGAGCTTTGCTGTGATTGTTTTGTGTTGTACAAAATTGCTGTGTTTTCTATGTTTAAATATCCTTTTTCTGTTCTCACACCCTTGGAAAGGTGAGGGGTTTCACTTGATCTGAAGGAAATATTTTCCATCTTTGGTGAAATATATTTTGTATCCTCACTACTTCTGTTGATACCTGTCTTTGATGCCCCATGTTGTTTGCTGAAAAATAAAATAATACATGATAAGCAAACAGCAAGGTTAGTAGTGCGTCAGACTTAAATAGCAAGTCTAAGATGTCATTCAAGTTGATTTTTTCATCCTCTCTCTGGGTGAACATTGATGAATTTATTTTCACTTCCCCTTCCTATAATTCTCCTTCCACCCTAACCCTCCATCCCCCTTGAATTTAAATAGTTACTTTACCGTACATGATCTAAGCAACACCTTCAAAGATAAATGTGCCAATATTGTGGCAGTTTTAAAAAAAATATAATTTCTCCTGCCTTGCCTTTGAGACATTGTGAATCAGATGGTGTACATCTAACTCAGAAATATTTTGGTTTATGTCTTCAGTCTTCAGATCTGTCAGGGTATGAAGGGGTGATGCAGTCACTAAAAGTATAAACCTAGAGACATATTACTTTACATCTGTAAAAACAAATGACTCATTTGGTCAGTAGAATGCTTGCCTGCAGTTTGACTCTTGACATGGCTGATAAATCTATCATCTGTGAAATTGGGGTGACCTCTCTCACCGTGTTGAATACTGAAGGGCTTAGGAGCTGGGTGTTGAGTCTGTTATAGATTTAAGTTAGTAACAAGTCGTCTGCTGATATAATCAGCCTCTTCAGAACGCGTATGTTAAATAACTCAAATAAATATAAGAATACAAAGACTCGCTCACTATAAAAATATTTGAACAAAATTCAACTTTTTGTTTATTGTGTAACATCTAGCTTGTGTCAACCGGGCACTATCAGTCCATGTAAGCATTGGAAGCACTGCTCTCCTACTTTAAACGATATAAAACCTTGTTTTACAAATATCTTTTAATTCACAAATATAATATATTTTATAATTTTAGCAGAATCTTTGTTTGAGCTTCGTCTTTTGTCAAGCGGGATTGTGGGTCTGTCTCCGCCACGAGGACCTACTAGAACTAAAGCATTCAAATGGCACAATGGGTGAAAGGAAGAAAAGGAATATAAGGCACATGTGTGTCCTTAAAGAAGAAATGAGCATCATTTTAACTGTCTCTCACTGCCGTGGATTATTTTGGCAAACTTGTATAAAATAGTTAAAGATCTACCGAGTGCTGCTCTTGGTCAATATTGGCGCATTTCGCAGTGTCAGTCTTACGTCAGTCATATGTTCAGGGTTGCTCTAACAGATCTTGATTCGCATTATTCAAGTGTTTTTTTATAAATACCTTATTCTCTGTGCAATATTTATTTTAATTAAGCATAATTTTATGTATTCAACAGATAATTAAATACTTTTTATACTACTAAAATTATTTAAATAAATAGATAAAAGCAAGCCTTGGGAAAATGTTTACCCCCAACCTCACATCCAAAGCTGTTTTCCCAAATCTCGAGGCCACCAACATTCACTGATGTCAACATAAACATCGAGAAGATCTCACGCATATAAAATATAATCCCATAGTATGTATTTTGTGTTCAATGTTGTGTTCTCTTGTTGTGACCCTAAGAATCGAGCGTGAATCTCGCTGAACATGGCTGCGGTGCAAATGGGGGGAGGTGAGCAGAAGGAGGAACGGAAGCGCAAGGAGAGTATCCTAGATCTTTCCAAGTACTTGGAAAAGAGCATCAGGGTGAAGTTTGCTGGAGGTCGAGAAGCTGCAGGGGTGCTTAAAGGGTAGGGATACATTTTCATATTAGTTCCTGCTAGAGTAGAAATCAAGTTCTGAACATTAAAATGTATTTAAACTTTAACCATTATATTCAAGTGTAGGCTTTAATACATATCTGAATAAACCTTTTTTAGCTAAATGGTCTCATATAAAACTGAAATGAAAGTTTTTGATATTTTTGTACATTCTATTTACCCTGAAATTTAACAAGATTACTTTTAATATTTCCACTATAGCACAACTTATAAGATAGGAGCATAGTATATAATCCATCAGGATAAATAGTGTGTTCATAATTTAATGCTCAGTAAAAATAAAGCCTCTCAAAAACACATAATGCAAATTTAAAAAAAAAAATGGCGTCAGCCCCGCAAGTGAGCAATTTTGACTGAGTGATCGCCATATGTTGGTGAAGATAGTGTCAACATTTGATCAACACAAAAACACCTCCAGACATTAATCTCAATTTTCTAGACCATAGCCACTACTTCTTTATTCAAGTAGCTCCTCATTTGTGTTCACAAGGCTGAGTTTGACTCAGTTTCAGGCCCACTGCTTCACAGAAAATTTGGAAGCACCAGGGATTGAACCCGGGACCTCTCTCCCTGTAGCTGGAACTCTGACCACAAGACCACAAAGACAAAAACTAAGTGAAATACAAACAATAGTATTTAATTAAAACAACCTTTTAATGAGATGAGTGAAATAGTTTTTCAAAACTTCTATCATTATTTCCATATTTTTTTTAAATATTGGGGTTTTAATTTAATTTCACACTTTTAAGTCACACAATAATGTAGCCTATGCGTTTCTTGGTTTCTTGAGGTTGTTTTCTTCTAAGACATATATATTTTTTCCTCACTATTTAATGATATTTAATGTGACAATATTATTAGTGCATATGGATTGATTGCTAGATTTCAAATCAGTCACGTGTGTGTCTCATTCATTCTATCAACAAAGAACCCCTCTTAAGAACGTCATAGGTGGGATTGGTTTTGGTTGAGAGGTTTAGTTCACTAATCAAGAGAAAGATTTTGGGTTTTATCTTATTGTCACCCATTATTTATATATCTGCAGGTAATGACTGCTTTCTGGTAATAATAACCGACTTGGATGGAATACATTTACCTCAATTTACAAATCGTTCTATGTGTTTTATAAAATATTTAGGGATTTTAAATATGGCACTTGAAAAAAACCCTGGTAAATATTTGGTTTTAAATGTTTGGTTAAGTTTTTTTTATCGACTTAAAACATGTAAAATATTTTTAACAAGTTTTGTATACAACAAAAAAAAATTTTTTTAAGGAGAAATACATTCTGATATATGAGCATAAAATAATATAGTGGGATTAGTTCTTATATAAACCTTTTCTTAGATACAATTAAGGTATAATTTAGAAACTATAAGTAGTGCTACCTGCTTCAGTGGCCACATGTTCTAAGGAGTTACTCTCACAACAGACTATACTGCCAATGACAGGGAGATCGGGGTTTGAATCCTGCACAGGTGTACTGCAGGTGGTTTTTCATAAATGGTTTTCCACTCTCCCTCCGTGCAAATTCACTTCCTCTTAATATGACTGCGCTCAACCCTAACACATTAGCATAATTATTACATAGGTGTATAACTTGAATAGGTAATAAAATGTGATGCTCTCTGATACCAACATAAACTTAATCATCAACTTCGGCTTCAACTTTTCCTCGTATGTTTCAAGTTTCACTTCGACTTCACTTTGCATATTAAAAGTGACCTTTGCACAACCATAGTAAATATAAAGTTTATTTTGTTATATTCTCCAGTCATATTTTGGTTCATCTTTGCCGTTGTGACTTCCTCAGGTATGACCCACTCCTCAACCTGGTGCTGGACAACACAAGTGAGATGCTGCGGGACCCCGACGATCCTTACAAGTTGACCGAGGACACAAGGTTTCTGGGCCTGGTCGTGTGTAGAGGCACCTCTGTCGTTCTCATATGTCCTGTGGACGGTATGGAGAGTATCCCTAACCCCTTCGTCCAACAAGAGTGAAGCTCAGTTGCATTGTGACCACTTGTGTAAATCAAATATTTTGTCAAGGGACCTTTGGGAGGACAGCTCCACCTACACTTTCACACGACCTTCAATATTTTCCGTGGTTGTCGTATTCCCTCTAAACCAGAAACTTATGATATGTAAACCTAATTTTTTGTTAGAAACTTTACTTTGTATTGATGATACTTTTTATAAAGGTGTTGAACATATGTGATATACTTATTAAAAAGGTAAATAAAAGAAGAACTTCTTAAGTTATTGATATTTTATTAGCAATCTTTTTTCTTTCTTACTACTAAGAAAGTTTTAGTTTGAATATAGAGATCTAAAGTTTGTGAAAACTTTTTTGGTGTTTGGAATACCTTGATAACCATCTTTTTGTAATCACTTGTGCCTTCCTTAGAAATAAACTCCTTCCTTTTTGTTCTCGTTCCATTTCGGTTCCCCTACATGTTATTTTGTATTTTTATTACTGAGCATAAATAAGTTGGTGCTCGTATTTATTTTGTTTAAGTTTTGTAAACTATTTTCACAAGAGAAAATATACACTAGACACCCACATTTAAATAAATCTACAAGAACTGTCAATTTTATTTTTTCTAATAAAAAATAGTGTCGAAAGAAAATTTTACGATAATGTCACATTTATTTTTGTATTCTCTCAGTATATGAAATATTTAGTCGATCGTGACTTAGAACTACAATTAGCTTATGTCCATTTATATTATTGTTAAAGTGTGTTTCTTTTTAAAGCTACATACAAAATTTGTTTGTTAGATCCAATTTCATTTTAAAAAAAAGTTAAATGCAGGATAAATTTTTAATAGTGTTTCAAATTTTCTTTGTTAAAAACAGGCATATTTACACATCTTTTATCCTTCAAGATAGCCAGCTTAATTTATATGTTGGTGTAAGGAAGAACTTAAATGTTACATTCGATATAACATGATATTCTTCCTAATACCAATATTTACAATTATCTCCTTAGTACATTTTTACAGTGAATATCATTAAAAATTACCTTTGAGAAATGTGGGGTCGACAGGTACATCCTGTTGATAGTTGCAGCAACAAGCCCAGCAGTGCCCAGATGGATAGAGGTGTCCATCTTTCCCTTCACAGTGCACACACAATATTGGAGCTAGTTTCACATTTGGTTTGAGATTTCCGAAAAAAAAAAAAATTCACAGTGTCTCAGTACTCATTCTATACTTTACTCTACTTTACATCCATTACTGTTTCCAGCCTGGGTCAGTTTTCTATTCAAGCTATATATTTTCCACTACCGACTTTCTAGGCCTATCATAGCTTTGTATGCTTTATAATTTAACTTAAGACTAGGAAAGGCACAATATCAAGTCTCCGGCCGTTAATTTATCAATTTTAAAGGATAAACCCATATTCCATCAATTATAAATTTTTTGGCCATGCCGGGAATCAAATCTGAGACCCTTAGCTCAGTAGACAGACACGCTACCGACTGAGTAAAGGTGTCGGAATATGTATTTGAACTAATTATCATAAGTGTTGTATTATTATTATTATTATTATTATTATTATTATTATTATTATTATTATTATTATTACTAGCACCGCGTCTTACTACCCGTTCGGGTTATACACACTTACGCTAATGTGTAATGTTAGGGTGATTGTGAGATGAAATGAAGGACCTACAGTTTAACGTGGAATCCGAACCACGGTGGAGTCCTGGCATTCCCCACATTCACAAGATGTCTTGTCAGAGGTGAAGGAAGGATTTGGAAATCATAAGTGTTATGGATGAGGAAAGTTTAATTTATAGGAAAGGTTCCTGCATTTGTGGAGAGGGAGGATGGAAAAACATTTAGAGAAAACCACCATTTGCACTTGGCTGGGATTCAAACCCCAATCTCCTCGTCATAAAGCAGTTTAGTTTATTTTGGGAGTGACACCTTAGACCATGCGGCCACTGAAGTAGGTAACAATAACAAGTACTGTTCAAAGATTCTCTGCTAATAGTTGAATTACTAATATCCAGGGCCTGAATTTTGTTGGTATGTCATCTTTTTATTGGTTCGTCATATACAATGCTTATAAGTATATAAACTCTGTTTATGATCCCCTGGTTGTAGAAATGTATATTTTATAAATAATTCTTTGTCACTATCAAATTTTAAGTTATATTTTATTGGTTTTTGTCCTTTTAGAGTCATTTTTACCACGTTTGGGTCATTTTAAGGCAGTCATGTTGAATAAGTATATTTTTTAGTGCAATTGATATTTTATAAATGTGTGAATAGGCAAAAATAAATGTTTCCAACCCACATTTGTGAGAAGATAATGTAGGCCATGAACTTTGTATCCTCTTTGCTTGTCTGGTTGTAAAATACACATTCCTGGAGAGACTACAACTAAGCTGGAGAGGGTTGCGTTGGAAGGGATAGCTGTTACTTCTGAAGCAGATATTAGTAAATCATTGTTATATTTAGCAGATTAAGAAGTGTTCACAAACCATGTGTTTGATTTAGTCGTGTGCATTTATTATGAGTTTTTGTTTATATTTTGAGATACATTTTTTGAACAGTTGAAATTAGTTTTTTAGGTATTTTTTTAATCATTTTTATTTCATCAAAATCTGGGCCCTGATAATAATGACATACTTTTAGGGGCCATTGTAAAGTAGATTACAGACAATGCTTTCTGGGAGTCCACACTAGATAAAAATGTCACATATTTTGGTTTTATATTTTTCTTTGTTTTTGAAATATTTAGTATGCATGACTTTGAAATAAAATGTGCTTGTGACCATATGGGTTTTGTTAAGTGGACATTGTTTTAAAACTACACATCAAGATTTTGTTGGGACCCATTTCAATTTAAAAAATTGTTAAAAGCAGAATTAATTAACATTGTAAAAATAGAATACACATATTTTAGTAGGAAGGCCATTCCAAAGAAAATCATTGTACAGCTAAGGCAGTGGCTCTCAAATTGTGGTGTGCGGGCCATTGGTGGTCTGTTCTGTAGTACCAGGTGGTCCGCACATTGGACCACAGGAAAATTAATGCTATGACACAATTATATTTGCTTTCTCATGTTGATGACAAGATAGGCGTTTGAATCTTGGTCAGGTCTATGTAGGGTGATTTTCCTGAATGGTTTGCCAATCTCCTTCCACACAAATGTGGTTATATTACTTCTAAAATGCTCCCCCCTACTCCATTAGAGTAATTATCATATATGCGCATATCATGAACAGGTAGTAAGACGCAGTGAAAAAAAAGTTACTTTATTAATTATACATATCAAACGTGAAAGATTGTATAACTTGACATGACAATAGATTAGTATTGTTTCTAGCTGTCAGATAAGGGTTCTTCCTATGATAATTGGACTCTAAAATGTGTATATGAAACAAAGTTTTATAAATATTATGTCCTTGATAAACCCTTTCATTAGATAATGTCCTGCTATGACAAGTGACAGGTAGTATCTTAAGTTAGGTAATTCGCATGTGCTTCAAACTCTATCAAATGGTCCGCTCTTGGGAAAAGTTTGAGAAACAATTGGTCTTGATGAATTACTTTTTTTAGCAGTAAATGATAAATCACTATTTTTTTAAATTATGAGTTTTCTTTGAATGATTTGACTGCAGTAAAAAAATTACTGTAAATACAAATTATGCTTTCTAGGAATAATATGAATCTATTAATTTTGCTATAAATCAGTAGAAATTATTATTTTAAAATTTTAGTAATTTATGATACCTTTATTAGGATGTTATTAAATATTTCAGTTTTGTCTAAACCAGATGATTTAAATGGTTCACTACCCTGATTAAGTACAGTCTGACTGATAAACTTAACTAAATTCTTTAATGACATATAAGTTATGTTTGAAATGCCATGTTTAAAAGAAACTTTGGGCACTCTTGCTTCCAGAGAGATTAAAAACATAAATGACAGGCGTGAAGTTGGGAGCTATGATTGAAACCTGTCACTTTCAAATATGATTAACAGTGGGCACGCATACTTAAATATCAACTCCCCACCCTCTTTCGGGTCTGGTGTGCCAGTAGCAGGAAGACCTGGGTTCATATCTTTTCTCGGTGTACTGAGGTGTTTTTTCTTCTTTTTCTAAACAGTTTCCCATTTTCCTTCCATACAAATGCAGGTACATTTCCTTTAAATTCTACCTTCCGCATTCCTACCCCATTAGTGTAATTAAATGCATATGTAATAGGGGTGGGGGAAAGATATATACTCACACACTGCTGGTCTTTTTCATTTTTCATAAAAGACTGACAAAATGTTCTTACAATCTACAGGCCAATTGTTTTAGGAAGAACCTTATCTGACAGCTATAAAAACTACTAAGTCTGTTTTTATGTATTCATATAACAAGTTATGTGATCCGCAGCTGTCACTTTTGATAAGTATTATCAATACCTATAAAATAACACTAATACTAAAGTAAAATGTTATCAATTTTTGTTGTAAAAATATATAGTTTCTAAATGACCCTTCCTATGAAATTGAACTGTAAGCTTATTATTTGAGTCGGTCACAAATAACCTACATAATTACAGACACACGCGGTGTATTTTAGTCTGCATAACTGCAACACATAGCAGTAAGACAATCCAGTCGTCGTCAGTCAGCAGATTCCACACTCGCCCGCTGGCGGAAAATTGCATCCCTTGCAAGGTTACACAACCAGTCAGGATTAAACATCTTTTGGATAACACAACTACAACTTTGACAGATGTAGATTTGTTCTCTATAATCACATTAGAACTATCCGTCAAAAATTAAAGATCACTGTCTAATTTCCTTGAAAGACACACTTGTAGACAACAAAACATGAAAGAATTGTTCGTTAAATTACTTTCTCTTTTTTTCAACTAAGTTGTAAAAACAAGTGAAATAAACGTTTGAGTATTTTTATATGATTTCAAACTCACTCATTAATTTTGTAAAAAACTTTTGAATATTAACTTCTTTTTTTTCCTCGCACTTTTTGAGTAGACATATTTTTGGTATGTTCTTTGTTTTTATTCAGTTTCTTAGGTAAACTATAAAGGGGATTAAAGATAATAGTATATAATGTTGTATTTGATTTTATATTTTTAGTATGAACGAATTAAAGTATCTAAAACCTGTAATAATTGTCCTTAAATACACATAGAAGTGTAGAGAAGGAGTACAAGAACTTATTTGCACGTGTTGCATTGAAATATTGACATGTGCATGAAAAAGTTTTTGTGTTTTATTTTCTACAATTCTATCATATATTTATAAAAAATATTTTATTTTTTTATAAAAACTCACAATTAATTCAGCAAAGAAGTTATATGAATAATTGCAATTGCCCCCTACAATAACTTTAAAAGTGGTAATTGTACATACAGAATTCTATTTTATTACTAAATATGTATTTTATTTATATAATAATATAACTATATGCTTATTCTTTCTATAAGTTTGGTAATATGTTACATTATTTCTGGGATATATATATATATTTGTGTAGAAGAAGTAGGTATTTAACACCACTTGAAAGTATATAATGTGAAATGATGTATATTAAAAAAATTAATAGGGTTGATAGGTTAACTGGGCCTAAATTAAATACTAATCACACTTTTTTATTACAATAATTTATCAAAACTCTATTCTGATAATTGACACCTGGACACGGCAATCGAACTCGGGGCCTTCGGCTTAGTACGCCAATGCTCTAACCACTGAGCTATCCAGGAATCGTCCTGTGCCCGGGGTCATTCTTCACTCATATTTTAAGGCAGAGTCTATGATGGCGTGCGGAAGAATGACCCTGGGCACAGGACGATTCCTGGATAGCTCAGTGGTCAGAGCATTGGCGTACTAAGCCAAAGGCCCCGGGTTCAATTCTTATGTCCAGGCATCATTTTTCAATCTTGAGAATATATCTAGATGGAGTAATCCTCACTAAAATCATAAATAATAGCTTTGGCTATTTGAATCTAAAATTTTATTAATTATGATTTAACATGATTCATTTTTAACACATTTTTTAATCATATCAAATTAAATATGCAATAGTTAATAGATAAGAGATTTAGCTGATAGCTTTAAAAATAAATTGTGTTCAAAAATGTTTAGATCCAAAAACTACAAAAGCCTAAAATAAAAAAAATAAAACCTTTCTTTAAGTTTTGATTAAATTCATATGACCAAATAATTACTGTTTAAGTGCATTGATATATTTTCGAAACATTAGTAAAGCAATTTAATAGTAACCTATACTTAAACAAGTATATATGTGTTTTATTGTTTTTTTAATTGAGAACGTTGGGTTTGTTTAAGTAAAGTTAGAGCTGTTATTGATCAAATCAACCAAAAAATGTTCACAGTTAGTAAACATTTTATCATCAAGCAAATTAAGGTGCTTGACTGTATCATAAAACTATATTTTGTTTTAAATACCTATATATTTGTTTTTGTAGGTCTTCCCTGCTGTAGGTTTTAACTTTGAAACCAACAGTTTCCTCATTGCTCGGGGAATTCCCTGATCTTGATACCTGTGGTTGTTGGCATTGGCATACTTGTTGAAAAACAACATCCTTAAGAGCTACATATAAAGTTGGGTCATGAATTCTTAAATCCAACAGACGTTTGAAAATCAAAATAAAAAGCTCAAAGTCAAAATGCTTAGTTAAAAAAAACCACCTTGTTTTTTTAAAAAAAGCTACTATGTCACATGTTCACTAGGACAACTTTTACCAGACTCAAGACCATTAGTTTATCACTTAACATATCACTATGTATTTACATTTTAAACCTTACCTAAATGTGTATTCACAACATAACATAAGCTTCCAACAATAATTATATAGCATATTTATAATTTGATAAATGACGCCTGGACATGGGAATCAAATCCAGGACCCTTGCCATAGTGCACCGTTGCTTTACCACTGAACTATCTACAGTTTGTCCTGTGATCAGGGTACGTCTTCACTAATTGTTTTAAGGTAGAGTTTATTTCCATATCCAAGAGTCATTTTTCAAATTTACAAATATTATACTTGATGCAGCCTCTAGATCAGGGGCTCCCAAACTTTTTGAGACAACGCAGCCCTTCACATGTAATATTTTTTATGCGACTCCCCTGCACCCAATATTTAAAAAAATGCCCAAATTTAGTTTAGGTGGCTATTTTTTTGAAAAGAAAATGTTATCACTTGACCTTGGTTCAGTCCATTTTCAGACTGTAGGGGAGATATTTACACACAATATCAAGAATATTTTCAAGGAGCATTAGAGTCCGGAACTCATGAAGGGAGTGCTTTCAAAAACTATGTGTTTACTTGTATCATTTATTCCATTCTTTAAAATATGTATGGATACAAGTATCGAAAACTTGCATGTTGCATTTCACTATACATTATAAGTTTTAAGCTTTTTCTTATAACTGTGACACCCCGAACAAAGACCAGCGACACCCTGGCTGTTGTGATGCATAGTTTGGGAAACCCTGCTATAGATCATTTTGATCGTATAAATCTAGCTACTCATGTACAAACATTATATTTCTTCAATATATAACAACTTATGAATTAAAGAGCAGAATAATGTTAGTTAAGAAATAATCGTGTGTCTAACCCAAACAGGTAGTAAGATAAGATACAGTTACAAATAAATAAAAGTATATTTGTTTATGTGAGAATGTTGGCCTGAAGCTTTGAGATTCAATTTCATGATCCGCAGACAAAATTAAAATTTTATTTCTAAAATTAGTGGATTCACACCATCCTTAGTTAAATGTTAAGATTAGAGGGAAACAAAGTTTTTTTTAAATGTATCTTTAGTACAGCACTAATCGATGTATTGACTTACAATTTAACTGATGTAATGGGAAAATTTTGCAAATATTTCCAAAGTGACAATACTGTACAGCTATGTGACGAGAGTGAGTTATAACACTCCTAACAATGTATACATAGAGATTTGATTAAAACCGATACATAAAATGCACATTCTGCCAGCCACCATTTTCATTGATTATTTTGGTTGGTCATCTATTTTATTACTAGTACTTTGAAACTGTTTAAGATGGTGTTAACAACTGAGGGTAACATGCTCTGGTAGCCACATGATTTAAGGTGTCACTCTTGCAATAAACTACCCTGCGATGACAGGGAGATCAGGTATACTGAGGTTTTTTTCATAAATAGTTTTCCATTCTCCCTCAATGCAAATGCGGGTACACTTCTAGATTCAACCTTACTCATCCCTAGCTAATTTACCTAATTCATACATAAGCTTATTAACTTAACAGGTTGTAAGACGTGGTTCTAAAGAAAAATTGATGGTATGATTGCAGTGGGTTAAGGAAGCCTCCTGATGAGGTGATTTTTTCCCACCGTGGATTGCAAATGTTCTGCTGAATATGGCATGAGGTGGTTTGCCACAGCTCAAGAGATTCGAACTCGGCTAACAGTGAGCTAAATAGGCACCTCCAGTGAGGATGTACAATGACCGTCCCGGTCTATAAGATGGGAATAATTAATTTTTCTCTTTTTCTGAGACCTATACTAGGTCTCAAGACATTGAAACCTGCTTTAGTGGCCAAATTGTCTGAGGTGTCACTTTTGTATTTGACTGGTCTGCTGAATACTAGGTCAAGGTTCGAATTTCAGTAGGATAAACTGAGGGAGATGTTTCCTAATTTGAATTCCAAGCATGATTGTACTGACAATATTTAAACATTAAGTTCAATAATATTTATGACTGAAAATAGTAATAGTGTTTACCAGCCCTGTTACTTTATTTTTGGATTATAAATAGAGTGAAATACTTTATTTTGCTTATGAAATATGAAAATAAAAGTGTAAAAACATACATAGTATTTGGTAGCAAATGAGTGTTGACAAAATATGTTAACTGTATGCCTGTAGTGGAATACATATTGTTGTGTCTACATTTTATTAGCAAACAGTACATCCAAAATTTGGCAATCAGGCTTTTTTTAAGGAAGATATATAACTAATATTACTTGTATATTATATTTTCCATATATTTTGATTCAAATTGAAATAAATAAAAGTAATTATGAGTTTACCTTGTAAACATGTTTGTTGATTATTCAGTGCTGCTTTTTTTTTTCCGGGCACACACTTTTGGTAGTTTGACTGAAAGTATCTATTTCATCTTTTTACACTGGTAGCATAATTAATATAAGTATATTCTATTAACTTAATTCATTTATAATATAGTTCATGTTCACAAATTGCTATCAAAATAAAATCACATGACTTGATTGTTTTTATTTAAGGTATCAATAAACAACAAGCTACCATACTTGAAATTAAAATTTAATGAAATATAAACCTAATAGTTTAGTCACATTTGTTTTGTTTTTTTACATAATAAAGCCTTAAAAATACATTTTATTCTTGATTCAAATAATTTTAATAAATAACCAATAGAGCACATATTATATAAGTTTGTGTTATAAGTTGATTTTTTGTGTGTTATTACTTTTATTTTAAATTACTTAAAATCACACACTTTCATGCTAATATAAACTTAATTTTTCACTAATTACAAAAGTGATGAATTTTAATAGTGATGAACTGTGCTAATCAACTAGTTACTTCTAGTGGTACTTTCCCCTTCTTTCCCCTCAGACTAGACACTAACTTGAAACCATCCCTCCCTCTTTCCTACATCATTTTCCTCCATGACCTTCTTCAACAATGACAAGAATGTGGTAACTGGTGGATGTTGATGACATAATTGGTATGTGTGTGTGTGCGCTTCATGGTGTTTTAAGAAACATTGTGCTCAAATAAGGTAAGTTTATTATTGTATAAGGAAAACAGTTGTAGTGTGAAGTAGTTAGCAGTTTTGTTTTGTTTTTAACATGTTTATTTTAGCTTGATTTGGTATGGCCCAGTGTAGCTGATTTTTTTTTTTAAACATTGTGTCTTGTTACCATTTTGGTTGTATGCTTATTTATTAATTACCTAATGGGTTAGGGATGAAGAAGGTTGAAGTTAGAGGAAGTATACCCAAATTTGCGTGGAGAGAGGATGGGAAACTATTTAAGGGGACAAAATTCAGGAAATCCAACCAGGATCAGACCTCGATCTCCTCATAATCTGCAATCTATTCAATTGCAAGAGTGGTACCTTAAATCACGCGGCCACTAAAGCTGGTAGTAGTGGGTAGTTGTACAAAATTATGAAGCCATTCTGGTACATTGAAAAAACTTTTTTGTAAGGGAGGGGGGGGGGGGGTGTTACTGGTTTTACTAACTGTTCCAGGCTATTTGCATATTTAAACTAATGAGGTGTAAATGAGGTAAGGGAATTGTATTGGAATGTACCCACATTTGCATGTAGAGTGGAAACCCACCTAAGCAATAAACCAACTTAGTGCACCCAGTTTAGATTTGAACCTGTGCCTTCTCATCACCAAACCAGACCACACAATATTGACACACTAACCCACTGAATAATTTTATATTTTATCTCCCTGGTTACTATCATAGATACCTTCATTACAGGTAGAGATTATTGTATTGGTGTAGTCGAATATTGACACCTTCATACTTAATGTACAAGCCAATTTTCATAAGAAGAGCCTTATCTTACAGCTTGAAAATTTACTTAGATCTATTTTCACCTATTCACACATCAGCTCATGTTATCTGCAGCTGTCAATTTTGATTTATATTATTAAAACTTATAAAATAGTAAAATTGTTGACCACAAAAAAAAGTTTTTATTTTCTAAAAGATACTTTTCATGGGAAATTAAATGTATACATTTTTTCCTTAATCCTTCCATATTACTCTTTAATAGGAGTGTGCAAGGCTTTGACTGGACTTCGAAACCTCAAAACATATGTCAGCTTCAACTTCGCTTCAAAAATAATTCCGGCTTCGGAGCTTTGTCAATAAAATACTGACAGCTAAAATACTCGATTTATGGTCAATTATTGCTATTTATACATCATATAAAACAATATGTATTTGAGCTGAACTCATTGAAATTATTTTTGATGGAAAACAATAAGTCCAGTCTAGGTAATACTTCCTTATAGTGGCTAAAAATATTTTGAATTCCCACAAACACATATCATATGTTTATCAGTGGAAGACTAGGCCACCTTTTAAAATCACTTTAATGGTTCAATACTCAATTTTACTCTATTCTGTTCTATTTAAACCAGCAATGGTCTAGGGTTAATGCCTAGCCATTTTGAAAAAAAATAATACTAAACAGTGTTCTAACTCTTTATGCCAGAACATTATTTAATTCTTTAGAAGCATAGGCAGAACACAAATCTCTTAGAAGCTACCACTCAAACAACAGGCTGTTAGGCCACGTTTTTAATAAATAACATTAACACAAATCAAGTAGAACAAAAATTAAAAATATGAAATCTAAATTTGCTAATATTCACAGAGTATACTTTAGTTAATTTAATAAAATTACTAGAGATAAGATATAACACATTTTAAACTAGCCGCTAGTAACCAAATGTTACAACAAAACAAACGTAAAAGAAAATTAGAATAGCCACCGTCCCAAAATTAAGCTGGCGCTAGTAATGATAACTTGAAATATCTACATTCCTCCGTCAAAAACTAAAGATTACAAACATAACAGGTAAAATTAATTTGGAATGATTACCCATGCATGATACAGCATTGTTTTTCTTTGTGGGAATGTCATTAAAGTTAATGATACTGTACTGCGGGCTACAATTCTGCTTCTTTTTTCAATATATATATATATATATATTATATATGAATGATGCTTAGTCTAGATGTAATAGGTCTGTTAGATTTTTTATTACTCTTTTATATTTTCAAACAAATCGAAGCAGACCACATTGTTAAAGATCGTATATTTAAGTTTACTTTTACAGTCTTTACTAATTGTTTAAATCTAAACAATGGTCAGTTTACAAACCAATATAGTGCTATTTTATTTTTAAAATGCTTGGTAACATATTTTTATAAATTAAATTGTACATTTTGTTGATAGTTGCAATGTAGTTAGCTATGCCATAATTATGTGTGGCTAGATTAATTAAATGTATACCTTTAAAAATCTGTAGAAAACGTAATAATTCACTATCAAACGACAATATAGTAGTTACATTATTAACGGCAACATACTATTGCGATACTATAACGATGTTTCTAGCTAAAACCCTGAATAGTCACAAAAAGGGATTCATATTTTAGGGTTTAGTTAGCATTATCCAGAATATCAAACATGTTTTCCGTCTAACAAAATTCATTATTATTCACAATAAACATGAAAAGAATTTGGGCTCCTATAAAGAGTAATTTCTTCTTCCAGGCCTCTACTCACTAATAAATGAGGCTAACAAACTCAATATATAGTCCAATTTTCATAGAGCATTTTAGAAAATACAAAAGTAGGCCTAAATAAAATAATCTGAGACGGTTCTTTTTTTTTTCCACCAAGGATGGTACACCTTCACCAGAGGAGTATAAAAAGGACAAAACTCTCCTATTAATCACTACCGCCTCGGTATTAGGTAACAACCTGGCCGCACAAGACGTGCGTAAATATGGCACAGCTGCTTCAGTTGCTGTTGTCCATGATGGTTACATCAGTGTTGTTCCAGTTTACAATCCAGATCAAAGGTCCAAGTACATTCCGTGCATCCCTATGGGCACCAGACCAAATAGGGTCACAACCTCCGTGATGCAAGTGAGTACAAAAATAGTTTCAATCTCCATATTTTGAATTATTTAAATTTAAAAATTATACCTAGACACAATAATCAAACTCAGGACCTTTAGATTAAGATGCCAATGCTCTTACCATTGAGTAATCCAGGGTAGTCTGTGTCTAGGGTCAATCTTTACTCATACTCAAGTCTGTGATGAACATGCAAAAATTGTCGGCTACATATGAGTGATCAATTAAGATCACGAGCTATCAGATAAAGAAGCTTCCTTTGACTCTGGAGGGTTTTATGCTGCCAAAAGTACAATGACAACTGTATGAACTCACATATCATGATGGCTTGGATAGACGAGCTATTATATTTGTTAATATGAACTCTAGCAAGAACCTATTAGAATTTAAAAAATAGGTTTTCTGTGCTGGGGGTCTGGGGTTCAATCCTTGGTCCTGGCATAGATTTATCTGATTACCAAACCCTTCCTTCACCTCTGACAAGACTTATAATCACAACTTGTAAATATGTGGAATGCAGGCCTCCACCGTGGTTCGGATCCCACATTAAACTGTGGGTCCTCCATTTCATCTCACAATCACCCTACCATTACACATTAGCGTAAGTGCGTATAAACTGAACGGGTAGTAAGACGCGGTACTAATAATAATCATAATAAAAAAGAGGTTAGGACTATATTTTGGAAAAAAAAATTCTCCAAATTTCACTGCCACCCCTCCTTCCCCTCCCCTATTATAATATTAATGTTTACCTCTTGTGTCACTAAATTATTATATATTGACTGTATATCAAGCCAACATACTGTATTTTATCTGTATATCATATACCTTATCATGTAATAATGCTGAATGATTTCCCTATTATTCATGTCTATTGCATTTTATCTTGTGTGTTATAGTTTTGTCTATTCCTGCCAATTGTACCATCATTTTTTTATTATTCTTTCATCTATAATCTTGCAAAATTGTATTTTTATTTTGTATAGTTATAGTCTTTTTTTTTTGTCATTATCCTGCCAAATGTAATTTTATCTGTATAGTTTCCAACAACGAGCTATTAAAGCTCATGGAAACACTGTTCCAAATAAATAAATACATAATAATCAAAATAAATAAATACATAATAATCAAGTTTATGGCCACATCTAAATATCAATTCCTTAAATTGGAAAATGACACCGGGCCATGGTTATAAATCCATCATTCTATATTTCAGTTTTTTATTTATTATTATTATTATTAGCACCGCGTCTTACTACCCGTTCGGTTATACATACTTACGCTAATCTGTAATGGTAGGGTGATTGTGAGATGAAATGGAGGACCTACAGTTTAACGTGGAATCCGAACCACGGTGGAGGCCTGGCATTCCCCACATTCACAAGATGTCTTGTCAGAGGTGAAGGAAAGGTTTGGTAATCAGATAAATTTGTGCCGGGACCGGGGATTGAACCCCGGACCCCAGCACAAAAGTCCGAGGTTTTTTTTATTTAAGTTTTGCTTAAGACTAAGAGAAACTTTTTTTTTTTGTATTAGTGTAAAACAGATTTTTTTTAAATTATTAATAGTTGGGCTTACTTCAACTTATTTATCAATATTTGTGTAAATTTGGTCTACAGGTTTTGTGGGGGACACTGAGAAACAAGAAGGTTTTTGTTGTGGCGTCCACAATTGGAGTTCAGGTGTTTGATGAAGATGGTCGAGACTGTCACTATGAATATTCATGCTTGGATTCTGGCGAAAAGATATCACACTTTGCTCGGGGCCTTTCCATTGTCCAAGAAGAGTATCTCTGTGTAGGTTAGTCCATATTGATACCACCAACAGTCGGCTCTAATATGCTGTTGTACAGTACAACTTAAGATGAGGATTCCAAAACCAATTTATAGAAAACCTCAACTTCTAAAGACCAACACAAACTTAACTAGTATGTCTTGGTTGCCCCCGTACCCCTCTCCTCCTGGGGCTTAAAACATTGCACACCCTTTCCCATCACTTTAATTTATTAAATTATTAGCTCTGCTCCTTTTACAAATCAACGAAACTCATAAAGTTGATAGTTTATTCAAAAGCTCTGTCTCAAGCTATGGTACCTTAAACAGCCGATAAAGGTACTGCTAATATTATCGTAAACAAACTATTTTTCACAAGAATCTGCATATTTTAACATTAGTTAAACAGAAAAATCACATAATACTCAGTATTTCAGAAATAAAGCTCTGGTTGAAAAACAAATTTACATATCCCACCTTCAGCTATAGCTTGGGAAAAACGTACTACTGCATATTTCATCCTCGATGTAATAACATTAAATTATCCCTTTTGTCTTTTTTCTTGTTTATTCTAAAAACTAGCACTCCTACAAACTCTTAATATTGCACCCCCAAATCAATTATGTCTATTTAAAGTGTTTTTTTATAATAAATGATAATAACAAGTAATCAAAAGCTTCTAAAAAACTTCATCATAGATTACTGTATAATTTCTCTATACATCATCTTTAATTAAACGGACTAGGAATGTAAAGTTATGCAAGTTGTAATCACGTTTCCCCACCCGCCATTGTGGCAACTTGAGCTCTCAGTTAAAAATCATACTTAGGTTATTTTTCACGGTATTCTCCACCCATTCAATGATTATAGCCTATTTTGTGATGTTGAATAAATATCACACAAACGTTAAATACATTTTCAAACCATGTTTTTGTGTTGACCCCTCACCAAAACCTTTTTGACGATACAGGTAACTCCAATGGATCAATCTTTGTATTAGAGACTCCTGAAGTGCCAGGAGAATTAAATTTGACTGAAAGGAAGTTGGCTCACAAGAAAGCCATCACGGATCTCGCCACTGACAATTCTTCAGAGAACCTTTTGGTGTCTGCCGACGAGTCTGGCTCAGTCACCCTGTGGAAGGTGAACTGCGAAGGCTTGCTACGCCTTTTGGATATTGAAGATTATGGGTGAGAACATTAAATTGAGAAAAAAATTAAGATCATCTGTGGTATAGTGGTCAGAGTTCCTGGGTTCGATCCCAATGCTTACGGATTCTTTCTTTGAGGCAGTGGGTCTGGAACATTGTCAAATTAAACCTTATTAGGACAAATAAGGAGGTTTTTTGAATAAATAAGTAGTGGATCCAGTCTAAAAAACTGAGCTTAATGGCTGAAGGTTTTGTTGTGCTGACTACATGACCCCCCTCTATATGCAAATGTTGGAACTATAATCGCTAACGGCGGCAGTCACTCATTTGGAATAGCTTGCTTGTGTGCTCATGTCATGGAGTTTTTTTTAGAGTGTAGTAGAGAGAATGTAGGTTATGGTTGTGTCAGTGTCCAGCTGTCTTCATGGTATTCCTCCTCATTATTATCATCATCAACCACTGTTCTCAGCCTATTGCTAGGTCAGTTATTAAAATACCTCCATCTTTCTATTTCCTTCCACCATTTTTATTCCTTTATTTGCTTCTATTATATTCAGAAAGTGTTGCTTACAACACTACAATCGATAAATGGTTAGTCCTGATTTTACTCTTTTTTTTTTCCATTGTGATTTTCTCATTTTCTAAATGACTGTAGTGGGATCACTCCATAGTACATCTTGTGACTTAAAAGTGTGTACCCAAGCTCCTCCCCCAACCACCTTCATTCTCATGTAAGCTGTGCATTTATTTTCAAATTTGACACATTTAAAGTAAAAGAATTTCTATGTCAAACAAACTTGACCATAAGTTTGGATTGTGACACATCTGTTGTTTTTTAACCACCCATTTTCCTTAAAAGAGTTTAAAAATGATTAAACATCAAATCCCATTACTTACTTGCTTACTTAGTTCATAGCATTAGTAAATTTAAAGTTAATTTCCGCATTTACAAAAGTATGCCACCTCTTCTTACCTTGTGCTGGTTATATCCAGTCCACCTCATTACACTCTATCCTTATCTTTAGCTGTTCTATCCATCCACTCATTACACCTATCCTTATCTTGAGCTAGTTCTATCCAGTCCACCTCATTACACCCTATATCTATCTTGAGCTCGTTCTATTCACTCCACCTCATTACACCCATCCTTATCTTGAGCTAGTTCTATCCAGTCCACCTCATTACACCCCATCTATTTCAGCTCCATTCTAATGTTATCCTCCGATCTGTGTCTGAGTCTTCTCATTGGTCTCTTTCCATTTGGTTTTCCAATCAATACCCTGAACACAGTTTTGGATTCTCCCATTCGCGCTGCATGTCCTGCCCACCATAATCTACAAGACTTGATTATCTTAATAATGTATTGTAGGGGTAAGATACCACCACATTTCACACGAATAGCAAACAACATGTAAAATTGTTGTTTGGTATATTCTATTATGTCCTTTAAATTTTGATAATTGCTTATGTGTTTGTTCAAACCTAAATCATATAAAGGATATTCTGAGCTGGAGTTTTAAGTTTGGAGGGAAAAGATTGTAATGGAGAGTTGGGAGGATCAAAGACAGGAGTATGTGAGTGAGAGGAGAATAATGGACAAGAGTAAGGAAGGGAAATGGTGGAACGAAAGAGGGGGACGATGGAGACATTTTACTAAACTGAACCAGCCACAGGTGGAAACAGTTTATAAAGATGATGATGTCAATTGATTTTATTATATTTGATAGAACATGTTTTATGACATTGATTCTATTCCATCCACAGTTCATTCACGAGCTAGTATAATTTATTTTCATAAAGATGTTTCATTAGTATTGCTGTCCGAGTTACAGTTTTAAAATGTATTATAATTATTTTTGCATGAGTTGTGTAGAACCAAACTTTTCTATGGTGATTCTACAGTACCAGTACACTTTTTTTTTTCTTCCATAAATAGGTTTCCTTGCACAAGTGTGAAGCTATGGAATAATCTTATAATAGCGGGTTATGGCTCAGGTCACATCCGCACTTTCGATACGAACACTGGCCGGTGTCGGACTGAAGTAGCTGCTCAGCTCGCTGGATCACTGCCATAGATGTGGCAACAGAGCGAGGATACATTCTTTCTGTCGGAGAGGACTCGTTTGCTAAAGTTTGGAAAATACCCTCCACTGAAGATGTAAGATTCTGTTTGATGATGTAAAAAAAAAATCAGTTATTTATCTATTGGTTTTGGGTTAACCATCTGAATTATATTTTAAACTAAGTGTTTAGATTCATGATATTTTGAGTTTATGGGATTGGGCCCATCTCAAACTATCAAACACTCAATTACACTAAATAGCAGGCGGGAAAAAACCTTACATGTAGAGTTTATTTGAATCTACTATTTTACAAATATGAATCTTTATTTTATCTACAAATCCTGAATTTTGAATTGAATTCAAATCTTGAAAGAAAAAAAAAGACTAAACAAAAAAAAGGAAATATAAATATAATGAAATGATAGAAAATAAAAATAGTAGCTAAATGTTAACATTTTTTTTTACTAAAATACATTCATAGTTTCAGTTAAGTGTTAAATTAATGTGTTGGGGTCTGGTTGTAGAGTTTGTTTTATTTATAATAATGAGCCCGAACTATAAATAAGGTGTATTAAAGCTATAAAACCAATTAAAATGTGAAAACAATTTTTTAAATTAAACATTGAAAGGAGGATAGAAGGGCAAGGCCTACTCACTTACCAGAAAAGTGTAGGCCTCAAAGTTCACAATTAAAAACACAACAAAGAAAGAAACTAATGTACCCTGAAAATTTCATAATTATTTGTTGTGTTGTTTCTTTAGCACCCATCCTACTACCTGTTCGGGCAATATCCGTTGTATATTTAATTGTCAACTTTGAGGCCTACATTTTTCTGCTATTATGATTTTTATCATATTCTCTTTTCAATGTTTAATTTGAAATAGCCTTTTGGTGCCATTTTTCCTTTGCAGTTAAAATATAGCCTTAAACAATGACCGCCTCTGTAAGGTCCTGGGTTCGATCTTCGGTACTTCAAAAATTTATCTGTAAAGCAGTGGGTCTGGAATGAGGTCAAACTCAGCCTCGTGGGGACAAATGAGAAGCTACTTGTTTTAAGAAGTTGCAGATCTGGTTTATAAAAATGAGATTAACAGCCAGAGTGCTAGTTGTGCTGACCACATGACACTCTCTGGCCACAAAGGTTGGCACTATACGGCGGTGGTCTCTCAGTCGGTAACGCTTGCTTGCAGGCTCATACAGTCTAGCCTAAAGCAATAGTAAGACATGTTGCAATTTGTTTTTACATAAACATTTTGTTTACCCTGAAAGGTAGCATGCTTATCTCGACAGGTAAGATAAGGCCATACAGGTAGTGGTTCTATAACACATGTTTTAATAGCAATTTGGATATAATGCGATCAGCAAAATCAGGCTAGTTTTTGATAACATGGTCTCGAAACAGCTGTTACATGATTTTTAAACACAGCCAACTGTGATTCCTAACATCTATTGAGCTACTCTTTCACCACTGCTGCGGCATATATCACGTGCACCACTGTTGGTTTCTGTGATTACCTGAGTTAGTACCTTGTTTCTCCACCACTAGTACTGTAATTATAAATAGTCCACACCATTATTTTCCTCTTTATTGTTTATTCTGCTTTATATTATCAAGGTGTGTGTTATGTCTGCATTTTACTGCTATTATAAGGATTTGAGTTTTGAATCCAAAATTATCTCGAATTCTTGAATCTCGATCATCCTTAAGGTGCGGCCGAAGGGAGCGCGAGTAATTTTACAGTTTTTATAGCATCACATATTTTTTGGCCAAAATAAATCAAAGATTTCTCCAGTAGCAACATAGAGTTTAGTTTTCTGCATAAGCTAATATCAACAGATCTTGAATATCTGTTAAGAGTGTCCTAAAATTTGCTCAAAACTTTTTAAATAAAGAGAAAATGTTTTGATAAATTTACAATACACCCTTGACAGATATTCAAGATCTGTTGAGATTAGCTTGTGCAGAAAACTAAACTCTATGTTGCTACTGGAGAAATATTTGATTTATTTTGGCCAAAAAATATGCAATGCTATAAAAACTGCAAAATTACTCGCGCTTCCTTCTGCCACACCTTAAGGATTCAATGAATTAGAGGGTCCCAGGCCTACATATAACCAAAATATGAACAGAAAGTGATTTTTCATAGGTCTGATCAGTATCTACGTCCACCCAGCCTTTATTTCCCATTTAACAAATGTAATCTGCAATACAATGTTTTTTCCAAATGAAACTATTGTGTTATAGGAGAACTTCCTGTACTGCCATTGGTCAAAGTAAGACTGCTATCTCAGGGTAAAAAAGGAGTGTATACTCTTTTCTTTTCCTCGAGAATTCACTTTACTAAAGTAGTATTTTATTCTCTCTTCTGACCAGTTCAACCATATCTCAACAACGTGTGTGAAGGATTCTCTCCTAGTCGGCGGGAGATTCCTCAACAAGTGGGGCTCCACTTTCTGCGTCTCAATCTTCGACAGTCGTGAAGTTCCTTGCTACTCTGTTTAAAACGTCCGATTCAATAAATAACCGTTCAAATGCCAAGTAGTGTATCTCAATAAATGTTAATTTTATATGAGGGTTGGTTATTGGTATTGGTCAACCTCGGTGGTCTTAAGGTAAAGTGCTCGCCTCAGGACTCGATGTTTGTGAGTTCAAACCCAGACTGGTTTGACAAATTTTTTCTAGAGTGATAAATGTCCGTAGCACAACTTCTTCCAAAGGGAGTAAAACCGTCGGTCCCATATAAAAAATACCTGGAAAGTATATGAAAATACCTTTCTGACAAAATTAGTAGGCTCTTTCACCCTCGCTCATATAAATTCTTGTGTGCTGATATAATCAATCGATTCCGAAAGTGCATGTCAAAACCTCAAACAATAATAATATTGGTAATAAATTAATAAAAATTACATTTATTATTTTATTACATATTATTTAATCACCTGAAACTGCCTTCCAAACAATCATTTCATAATTTCGGAGTTAAATCATTTGGCAACTAAAGATTTTAGTGTTAAACAAATTGAAATATGTTCTTGAGTGAGTCAAAGTGACTTACATTGCTTGGCTTCTGAAGGGTCGCTGTCCAGTTTGGACCCTAGTTCTCTGAGTGGGTTAAATAAAGATTCAATGTCTCTTGACAAATGCAGGGTTTTGTCAACATTTGTTACAAAAGGGTGCCAAGGTTTGGTAACTAAAAGTTAAAAACCTGAGTCAAAAGGATGTATATTGTTATTTTGAAACATTTCAAATTTGGTAAGTAATTTAAGTATGCACCGCTCTAGATTAGCTCATAACTTATTTATTATATACTCATTTCCTATCCAAAACTTAGATTAATTTGAGCTTTGACAGAAATTTGATAATATAAAGACCAAAGAATTAAAAAAAAAATAATAATCTTAGTATTTTGAAAGGCTTGTTCGACAAACAATTATATTTTAATTGACTAAGATTCGCCACACACACACTAGCAAGAGAGATTAATGTACATGGCGAGTCAAAAGTAACTGTGCATTAACCGATGCTAATACAGTGAAGTCACCCTGAATAGGATTCTTCTCTATAATAGACTTTAAATTTCTCCAACAAAATAACATTGGCTCTTACACTGAAACAACTTTCCAATTACACACTTTCTCAATAGCGGATGCATACACTATTAGAAATGTATCCATAACAATCTCTAAACAGCAAACAAAAATTGTAAATCATTTATGGTATTTTACTGTAGGAATGTCAATGTCTTGCGTGAAGTGTGAGTTTGCATTAGATTAACTTAGATGTGTGAATAGCACTTGTTTTTTTTTTAAAATAAAATAGCAAACCTTTGAACAAATACCAAATAATACGAATCAAATAGAAGTAAAAATGCTTTATGAAAAACTACTAGAACGTGTAG
Organism: Timema cristinae; assembly: GCA_039000515.1. Lineage (NCBI taxonomy): Eukaryota > Metazoa > Arthropoda > Insecta > Phasmatodea > Timematidae > Timema > Timema cristinae. The sequence goes on along the minus strand of JBCFYV010000003.1, from coordinate 64,541,300 downwards.
ACCGCTATGATAAAAACAAATCTAAGTTATTATAGTGTGGTTAATTCTAAGTAAAAAATGCAGACTTATAAAAAAACACCAGGAAAACCCAGGGGTCTTTATGAATATAAAGGATGAATAACTTTGAGCTTGATATTTATTTAACATTTGTAATGTTCGAGTAGAATATTCAGCCATTCACATATCTCTAACAATTATTCCATATTTTGCTGAATTTGTACTTATCTGTGATTGTTCACGTTTTATATTCCGTCCATGTAAGTGTGATAACAATCATGTAAGCCTCATATATGGGAAAGTTTATTGGTATATTGTTAATGCTATTACTTGCTATAAATTAAATACAGAGGTCTGACAACTTATCTCAGTTGGTAGCCTGTCTGTCTACTGAGATCCCGGATTTGATTCCTGGCATGGCCGAAATTTTTTACCATTTGTTAAATGTGGGTTTCCTCTTTCACAGTGATGAATTGATGGCCAGGGGACTATGTGTTTTGTCTGTTCTAGATTTAAGTTAGTTTATAAGTCGTGTGCTGATATAATCATTCAGTTTAGAAAGTGCACAATAAATACAGTACTCTCGACATTTCAAGACGGATGGAACCGAGATTTCCTCGTGTTATGGAAAATTCGGACTTTAAAGAATAACACGAGAGAAAATAGCAAAGAAGGGGAGTTAAAGAATATTTAGAAAAAAGTCACTACACAATAAACAGAATTTATGAAAAATTAGCAACTATAGATGATACAATAGTTACATACCCTGGCTGTATCCAAATTGTCTACTTTTGCATTTTCGCCTTGATATGTACCCTTGCCATTTGTAACGGTGATCATGTGATCCAAGTATAGATCCGTTTGAATTGTCACCAAAGATGCCAATACACCCCTCACAAGCCCTGAGTCCAAGGATGTAAGCAATATATCAACACATCCTTGGTGAGGTGTTTGACTGGCAATTATTATTCTCCTTTTTTCTTCTACTAACACCAGAACTTTGTTTCCCCCGTCATTTTAAATTATAGGGGATGCTAAAGCAGAAAAATTTCATGATATTAAGAAGTTGACTATTTCTAAAAGTTGATAAGTCAATCTATGCATACCTTATTTTATCACCAAAAATAGCAAATTATTATTTATTGTCATGCTTTAATTTTCATAAAACAATGGAAAAATAGTTGACACAATTAATTAACTGGTGGTGATACTCAACACTGTGGTATGTTTATTTTCATTAAGGTTTATAGATAGTATTCTACATTGTTTCTAAGTTGGTAGCAAGGATTGTTGCTGTTCAAAATTGACTGATGCAGTCTTCAATAGGAAGTGTGTGTGTGGAGGATACTTGAAACAATTCAGATACTGCCTCTGCAAATAAAGCATTTCTTAGAAAAATAAATTGTGTTGCCACCTCGGATAATTGGAACTCTGCCGTAATATAATATTGTTAAGGTTCCATTTCAGCACAAACTTGCCATTTTAAATATTCTTAATGGGGTTAAAACAAAGTTGTGAATAATCTTTTGGTCGATTACTTTAAGAAAACAAGATGATTCTCTATAAAAAAAAATTATTGCATTAAGTTTTTTTAAAATATATCAACTTTTGTAAAAACAGATATGATTACTATCTATAAATTATGTCTAAAATAAAATGTGAAACAAGTTGATCTAATTCAACTAACAGTTAAGTATTATTTAGAGATTAGTTGAATCCTATATTTCTCGAATCCAAATGTTACATTTTTGTTCATATATCTTGAATCTGTAAATATTTACAAATTCAAATCAAATGAAAATATTTAAAATAGAATTTAAAAAAAAAGGTGGTTTAATGATCAGTGACACTGACCAACGGTTTCTTATAAAGTGTTATACAACAATGAGAATACATTTGTTAGTAAATTAATTATATAAAGAGGCCTACATATTTGTCATTTTTTGTGATTTTGTTACGCTCCCAACTACACAAGTCTATATAATGCCTTTTACCATTTGCTTGAAATTTCTATATGAGATAAAGGTCTTCATAATAATTATTGTATTTGATATATATAAATATATATTTTACAAATCTCGAATACCATAGGATTCGATCATCCTATTTCCAGTATTATTTTTTAAACTATACTATGATATCAAAGTTTTTTTAGGCTTAATTTGTTTTGTATTTCTTCTTGTTTAATATGTTGGTACAAATTTTTTTTATTGAATACAATATGATCCATACCTAAAATTTATTTTTTTAACAAATTGTAACAATTTATTTATATTTTGTAAAAATAAAATTTTTATTTGAACAAATAATATCAAAGTTCATCTTTGATTGACTGTGTGCCAAGTATCCTCGTCATGTTGGTGATTAGGTTGGCCAAGTTCGTGTAGTAAAATGAATGGTCATCAGTTTCATTTCGAGACTTGTTCTCCAGTTCTTCTCTTGACGCCAAATCGTCGTACCAAACCTTAAGATCCAACAACACAGCCTTCACTTCCCCGTCATCTGCAAACTCCTGCATGCAAAGATCCGATAACGTCACCATAGCGCTGACCACTTTCTCGACAACGTCATGCTCCGGTCTAACCGGGAGATCTTTACCGACGACCGAGATCAAGTCGTCCCTTCGTTTGGCACGCCCCTCGTTATTGCTCTGCACCAACAGAAGTTTAGGTAACCGCTTGCACCAACCGTGTTGCACTAACTTTCCCTCTAGGTCTATGGCCTTATACTGCCTCAACTTCTCGGGAATATCCGGATTCTCTGGTGAGGGGTTTTCTGACGATAACTTGGTTTCAATCCGTTCTTGTATTAAATCGTACAGGAGAGTGATCACTTTCACCTGGAATATAAAATAACATGTTGGCACACTAAACAGAAAATTGTAAGAGGGCAAGCATTAAATTTGAATCATGCTGATAATATAATACTTTGATTAATGTAAATTGTATTTTTTGTATCTTACTACCTGTTCAGGTTATTTACCTATGCACTAACTTCACAAATGTGTCAGAGATGAGAAAGTGTACCCGCATTTGCGCAGAGGGAGAGTGATAAATTATTTAGGAAAAACCACCCTCAGTACACATGACAGGGATATGAGCCCTGATCTCCCGGCATCAGAAATCTAGTCTTTCACGAGTGTGACCCTTATACTATGAGTTTCCAAACTTATTATACCAAAGGATCCTTTCACCAGAAAAAATATATGCTGGAACCTCATACAGTTTTTTACAATAATATTACTATGATCATTCATGAATTTTACAAGTATGACACATATGGAAAACTGCAAATATCCTTTATTCAAATTTGAAAAAAAATGTGCAATCCTAAATACTAATGCTATTTTATAGTGGGGGAAAACTAATAAAAAAATATAAATTGCCTTGTGGAGCTTGAGATAACCATGGCGGAACTCTGATTTAAAAACCCTATTTTAGAGCATACAGACATTTAAGTGGGTCTTATCATATTAAAGTAGACCTATGACTATCCAGCTTTATTAAAGGGAGGAGTTTCACAGATATTCGCAAACATGAAAATTCAGAACCAATATATTCTACCATTACATCCCAAAAGGTTATTAGGAAAAAGTCTATTTCAACAAACCATAGAACTATGATTTAAACTACTTGCTCAACTTATTGGCACACACACGAAAAATTAGAAAGGTTAATAAATACCTTACTGTATAAATTAATAGATAAGCCACAAACCAATAAAACATACACAAAATAAAGATAAGCCCAAACCAGATAAAACTACACAAAATGAAGAGATAAGCCTAAAACCAGATAATAACATACACAAATGAAGAGATAAGCCTCAAACCAGATAAAACATACACAAAATGAAGAGATAAGCCTCAAACAGATAAAACATACACAAAATGAAGAGATAAGCTCAAACCAGATAAACATACACAAATGAAGAGATACTCAAACCAGATAAACATACACAAAATGAAGAGATAAGCCTCAAACCAGATAAAACATACACAAATGAAGAGATAAGCCACAAACCAGATAAAACATACACAAAATGAAGAGATAAGCCTCAAACCAGATAAAACATACACAAAATGAAGAGATAAGCCTCAAACCAGATAAAACATGCACAAATTATCTAGAGTTTAATGTAATACAATGCATTTGATAGCTATAAATAAATATAAGTTGACGCCACTATTTCACGATCCCGAATCGTCATTTTACTTTCAAATCCCAAATTTCTAATTTGAATCTTGTACAAAATTATTAATCTTATAACGTTAGTCTATGTGATGGGTTGGGGGGGGGGGGGGGAGATTATGCATGACCTCACATTACAACTAAGTGTATCAGTAAGCGTTATTTGGTAATGAACCTGACAGTGTGCAAATGTAAACAAACGACAAGGGATTCATCAACTTTGATCGTCAAGCTTGGTGAACATGTACAAACCCATCTCAATAAAAAGGTTAAATATGCTCCACAATTAAAAATACTACTTAAATAGGGGGGAGGATGTTACAATACCTTTTTCTTTTCTTGTTTGAACTTATTTTGGCCGTTAAAATATTGAAGTAAGGGTATAGGGTTAATTGTAACACTCCACATTTTTATTAATTAACTTATCATCTGACTACAACTTTAATGCTTAATAAAATAGTGAACTCCCCCATCATTATTGTACCCGACTGTCACACAGTTCACCCGAGTCCTGTCGTAATTATAAACAAGACTGCCCGATTTGCTCGGCCCAACCACCTTAATACCTCGGTTGGACCGCTATTTACTGGTCATTACCGTCCTACCCTTCTTCACCGTGTTTGAATTTGCACTAATGGGAACTTGGCAAATTCAAACGGTGAAGAAGGTACTCGAATTTTTTTTTTTGTTCCCCTTCCTGAAAGTTAGGCCGCTGACTCAGTTTCTCATCTGGTTGACCCCCCTTTACCTCCCCCAGGGAAGGGAGACAAATCAACTGTCGTTTTCTGCATATTCAAATATTATAGATAATTTGTCCTTATCAAGGGAAGTGTGTTATATTGTGACATAATATTAGAAGGGGGAAAGGGGTAGAAAAAAAAATGTGCATGATGCAGTTCATGAACAACCCCTAACATGCTCCTCACAAACTGCATTCCCATGGTCTGTTTGCTAAGTGTTTCCTATAATTATGTTACAAATGAACCACCAATAAACAGTATCAGATCTCTAAAACATTTCAAATTAAAATTATAAAAAATATATTTTAAAAAAAATCTTGAATCCTAGAATATCCTTTGAGATTCCAGGATTGCATCCATAATTATAAACCCAGTTTGTTTCACACCGCATCTTACTACCCGTTTGGGTTGTATGCTTAAAATTTTGTTGATACAATACGTTTTAAATTTATAAAAAGAATTAATAGTGATCGCTAATTAATATAAGTAATACCTGTAGTTTCAAATCTTCTTGTTGCTCACTTTCGAACAAGCTTGCCAATACAGAAAGGCCCCCCTCTGCCAACATCTTGCCCTGGGCGGCTGGGAAACGCCGCACCAAGCACGACAAGGCATAAACTGCTCGGGCGCGTACAGCTTCGTTTCGATCCAAAGCTAACACTCGCAACACCAGGTGAAGTCCTCCTCCATCCAAGGCCGATATTGGACCTTGGGGTTGCTTGACGCTGCAGAGCCAAGAAGACGAATAGCCTCGGCTCGCACGCTACCTGAACTTGTGTTCATGGAGGGGTACACAATGTCTGTCAACCTGCAAAGACATAATTTATGTTAAAGTAAAAAAAAAAAACTGTGATGCTCAGTAATAATACGTAAACAGATTTAATCATAGTTTAACTTTAATTATAATCAAGATTATAGAAAAATAAGATTAATCAACACAGTGAGTTGGATTTCACTAGAAGAAAGCTATAGACAAAAGCAGTGTCTTATAGTGATGATGTCACATGAAAGGTCAGTGTTTTTGCAGTCTTTATATCAAAACTTTTTTTGATTACAATAAATCAAATATTGCTTCAGTATAAAAATCTAATTTAATTTTCTTCACATGATAACCTCAACATTTCTTGAATATCTATCTGTCAAAAATATCAAGAAATTTAATGACAACTTATTTTTTATTCATTTAAAAAGTACATGAGAGAGTAGAAGAAACAAGGTTGAGATGGTATGGTGATGTAATGAGGATGTTGGAGTACATGAGATAGTAGAGGAAACAAGGTTGAGATGGTATGGTGATGTAATGAGGATGTTGGAGTACAAGAGATAGTAGAGGAAGCAATACTGAGATGGTATGGTGATGTATTGAGGATGTTGGAGTACAAGAGATAGTAGAGGAAGCAATACTGAGATGGTATGGTGATGTATTGAGGATGTTGGAGTACAAGAGATAGTAGAGGAAGCAATACTGAGATGGTATGGTGATGTATTGAGGATGTTGGAGTACATGAGATAGTAGAGGAAACAAGGTTGAGATGGTATGGTGATGTAATGAGGATGTTGGAGTACAAGAGATAGTAGAGGAAGCAAGGCTGAGATGGTATGGTGATGTATTGAGGATGTTGGAGTACATGAGATAGTATAGGAAACAAGGTTGAGATGGTATGGTGATGTAATGAGGATGTTGGAGTACAAGAGATAGTAGAGGAAGCAAGGCTGAGATGGTATGGTGATGTATTGAGGATGTTGGAGTACAAGAGATAGTAGAGGAAGCAATACTGAGATGGTAGGAGCGTGTAATGAGGATGTTGAGTACATAGGTTTATGACCCGAATGGGTAGTAAAACACTGTGCTAAAAAAAACATACTTACACTTCAAACCAAATTTGTTTTAAAGTTGAACACGAGTTTACTTTTAATCGTAATTTATGGATTATAATAATGGCTTACCCTCCTATACGAGCAAACTCTTGAGCATTATCAATTTGGTGAACTAGGTACTCCAAATCTGTTAGAATCGTCACTTTGTCCTCGTCATTAGCCTCTGCTGACAAACCTTTGTATTTTGACAAAAGTTCATGCATCAGCTCCATGTCAGTCTTGATGGCCATTTTCAAGTCTTTAAACTCCTCTTTCAATACTTCGTATGAGCGAAACTTTTGTTTTACTCTTGCTATGTCCTAAAAGCACAAATAGGTTGTCAATTATTCATACTAAACATATGAACCAGACTGGATATTACCGCTGAGGAAACTATATGGTTATTATTGAGACACAGCGTTGCCATTCTTTTGTTCTGGTGTGGTCAATATTCCCTTGAAGATAAGACAAATATTACAATGCTGGTTCGTCAATGGTGCCAGTAGTTCCTTTTTACCTTAGCACACCACCTTCCGACATAATTGAAAGCGAGGAGAAAGAGTGACTACATATATGTTTTTATAAGACCTGTTAATTCCTCAGAGGTGATAGCCAGTGTAAACAAATTTGTATAATTGAATTAAGTGAAAAATGACAACCTGTACACAGGAATCGAACCTGGGAACTTAGGTTTGGCATGCCAGTGCTCTACCACTAAGCCATCCTGATTCGTCTCGTATCCAGGTCCATCTTTCAGTAGTAGTTGGTGGATTGAGTCTATGTAATGGTGTAAGCTGTAAATGTTTAAATATTGATGTATATTTATTTTTTTAAATTTGGTAATATAGGGTGCCATGAGACAAATAAACATTGTGAAAAATACATTTTACTATTCTACGTAAGGTACAACCTGAAAGCTAGAAAAGTTACTGGATATATTTTCACATGTTCATAGGTCAAGTCATGTGAACTGCAGCTGTTACGTTGATTTTATCAATACCTAAAATCCGGCTTCAGTGGCCTCATGGTTTAAGGCATCACTTTAATAGTAATAAACTATACTGCCGACGACAAGAATATCGGGGTTTAAATCCCAGTTGAGTGTATTGGGAATGGTTTTTCATAAATAGTTTTACACTCTTCCTGCACGAAAATGAGGGTACTTCCTCTAAATTATGTCTTTCTCATCCCTAACACATTAGTGTTATTAGTACATATGTGTAGTATAATCTGAACAGGTAATAAAGACTCAGGGGTGACCTGGTGGTCTACGGGTAAGGTATCAGACTTTTGTGTTGAGGGTCCGGGGTTCAATCCTCGGTCCCGGCACAGATTTATCTGATTGACAAATCCTTCCTTCACCTCTGACAAGACGTGTATTAATCACAACTTGTGAATGTGAGGAATGCCAGGCCTCCACCGTGGTTCGGATCCCACGTTAAACTGTAGGTCCTCCATTTCATCTCACAATCACCCTACCATTACACATTAGCGTAAGTATGTACAACCCGAACGGGTAGTAAGACGCGGTGCTAATAATAATAATAATAAGACTCAGTGCTAAAAATAAATAAATAAAAATAAATACCTCTAAAATAACAATATTAATATGGTTAAGTGCTATCAATGTTGACTAAAAAAAAGTTTCTATTTTATAACTGTTTCTTCATATAAAAATTGGATTGAAACTTTGTATCCATCCAAATGATATTGTTTGTTTTAGAGGATATTTAGCTATGAGTATATTCATATCGTACTTGCCTGTTATGTCTCTCGGAAACTAAACTTACTGATTATGTGTAATTTGGGTCTAAGACTACTACTCCCTATATTATTTAACATAGGAACATAGGCTCAATTACATCACTAAACAAAATTGTATCTTTTACCGGTAAGCTTTTGAAAATAAAAGACTTTAAATGTACAAACTAATGGTAAAAAAATATATAAAAAAACAGTCCCAACAAAATAGATAGACTTTAACCAGGTGAATGGGCGTATTTGTGATAACTCAACCTCACACAAAAAGTCACTATAACCGCAGCCTTAAGGAAAGGAGGCAATTCTATGTAAAACACAAAACAAAATAGTCAACTAAACAAACCTCCTCACTAGCCACTTCCACATCATCTCCCGTCATGTTTTGAAGCGCCTTCTTAACCTCGTCATGAGTTAAAATCTTTGTTGTGCTCATGACGCCAACATCATCAGAAATTTCACTCTCTTCTTCTTTGGTGTCAGTAACAGAAGTCAAAGCTGTTTGTGCTGTCTTTTTTCCAGAGTTGAGAAGTTTAGCTTCTGTTTTGCCTGTCTGGAGATTCATTCTGACATGTAAGCCATGAGGAATGGGTTGACCTAGAACACATTTTAAAATAAAATGATTTAAATTTTAATTAGGGGCCTAATTATCTGTTGAAAAAAATATTATAGTAAAAGAACAAAGAGGTTAGGTACTTCATTACCACTCATAACCTACATACATAATAAAAACTTGCCTTTTTTTACTGATTTCCATTCATTTGTTGGTTTAAAGTTTGGTAACACTTCTTCCTCCTCCTTCTCCTCCTCAGATTTACTTATTTGATCATTTGCATAAGATATTTTTACAGCAAAGACTACACATAATGTAATTAAAATGATCAAATTTTTCATTTTTATTGTCTGTACTCAAATTTAATAAAATACTAAGTAAATTAACAACTAAAATGAATTATTGAAAGAAAATGGGTTGAGCACGGTATCAAGATGTTATACTACTGTATAATTTATTTCTTGCTTCTGCTATTTAACTAGCTTTGTGACATATTTTCAACATGTTTCTAGAATTTCATCATCACACGACACTATATGACGCTCGAATATCGTTGCTAAGTTACAGAAATGGGCCAATCAGCACGCGTGTTACATTTAGTGTGGAGCCAATCAAAATCAAGAACGTTGTCTAGCTTAGGTCCTTTCACCTAACCAGAAATTCTGTCACTTCAACGGATTTTCGCGGCGACAACAGCACGTTTGTTTGAAAGACCTGTGAATAGAAGCTGTTGCTGCAGATATATTCAATTTAAACCACCGTCGATATGTCTGAAGGATATTTCTGGGGTATGCTATTTATTCTAATTTTTATAATCACATATTTAACTATAATAATCTTTGTATTTAGTTAATAATAGATGTAAAACCACGTGTTGCCGGCATTTGCACATGCACACTTTTGTTGTTAAGTGTTATATTAGTTTTTTAAACATTCTAATTTGATTAGATATTAGCATTTAATACATTCTATACATTATTAATTTAATTTCATCAATTGCTTGGCGAGGTGTAATGAGGGAACCATTTCAACCTTGGCCATTCGTCAACTAGAGCCGGTGTTTGAATTTATCTTGTTATTTGTTAATTACAACATATTTATTAGGATATTATTCTTTCAAGATAAATTTTCTTTCTACGAGCATTGCTAATAAATGTGTTTCATTGTTAGTTTAGGCGTAATTGAGAATCAATGACAATTTTTCCATTGTCTTATCTTTTGCGCATGTCGGCCATCTTGAACGCTATTGACGCAAGTAGGCCTATAATTTTGAGATCTGCTTAAATTCTGTACTTTTTTTTCTTCAAGCTATTATATTTTGTATCTATATAATGTAACAGTTTAATATTTCGCTTGCATTATTAAAGAGTGATAACCAATAGGAAAACTAAAGCGACAGTTTTTTACGTGATGTGAATCAATAAAATACTAAAAATGGGCGGCCAGATACACTGCTCCATCATCCATGACTAAAGTGCCTAAATAAATATAAAGTGAACAATTTTTTGCTGCACACATTACAAAGATGGCTACAATTAAAGATAGGTCTGAAAGTAAGTCACCATGTGAGAATGAGTTTGAAACATTTAATCCAGAATTTGCCACAGAGTTATCAAACAAGTTGGAACATTTATCACCTCGAAATGAGGCCTATCTAACATTGATATGTTTGATGATAGACTCCATGAAATGACTGCTTCATATTCAGAAATATCATTTGATTCTCCAAACTCTCCCCAAGATCTTGGTTCAGATTTGGGAATATCTCCTGATTCACCGGATTTTATGGGTAAAAGGTTAGAAGGAAGGCCTCCGGTTTTCGAAGACCTGTCCACAGAGAATGATAGTAAGAGGCCTCGTAGTCTTGATTTGCAGAAATAGAAACTTCTGATGATAAAAGTAGTACAAACCCATTCCATCAAGCTTTTGATGATCTACATCGTGAAGGGACGGTAACCAAAGAAGGTGATATGGTTCTTTTCGTCGCAGAAGATCTTGAAGCCAAAATAAAGCTTTCTAGTCCAATCACAAAGAAAGGCGATACACCTTCCTTTCCCGGGTCCCGCACATCCACACCCTGTCTCTATAGGCAAGCTTTAATGCCTCAACTTCCTGTTATTGACCCTAATGTTCTCAATGACCTGGAGGCGGAAGTGAAAAAGGTAGCAACGTCTGTTGACACGTTGACTGAAAATCTGGCGGGGATACTTCACAGTGTGTCTGCACTCACTGTAGATTGTCTCGAAATATACAGAGATGCCGTGTGCAAGACTTGTGATGCTGTGGATTCTAATATCAAAGCTATGTATCAATTGATGGCGAAATGTGAAGAACTTAGTAAATCTATGAAACCTATATACAAATTATCAGAGCAATTAAAAGCAATTAAACGTTTACTCGATTTATTTGAAAATGCTGTTAATGTATGAATGTAGATGATTATAACTATTTTGAGTATGATTTCCTATTTAGTGTATGATTATTTTGTAATTCTAAGCTTTGAATTTTCTTTACATTTAACAAATGTAACATCCCAACTGATTGTTACTCTGTAATAGCTAACTCAAAATGTTAACATGTTATTAATAATTTATTGATCTTTAAAATAAATGGTTGCTTTTGAATGTGTTTTATTAATTTATTTTAAGGTTTTTTGGCTAAATAAAACCTGGAATGATTACCATAAAATGTTTATTTGCACTGGTCCATAATAGCTAATTGCAGTATCATGCTGGCTGTGCCCTTACAATTAACAGATAAACACTTATGCACTATGTTATCTAACCACCTAAAGTGTAAATCAAATTAATTTAAATGTAAAAATAATAATGTTCACTAACATTACTAATAGGCATCATGATGTGTTAATAAATTTAATTATTGTCTTTTCCCATATTGCCAATATATTAACAAATAAATTTATATGGTTAATATATATTTAAAAAAAATGTATGTGGGTTAAAGAAGTGCTGGGTAATTTTAGTTGACTGTTTTGATCAATCTTAAGCCTTTTTTTTGCTGTGCTAAATGTAGAGTGGGAATTTGGTAAATTACAACAAAACAAAAATCTGGCAAAGTGTTTTACTCGAGAAATCAGTAAATTACAATGTGGCTGTATTTGTTAGTAACTAAGTTTTCAGTTCTATTGGACCTCTTGTTTGAATTGTTGGTGGATTTGCAAGAGTTTTTATTTTATAAGAAAAGTATATTGTTAAAACATACAGAAAATTGATCTTGTACAAAAAAGAGCAAAGTTGTCACTGCATAAGATAGTCTCAGCTTAATCGACTCAATAATCTATTAAAGCTTTGGTTGTGCAATTTGACAGATTTTCTATTTTGATTTGTTAACTATAGATCTAGCAAAGATTTTAATCTTTTTAGTATCATTGGATTCCCTGCATATTTATGAGGATTGATAAAATAAATATTGTGCTTTTTTGGTTTTTTAGAAGAAAGAAAAAATGGCCTAATATGTTCCAAATGCATCCATATTTCTCTTTCCTTAAACCGCTTTTAGTTTTTTTGCTTCCCTTCTTCTCTCACTTGTACACTTCTGTCTGCTCTTCCCATCGTCCCTCGCATTCTATTTCCTACATACTTCATTTTTATCATTTTCCTTTGGATTATTTCCTTTTTTGTCCTTATTACATTACTATGCAATATCGGCCTTACATTTAGATCATCTTCCTGTATCCTAAATCTTGTCCATATTTCTTTCCTAATACACTTTCTCTAGCCAGGAAGCTCCTCAAATACTTCATTCCCAAAGCGAATGTTTTCGTGATTTATGCTGTAGATGTAACTTGGTATAGCAAGATAAATTGGGAACATTTTTCCCAGAAATAAAAAAATGGAACTGCAAGCAGTCTTGTTATTGGTAATTTTTTCACTTATGAAGCCGATAGATGTATGTTTGATAATTTCTTGTCCATCCCTATTGTCTATGTAATTAAATGTTGTTGAAACAGGAACTACTCTCTCGGCAGAGACCAAATCGGTGGTTTGGGACCCTGAAGATAACTTGAAAACTAATTCAGATTTCTCTAGAGGACACTCTCTCACAATCAAACAGGTAAGCTTATGAAATCATTTCATAAATAAAACTCTAATTATACCCTTGTGTGTTTAAATTAAAGTGATCACGATGCAGTTAACTTAACATAAGATATGTCCTGAGAGGTCTTTTAAGTTAACGTTACTTGAAGAGTATCATGTGATCTAGCCAGCCAATCAATATGTGAGTGACATTATCAGGGCTATTTAGTAATTCATTTGTTAGTTTTAAGACCAAGGTCTACTTTTTAGCTTTAGTAATGATCGGACATTTAATTAAAATAAACACTCAGTATTGTATCACTTTAGAACAGACTTAATTCAAATATTGTAAAGAAGTTAAAACCGCAAAGCTTTTATCATATGAAACAGCATAATATATTGCTTTATAAACAGATTCTTGTTATTAAAATATAAATCAACTAACAATCATTGTAAAAGCAATAAAATAAGTGAGTATTAATAGAAACACTTATTATACATGAAGTGTATTTAGTTAATAAAAGCCATTGAAAGAAGTCGGAATGATTTATTAAACTAAATCTATTTGGCACAAACCCCAAGAAAGAAAGATAAAAGTAGTATCTAACGAGACACTTAAATCATTTATATTATTAATTTAATTGATTTATCACAGAGTACTAGACCAGAAATTAAACGGTACCTACTTCAAGTTTGTTTGAAATCAATTTTGTTTTCTTTCCATTTACCGATATTGTATAGAATATTTATATTTATCCAAAAAGTTTAATGATACATATCTATGAAAACTGTAAACATTCACAGATTATGTACACTAATACAGCTAATACAAATCACAGATCAAAACATATACTCTAGAATGGAAATGTTTGGTTTGAGTTGTTAGTTGTTACGTTAAGTTGATCATGATCAGTGATATAATTTCACAACCAAGCACTTGAGTAAAATGCTCTGTCTACTTATGGCATTCTGCTAAAATGAGGATGTTGTCTGACATGTGTTTTCTAGGCAACATTTAACATTTAGTAATAGCTATAAAAAATAAGATATTTTTCTATCAACATTTAAAAAAAACTATTTATTAGCACCGCGTCTTACTACCCGTTCGGGTTATACGCACTTACGCTAATGTGTAATGGTAGGGTTATTGCAGGATGAAATGAAGGACCTACAGCTTAAGTGGAATCCGAACCACGGTGGAGGCCTGGCATTCCACACATTCACAAGATGTCTTGACCAGAGGTGAAGGAAGGGTTTGTAATCAGATAAATCTGTGCCGGGACCGAGGATTGAACCCCGGCCACCAGCACAGAAGTCTGACCCTCCCTAGACCGCCAGGTCACCTAAAAACAAAACTATTTATTAGGCTAAACAGAAACATCTTTCACCAAGTTGGGGGGGGGGGGGGGGTGAGAGGGTATATTAAAAGTATTGGTTCGGGAAGGCCGAGAATTTTAAAATAGAAGTTTGTATTCATCCTGTAAAAATAATTTTTACTTAAATCCTGATGTAGAGAATAGGGCTACAACAAAACATTGGATATCATGACTGCATGGTTATTTTTCCCATCAAGATCAAATCATACTGTAGTATAAATGTTTTCATGATAGGTTTTTGGCTGGTTGACAGTTCAGTTGATAACACTTGTGAAGGATATATTTTTAGATTTAAAATAAGTTTGTTCACACTCTCATTACGTTTAAAAATCTCCTTTTACCCCATTCGAAACATATTTTAAACGTAATTTAAAGTACTTATTCTTCATTTTGGAACGTTTTATTTATTTTTATACATAGGTGATACTTTATTTTATCCACTGTGTGGGTGCATCATTGCAAATAACTTATTTCTGTCATGTTCAATCAGGCCACTCCTGGTCATGTGTTCGAGTGTGATTTTCCACTCAAATTAGGGTATGAGTACACTGTAGATAAAAATCTAGTGCAATCTTCTTAAACAAAGTGTGCACTGCAGCTGAAGTTTCCTCTACAGAGGGTCTAGCTAGCCTACCTTAGAGCGACTCTACCTAGACTTCTCTATCTGATATTTACACGGCTAGAGTAATTAGATAGAATGGGTTGTATTCGTGATTTCCAACCATGAAATGCAAACTGTCGTAGAACTCCCAAATTTTCCACACTTCGTGATCTGCTCCATCACCATTTTCTTTTTCTTCATTTTCTTTATTTCAGAGTTCATTTTGGCACGAACATTATGCAATTTCCTATTAATTTCTGCCTCTTCCATTTCCAAAGATTCAGCTATATTTTTCATTGCCTTTGCTTTCCTACATTCCATAATTCTGGATAGCTTTCAAAACAGTCAATTAAAGTTACTGTTTTGATTTATCCCACACCACTTTAGCGATTTCGCCTGAGAACAGCTAGTCTATTTGCGAGTAGATAGAGCTAGTGAGAGCTAAATCTCTGCTAGAAAGAGTATAGACCTGTTTCTATGAGACTTTCTTTTGCACTTTACTGAGACTACTGTACTTTACTAACACATTAGCGTAAATACTACAAGGACTTGTACTTAATACATAACTAATATATACTAAGAATATATATATTTTCCTTTAGAAAATCAAAGAATTTGGAACTAGGAAATTATTGTTCACCCTGTGGCCAGAATGATTTATTCTTTATAGTAGGCTGCATGGTAATTACGCTAAGTTTATTGTTTACGTGCGCAGGCCACTCTCGGGGATGAAGCCAAGACTGGTGAGGTGAACGTAGTTCAGGCAGAGACGTGGGCTACAACACAGACGTGAAAGTACCCCTATTTCGGCTGGAGGTTGGTGTCGCCCCTCAGTGCATGCTGGACCTCAGTTTTCCAGATGCTCCAGTCACGCTCACACTCATCAAGGGCTCTGGGCCATCCACATCACAGGCTACCACAGCATAGGTGAGGATAACTATGCACGTTTTTATTAGATTAGTCTGTCAGCACCATCATCGACGGTTTCCTACTTTAATCACTTCCATTTTTCGCCTCTCGCTGACGCACTGTTATCTGCTCATCCCATTTGTTCTTGTATTATCTTTCTCAAACTGCTTCTTATTAATCTTGTTTCTCCTGATGACATTTAACTTTGTCCTCACAATTCAATTCCTATTTCGATTCTTCAACATATACAACATCCTAACTCACAGTACAGAGGGCTTCACTGTATTTGTTTCTGTCTAGTCCAAACCAAATTGTCCTCCCAGGTTGGTTTTTTGCATGACCAATAACTTTAAATTATTGTCCAGTGTTTCCACACGGTTTAAATATGTTTATAAGCCAGTAGGAGATTATTCGTACCAAGTTCCTTGAAGAGGAATCTGAAAGAGAAAATTACAGTAGGGGTTGTTAGCATACATGGATTCACTTTTGAGGTTATTTTTAGGGGGAAAGCAGTGCTATTTTTCTCAAAGCGATATTTTATGCTGAAGGAATGTTAATTTTTAATATCTATATAAATCAAATAAGTATTCATTTAAAAATCAAAATTAGTGTCATTGTTCAGAATATGGTAGCATCGCCTCTTCTGGATACACACCCATTTTATACTCTTAACATTAAGTTACTAGCAAACATTGAGTCACTATATAAATGGCTTATTTTTGATTCGAAGTGGCGCTACCCTATTCTGGACTTATTACAAAATGAGTATTCATTCTTTATTTCAACATTGTTGACTATAATAGCTCTCAAATGAAAACATTGTCTTG
This sequence comes from Timema cristinae, assembly GCA_039000515.1. Classification (NCBI taxonomy): domain Eukaryota; kingdom Metazoa; phylum Arthropoda; class Insecta; order Phasmatodea; family Timematidae; genus Timema; species Timema cristinae. The sequence continues at coordinate 64,524,455 of JBCFYV010000003.1, read as the reverse complement.
TGATAATCTTATACTATTTTCCTTGAGGTTTGTTCTTTTGTCGGAACATTGTACGTCGCAAGAAATCAGCTTTGGCGCCTGTTTATCAAACTGCCAATTCATAAGATGAATACTTCTTGACTATATTTTAACAGTGGTGTTTGGTTCCTCCTGAAATCTCTTTTGACACTCTCATTAAAAAAAAATTGATGTGCTTAACATAGGTTCTCCCATGATACTGTAATGTTAGCGTCCCATCTCTACTTAATCTTATTACTTCATTGGAGAGAATTTTACACTATATGAGATGGAATTAACTGATTTCAATAAAGTAGTAGATATTTAAAAACTAATAATTCTTTGTATAATTTATTTCTTTTAATCATATTGATATTCATTTTGTAGTATCCATGATGGATGAGCAGTCTGATGAGGAACTTGACGAAGAAGAGGGAGACTTGGAGGATGATCTTGAAGATGAGAGGAGGCTCTAGCTAACGGAGGAAAGGTAAGACACTTCGGGGATGATGCTTCGCTTGAACTGGGCATTAAATGTAGCCTTATATTTTTATGCATGCTATATATATATATATATAATATATATTATGAAAAGAACGCAGTTCACACTTAACATTACTGCCATTAGATAAAGAGATTAATGGCTGCCTCTTGAAAATCGACCGCTACTGTCCAATTCCCCGACCCAAGTCTCATATTGAAACGCGCAACACTACTTCCTAAAAGAGAAATTCCAGTAAATAAAAGTTACTGCACTTAATCAAAATGTCTCAACCCTGTCCCTGAAGCCGGTGTGAATCAGTTTCATTACAATAGGTTATAGTGCAATCTAAGAAATGGCTGCCTGGCCTATGCAGATATATATAGAAAGTTGCACCAAGGAATTGGTTAAGCATTGGGTAAATTTTTAAAGCATCTTTTCTATCTACACTTTTTGTCACTTTACTGCATTATGGTATAAAATCTAAATAAATAACAAGTTTTTAATGAGATGTTACATGTGTGGCAAAGGGTTGAAACCCTAGCTTGATGAATCAGAATTGTGCCTCACCTTATTTTGTGAAATATTTTGTTTAATTTTTCACTTTTAGGCTGACCCAAAGAAGAGGAGACTTTCAAATCTTGACAAACAAAAGAACAAGAGAGCCAAGCTAGACGATACAGCTGAGGTATGTTTTTACATTGTGTTTCAGGTTATCAGCAATATTGTGTTGAATGACAATTAAATTCAAAAATTTCGCTATGTTAATTACTGGTGTGTGAGTAGGTTATATTTTAATAACGATAAAATGCTTTTAGGCATGGGCCAGCCAATATGCTTGTGACGTAATCTGGATTATTAAATAATTATTGACTTGTTTACTAATATTGCTGCATTCATAACAGAGTACAAGGTGCATGCTGTATAGCACTTAACTTAAAGGACTTAATAATGATGTGTCATCTTAGGATGAAGATGATGAATCTCCAAGGAAAGGCAAGATACCGACTCCCAAACAAAAGAAGGCTACTAAAGTTGGATCAGAAAAAAAGAAGTCATAAGTTGTGTATCTTAACAGATGTGTGTGTTTGTAATAAAACTTTGGGTCCTGACCATAAAACCAGTTAGTTGATTGTGAGATTTAAACATATGATTACCTCGTTAATTTCTGAGGAACCAATTTAATTAAATTTGTTGAAATTAGAATCTCTTACACAGTTAAAAATGGTTGATATGTGTTGGTACAAGTGTAATCTTTTTTTATTGTTGATTTGTTCCAATAGTTTCTGGTTATGTATTGATGTGAACACTTTCAGACTGTAACTATTAATTTGTCTTGATGTCATTAAATGTCATTCTTTGCCTTTAATATAACTATAGATATTTATTTTGTACCTAATGTCACTTTATATAGTATCTTAAAGGAGTGCCGAATTGAATCTTGTCTTCGTCTGCTATTCGAAGTCTAGTGATTATATCACACTTATATCTTACATCAAACAAAAGTGAACTGTTACCTCAAGAAATAGATTTTTATCGTTTTGAGTATTAGGCACGCTTGCTTTATTTTCTTGGTTGAACTTGGAAAATTACCTTAATGCTTTGAATTTCAAGACGGCCATAACATTAAACCTTTACCACCTTGATCACAAACATTCATTGATACCAACTGAAGATGAATTTGTTCCTCTTGAAAATGTAATTAAAAATAAGTTTCCCCACCCCAAATGTGCTTGATTAAACTTTTGAAGTATTTCTTGAATATTTTAATTATTTATTTTTGCTTTGGTACAAAGTCCAAGTAGTCTCTTTTTACATCATCAGCCTGCATACTAGATAGTTGTTTCTTGTCTAGTATAATGCAGAAGTTATCCTATAGGTCCTAACAGATGGATTGAACATGACGACAAGAGAGAGAACTAGCACCCTTGACAATTTTGTAGGAGAGAGGACACTTATCTGAAAGTTTGTTGCAGAGATCAACAAGGAATTTTTGACAAACTCCTCTGAACTGAAGTATCTTGATGTCTTTAATTCCAAATATAAGCTAATGTGGCCCTCAACAGCAATAAATGCATAAATTGTACTATACAAACTATTGGACGTGTTTAAATTAGCTGCAATTTGTATGATATATTTTATTAAAGTGCAAAATACCCAATTATGTGGCTTTTCTTGATAATTCTAAGAAAACATGTATCACTGGATACTGTCTTGTTGGGCATCGGAGCAAGTTTTCACTGAACAAATTGCTGAAATTAATGGTCTTCAAATTATTTATGTATCTGGGTGAAAGTCTCGCTGAGCACGTGTTGAATATGTTTGCATAGGTCCAATTTTTGTGTAAAATAGTCGTCCTTGGCTAACATTTGTACACCTTTGCGCCTTGCTCCACGTGTTGATGTTCTAGGAGGTTGACATGCTAATGGGTAACCTTGATAAGTCAAAGGATCCTTGCGCGCATACTAATTTGCAATCCCCTTATTAACTGTTTTTGTGTTATAAGTGAGGCCAGTATGTGTGAATACATATAAATATAATATTTTAGCTGGAGTTAGTGTGTGGACCAATGCGAGAAAATTGGGACAGAGAGAAGAAATCTTTCCTTGTTAAAAGTGACGGCTGCTAAACATATGGTCTTTCAAATCATATGTAAAAAATTGCCTTTTTTAAAATGGTTTATTTTAAATAAAAAAAATAAAGATTAGTTTATTTAGATTTGAATCTTAGGGATGTGCGAGAGTCGAAAATTCAAGGGAAAAAAATCTTTTCTTGAAAGTTAAAAAATGAATCTTTGAAAATTCAACGAATAAAAACAAAAGCAGATAATGGCGCTAAGAAATTAAAAAACCAAACCGGGAATTTATTTGATTCCATTAATAACGTAATAACCCAAAAAATAGGCTGCATCCCCCTTGCCCCTAAACAGCTTTTATTAAGAAACGTTTTGGTTATATTGTTTTTCAGTATCAAACTTTGAATATAAGCTGTTACACCACAAAATTAATTTTTGTACTTTTAAAGGAAGTTTTATTTTCTTGTGTCTAGATACTTTATGTTCCCATTTCGTGATCATCTCTAATTGAATTAATAGTTCTAGTACATCCCTATTTGAAACACCTTATATTAAGCTTAAAACGGTCAAGTGCTCTCCAGAATTGACATCTCTCAAAGGTTCTTATGTTTAACTCCCCTGTGATTTCTACTATTTCGTTAGCTAACATGTCTCCTAGCTCATTTAATACTCATATTTCTAGCTAGTAATTGCTGTCCATTTTAATTCACATATATCTGTTAAATTCCAATGACTACAAAGTTATACAAGACTAAATCTAACATAAGGAGTTATGCCTCCAAATTGGCACACATTTCTCAACTCATTTGGTTTGGACAAGGAAAGCATAACCATACCGAGGTTTGGTATTATCCCGGTCACAAACACTCTTAATCAGCCTTGATACCAGGAATGTGAAAACGCTTTGGTCATGAACAGATGCCAGGTCAACCGCAAAACTGGCTAGTGATGAGCCAGCAGTACAAAAATAAATCAAATATTTCTCCACTATCAATATAGAGTGTAGTTTTCTGTAAATGATATCAACAGATCTTGAATATCTGTCAAGGTCCTGGAATTTGGTCAAAACTTTTTTAAATAAAGAGAAAAAGTTTTGACAAAATTCCAGGACAACTTTGATAAATATTCAAGATGTCTATAATAGCATGTGCAGAAAACTAAGCTCTATGTTGCTAATGGAGAAATATTTGATTTATTTTGGCCAAAAAGTTTCTATAAAAACTAAATATACTAGCGTTCTCTTCTGCCCTAAGAGCACATGTTATTATGCTGGGGAAATTTAATTTTCCACTATTCAGGTGTCCATTATGGTAGGATCACATTCAACTTAAACATTCCATTGACCTACACTTATAGTATAGTTCCAGTGGAATCGAGTTGTCACATTAAGTTACGTGAATTGTGATCATACATCTGTTTTCTTAAGTTCAATGAACATTAAATTAAAGTTAAGTTTATTGTGATCCCGGCATTAAGAGAGAATTCACTGTCTTAACATTTTGAAAATGGAAAAGGTATAGGAACAGGACTAAAATTAGTTTTTAAGATTAGTAAATTTTACTACCATTTTCATCATATAAGGTTTATTATGTTAGATAACATTTCAAAACAATAATTACACAAAATATATGGAATATGTTATATTATTAAGCGATTTTTTTTAAAGTAAATACAATTTCCAGAGCCTAATACTGTAGGCTTTAATACAAAATTATGAAAAGTGAGGAAGAGGTGTTAATATTCCCATTACTTAAAATTTCATATATATTTTTCCAAGATCCAATTGCTATTTTGAATTTTTCTATGTATTTAGTTTTTTAAAGAAGGAGTTCAATTTAAAGTTTATACCAAGAATTCTGTTTTATAGGATATTATTTATCTCTAATAGTTTATTATATCAAAGATATATTTTCAGTCACTTTATTTTCTCATTAATGAACAAGGTTAGAATACTTGAAAAGTTGGCTTAGTAATGAACAATTTCACTGATAAACAAAGTAATTACTTCTATAATTACTGCTCAGTGGTTGATTCATAGACACTTTTTATCGGTGTAGATTTTTGCTCGAGTTGTCACTTTTTATAAGGTCATTTTGGTGATTTTTAGCTGGGATTTAAATTTTTAAAGGTATTAGAAAATGAGACACATATCTCAAATCTTCATGTTATTTATTCTCTCTGCCATTATGTTGCCATACACAGAAAATGAGTGCTCTATTTATGGGGATCCAATAATAGAACAGCATGAAACATGTCGCTTCCGTTCCTTCTTTAAGCTGCTGTATATGCAAATAGAATGCTGATAACTAAATTTATTCTTTTCTTGTAACACCACCCATATTTACACAAAACCCATTAGGTCTTATGAAAAAAAATGTTCTGGGATAAGTTTCTGCGAGCATTTAAATTTAACAAGTATTGAATACAGGTGCCATAAATCTTTATTGTATTTGCAATAATTTCTCAATTTCGTTAATATTTCATTGTTTATTGTTTATAAAATTTTGCCTAGTCATAAGTTTTGTCTTATAAAATTCTTAAATCACTCTTTAAATCTATTTAATTTTCATAGGAAGAGCCTTTTGGAAAATACAAACATGTTTGTTTTGTATTTGTCGACTTTTTTGCTATATTATTATTAGAAATGGGTCTAATCTACTATTTTACAAACATGAATCTACAATTTACCTGAACATAAGAGGAAATATAAATATAATAGAAAAAACCAATAGTAACTAATTGTTAACATTGCTTCTTATAATCCACTAATTATAACATTCATACATTCAGTTAAGTGATGAATTACTGGTCTGGGGTCTGGTAAGTTCATCCCATAATAAATAAATGGTTTTGCATCACCAATAAAAGTATTATAGTTATAAAATGAATTTTAGTAAAAAATATTTTTTATAAAGATTTGAGGTCCCAGATCTAGTTATTAGTGTTATTTAATAAGTAACGATATCTATATTAAGTGACAGCTGCAGATGTGATTCAACACATGTGAGAGAAGAGCTAATAATTTTGTCTGACTGCACTTCCTTTGGAAAATGAACTGTTTGACTTACTTTAGCCTACTTGAGAGTTCTTATTTGATTGAAACTGTTTACACAAATAACTAAAACAATAAACGCACTGTAATGATACTGTTTTGAACCCCTCTCATATATTTAAAAAGTCAGGGATGAAGTGTATTTTTCTTTAAAGTACTGTATGTAAAATATCCTTTTAATACTTCATTCATGGATAGTCCTGTGCTTTTCAAAAGTAATTTCAATATATTGCACCACAAAACTTATTTTTCTTTCAAAGATCAACTACGTTGTATTTATCAAATTCTTTTGACATACTGGCTTCATCCACTCAATGGGAAGCCAGCCTTCCCAACAACAGGTCACCAACTGGAGTTTTTCTATTAGTTAGTTTTGACACTATTGACAAGGGGTCCAAGAGGCAAGAGGTAGCTCTTATATAAGCCACTTGTGCGTATAAATCCATCACAGTGGACAGCAATACACAATAACTTTGTAAGAAAAAGAGAGTGGCAGTAATATCAGAGCGATACAAAATTACATAGCACATAGAAAAACAATCCGTAGATCATGTAATTATATATCACAGTTACAGACAGTACTGACGGTATAATCAGTTAATAAAATGTGTGCAACATAAACTGTCTTTCTAATTTCATAATTATAAGTATCAAATATATTCAAATTTCATAATCATGTGATAAGTGCACAGTAACGCACGCATCACCATTGCAATAAAACCTCGATATCATTATAATTAATGTTCAATCACAGAGCAATATCTCAATATCACTTCAACTGACACCCAATCGTGGGGTGATACATTCCATAACACAATAACACATATATTGAAAATATTTTAAAATGAAATTCCATCAAAGAAAATTGTTCTTAAATGTAGTTTTCTCACAATTCTTGTAAAAAATACACTATAGTGTCAACGAAAGAAGAAATAGATAACTTTAAAAAAAATCACCAACTAAGTGATGAGAGGAAGCACCAATTTAAGACAACCTGCCCCTCATATTCAAACATTGAAATTAAATTAGGTTTTAGACATTTGAATTAGGTTAGTATGGTATGACCTTTAATAATTCAAGTAAAGTGAGATCTTTCAAAATATCATGCAAATGCACACAGAGGACTTAAACAAAATGTTAGAATGAAGTAATTTTCATCATAATTTAGTTATGGATATTAGTTTCTATAATGAATTGGAATCATTCCAAATTCTGACTTTAGATTGATATTTTGAACCAAAATATATAAAATTTAAATCTGGTATAAATTTAATTTGCAATTTCAAAAAAAAAAAGATTCATAATTTCAATGTCTTAAATAAATATTTAAAATTTCATAGCTTCACCTAAGAAGTATGACCAAAACTTATATATAATTAACATTTCCTTAAGTATGCTATTGATTTCTTAAATATTATTACTAACCTAATCATTTCAGTGCCCATTCAATATAAAAACCAAAGTTTTTTAAAAAAAAATAGTTGTGTGCTAAAGTTCACTTTTTTTTTCGAAACAAATTTATTAGAAATTTTCTTAGTGCTGAATTGAAGATTGTGTTTTTAAGAATCTTTTTTTGTTTTAATAAATTTTCATACTGTGCAATGCCAATAAATATTTGCTATTGTTTTATTATGTTTTATTACAAACATGTGTAATGGATTTTATCCTTAGTTGATAAATAACATCGCTATTTTAACATTTAATTCAATTAATAAAAATGGCACGTGAACATAAATTTGAACTGAACAAAATTTCAGAAATCAAACAAAGCTGTGTATTTTATCTGTCAAGATTTTTGATGGGAAAACTTCATAGTAATCTTGATCTCGTCTCAAACTGAAAAAGAAGTTCTCGCGCATCCCTACTTCATAGTCATGGTGGTCAAAGCTAATTTTATGAAGTCATTTTTTTGATGATTTTAATACCTATCACTAAATAAATTATTCAAATTTAATTTAAATACAATCACATATCGCCTTAAATTTGTAACAAGCAGCTAAAATACAACCATAAAAAATTATTTACATTAATAAATTAGACTTTAAAAAGAGGATAGAAGGTTAAGCCCTAGTTTAAATTAAAGTAACCGATTGATGCATTTTCCCTTTGATAACATTAATCAATATAACAGAAATCAAACAAATTAATCCTACATATTTGGAACAAAACAAAATAAACTAATATTACAACTTTTTAGTAGTATTTACAATTTTTTTTTAAACTTATTAAACAGCCACACTCATTGTATTTACAATTTGAGATTACATATATTTGAATAAAGTATAGGAAAGGTGGATAGAAACATATTAAAAGGCCGAACACAACATTTTCTCCCTTTCATATATTATTTTTTGTTTCCTATTTTAGGAAGTTGCGTTGCGCGTTTCACACTCCTCCGTAATGAGTTCCAATAAAATGAAACCTAGGTCGGAGGTTTTGGAGGTAACGATCGATTTTCTTCAAGAGGCAACCATTACCTCTTTGTACAATGGCAACAATGTAAAGTGTGAACTGTGTTCTTCTTTTCATTATAACAGCCAGTTCATCCCTTTTATATGTTTCTATCAACTTTTCCTATACCTTCTTCCAAATATAATACAATTACCTCATAAAGCGAAAAGAGGTTTTCCTTGTAGAGATATTTTAATAAATGCTTTATCTGGGTTAAACGTTAAATTCACAGTTTTCATGTTTAAAAAACAAAATTGAGCAAACCTAAGTAATCAACTTGATCAAAACAATCATATTTAAGCTACCAATTGTTAGGGGTGTGCGAAGGCCACTTTTTAAATGCAAAGCGAAGTCAAAGCTAAACTTGCGAAGAAAAGTCAATGTCAAAGCAAAACTTGCGAATAAAAGTCAATGTCAAAGCAAAACTTGTGAAGAAAACTCAATGTCGAAGAAAAACTTGCGAGAAAGTCAAAGCAAAACTTGCGAAGAAGAAAAGTCAAAAGTCGAAGCAAAACTTGCGAAGAAGAAAAGTCAATAAAAGTCGAAGCAAAACTTGCAAATAAGAAAAGTCAAAAGTCGAAGCGAAACTTGTGAAGAAGAAAAGTCAAAAGTTGAAGTGAAACTTGCGAAGAAGAAAAGTCAAAAGTTGATGTGAAACTTGCGAAGAAGAAAAGTCGAAGTGAAACTTGCGAAGAAGAAAAGTCAAAAGTTGAAGTGAAACTTGCGAATAAGAAAAGTCAAAAGTTGAAGTGAAACTTGCGAATAAGAAAAGTCAAAAGTTGAAGTGAAACTTGCGAAGAAGAAAAGTCAAAAGTTGAAGTGAAACTTGCTAAGAAGAAAAGTCTAAGTCTAAGCTACCTAGGATTTTTGTTGTTGTCACTCAACGCTTCTTTTAATTTTACATTAATTATTTTTCTAGATCTTGTCAGTAACAAGGGCTAGGAAAATTTCCTTATATTGTTACCTGAGAACTATATCAATAATTAATGCACACAAGCTTACTGATACGCTTAGTAACTTATCAATTAAGTTTTAATTTTTACTTACATCATGGAGTTTATAATATTATTTTGCAAACTTTACATATGCATGTCTTTATATCTGCACTTTTTTGATAATCATTATAAATTAAATTTCTTTTTCATTTCCTACTTTCCGTATCAGCCATTTTGAATAATAAAGAAAATAAAAGAAGCTATGAAAAACCTCTGTGAAAAAATGCACTTGTAAATTTGTCACAAATAATTCCAAAAAGATACTGGAGGATATTAAGGATCAAATATTAGACACTAGCTGCGATGATAGCACAACTAAACTCTGCTTCATACCAGTGATCATGGTGTTAATTCTTTATAAGTATTTTTTTTTTTTAAATTATGTTGGCGATAGTGAATACAATATATTAACATTTACTTACCCGTTTGTGATCTATGCTTATGTTGTGTTAGTTAAATTACTAGTCAGTGTTAAAATACTGTTTAGTAACAGTTTTAGAATTATCAAATATTAAAAATATATGAATGAAACCTAGGTCGGGGGATTGGGCGGTGACGATCAATTTTCTTTAAGAGGCAACCATTACCTCTTTGTCCATTGGCAGCAGTGTAAAGTGTGAACTGTGTTGTTCTTTTCATTGTAAAGGCCATATTGTGTTTGTCCCCCTTTTATATGTTTCTATCCACCTTTCCTATACCTTCTTCTAAATATTATACAAATATTAAAAATGTAATATTTATTAAGATGAAATTAAATCGTTTGATGATTTATCGAAGATTAATCCCTCCTTCGAAATTATTCGAATATGCGAAGGTTATTGTAGATGTCAAAGCCGAAGGATATGTGACCTTTGACTGACTTTTCGTAGCTTCGCACACCATTACCAATTGTGAACTTAAGACACATTTCTGTATTTGCTATAGACATGTTTTACACATACAAGGTTAGGATTTTCTTCTGTTTTAGATGACTTTACACGAAACACCAATAATTCACCATGAATTTAACAACCACAATATATAATTTAAGTTTTGAAAATATTCTGAAAAAAAAACTAAAAAACTCAACAAATAATTTATTAACAATTCTAAAAATGAGATGAACTCATTGAATCCCAAGGGGAAACAGGATTAGGAATGAAGTTGTCTGGTTAAAAGTAGGGGTACTCTGAGTACACGAGATAGTAGAGGAAGAAAGAGTGAAATTTACAGTGTGATAGTTTTTAATTCTCAAAACACTGCTAATCACAACCAACTTAAAACATTGTATTTAGCTACAAAAGAAGTATTATTTAATGTATTATGCATGAGCAAATATTTTAATCTCTTCTGCCATAAGTGTGATACACACCACCGAGAGTTTAATTCAAAATTATCTCCTATGATTTAGCCCGAGACTCTTATTAATTAATAATGTTAAATCCTAGAAAATGAAATCAAGCTAAAATTACAGAAGAAGATCTTAAAGCAATATGCAATGTTTTGTTATCAATATAAGTCTGACAATCCAAAGTAACTTCAATTGTTCAAGGACCCATTCCCTCAATGGATTTAAAGCTCTTTAAACAAAACATTTGTAAAAATATTTCTAATCTCATTTTTTAAAGTGTTTTATGATTTAAGCAGTCAAACTTCTTCAGAACATTTGACAAAAGTGCGTTCAGTAAGCGAGAGCTCGTTGCAACTGCTGCAAAGAGGAAGCGTTGAGGTGCAAAGGCACAGGAGTCGAACCCTCAAAGGTATTGTCCAACAGGGGAATCGTCAGTTCTCCAATCACGATTGGATGGGACTCCTTAAGTGCCTGAAATAGAAATAAAAAAACTTTTTTTATTGAGATTTTATGTTGCTGAGATATCTGATTTTGCCCAACACAATGCTTGAAATAGGAACTTATGTGTTTATATATTGTTCAAATTGAAACATGGAAATTTTTACCAAAAATCATAAAGCGGATTTTTTAAAAATATTTTTTATTATTATGATTTAAAAAACCCAATATAGCAAGTTTCAGATTGATCAGTAAAATTTTGTCTCATCATGGAGTAGGTGACCTGGTGGTCTAAAGGTAAGGGTTGGACTTCTGTGCTGGTCCCGGCAAAGATTTATCTGATTATCAAACCCTTCCTTCACCTCTGACAAGACGTGTATTAATCACAATTTGTGAATGTGTGGAATGCCAGGCCTCCACAGTGGTTCGGATTCCACGTTAAACTGTAGGTCCTCCATTTCATCTCACAATCACCCTACCATTACACATTAGCGTAAGCGTGTATAACCATAACAAGTAGTAAGACGTGGTACTAATAATATTAATATTAATAATTTAAGGAGAGTAAAATAAATTACCACCTGCATTCAACACTCCTTACCTTAGTCAGTTCTGGAGACGGGAAGACTGCAAAGTCAGTTTCCACCTTCCCTCCGGATTTGCGCTTTACCACCTCGCTCAGGACTTTCGACTGAAATTAGGGGTTTTAAGATTATTTAACTTATCTGTGGTAATTTTTTTTTTTTTAGAGTTGTGCGAAGCTTCAGAAGCTTCAACTTCAATTTGAAAGTAAAATTCCAGATTTGACAATTACAAATCCTAGTCAATAAAAAAATGTTTAAAGTTGTAATGCACATTTATGTTAAATTTTGAAATTTTTCCCTGTTATATACATCACAAATTAATCTTCACATGACAAATTTTAAAATTAACTAACATCTCGTGATAACTTATTTTATCAACTTATGTAATGCCTTCTAGTTATACATGAAAAGGTCTATTTAGTTTTTATTTTAAATATTCAAAATTGAATTTGGCTTCAGGAATATTTTGAACTATACGATTCACTTTGGCTTCAAGTTGAAAGAGTGGACATCAAACACATTTCTAATTATTTTTACAATTTTGCAGTTTAAATGATCAGTAAACACAAAAAACAGCCATATGGCTGACAATTTTCTTGCGCCTCGATCAGGTCGGTGATCAGCACCGTCCCAGCTATTTCTGTGCTGTGTGATATCTCTGGGGATGGGTTCAGCATGGTTCACTCTTCTCTTTACTTGTCTGGATTTGTTTGTGAAACATCCAGTCGGAATAATATGTTCTTTGGACCGTTGTAAACATGTAAATGTTATTGTTATTTCAAATATTTTAAGGGTGTGCAAAGTCCACTTTTTCAATTCGAAGAAAAGTCTAATTGAATAATATTAGATATTCCTGAAGTCAAATTGAAGTTCAAGTATTAAAAAAAGCTTTATGGTGGACATATATATTATATATTAAACTTTAGGTATTAAATATAATTTACAATATGTTACATTGCAAAACTAATGAACATTATTTGTCCTAACTGATAAATTAAGTTACCATCACAACATTTATTGCAATTGAATTATTTTAGATTTTTCTCTTGAAAACATTAATTTGTAATGTAAATAACGGCACCAAATGACAAAAAATGAACATAAATTTGTATTTTAACTTAAAATATTTTTATTGGTAAAGCTTCATAACTATTGAATAAAGAATTTTAGGGTCTACTTTTGATCTGAAGTTGAAGCTAACACCTATTATATTCTAAGTGGATTGGATGTTTTAAAAGATTCTCATACTTCTATTTGATTTTAAATAAAGTTACCATGTGAAACACAACAACAACTTGACAGTAGCTTTGATATAAATGATGTTTTCCCGGCTTGATTAAGATATCTGTACGAGACAAAAATAAATCCCAAACAAAGCCCAAAAAGATAGATTGTTCAGTACCTGAAGAGCTTCAACCCTCTTTCGCAGCTCTAGACGCCTGGTTTGTTCTCGCAGTCGATGATTGGCTGGCGCCGTATAGTCTAGCCCCGTCGTCATGCCCAGTACCCTATTACTGAGGTCAAGCACCTTGGGTGATGCCAGATCAGCATAGATTTCCTATTAAACACAATACAAATACACTGACATTAAATGTCTTTCTATGAAAACTTGAGCTGCAGTTTTCAGTGTACACCTTTACCCTATGGCTAGAGACACCAAAATTTATCAATATTCGAGACATGTTTTATTAATCTTTGCTTAGGATCTTAAAATGGTTATCAAAACATATTTTAAGTTGACGTAACACTTTTAAATTTATCATACATATGAGAAATTACACAAAATAAGAGCATTTTTGTGTGTAAGTGATTACTTGAATATATTAAATACCAAATAATTTTGTTGATTTAAATACAAATACTCCGATAACATCCCAAAAACATAAAACAGTACTCAAGAGTTTGGGAAACCTATTTGACTTAACCAAACAACATTTGTACAAGATGTCTTTGAATCGGCTGTTATAATAGCCATATTTTAACCAAAGGCAAATATCATCTTTCTTTGATCCTAAGATCACTTACCCCCCCTCCCCCCTCCATTGAAATGTGTAAAAACTGGGTGCATCTTAGAATTGCAGTTATTTTTCGACCAATACTCTCGATGGCTCAGAAGACAATATATTATGGGATGATAAAGATAAAGATTACTCAGAAAAATCAAAGTGATATTGATTCAGAAGGAAGTGATGAATTACAACCTAGGTCAGGGGAGTGGGCAGTGATGACCGAGAAGAGATATATTATATATTCACATACGATATATATTTCCTGTGGTTATTTTTAATAAGTTGCTGCGTCTTTCACGCTCGCTCCTGATGAGTTCAGGTAGAATAAAGCCTAGGCCAGAGGATTGGGCAGAAATGACCAATTATCTTCAAGAGACAAACATTACCTTTATGTCTAATGGCAGCAATGCAAACTTTGAACCGTCTTCTATTTTTCATTGTAAAAGTCATATTGTGTTTATTCACTTTTATCTATCCATTTATCCTGTACCTTCTTTAAATATAGCATAATATTTTAGCTATAGGTATTTATATTGGAGAATATAGAAAAATTTTCCAAAGCGCAGTTTAAATTGATATTATTTTGAAGTTTTGCACACTGCAAACAAGGGCTACATTGACATTAAACGTAAGTTAGACCATGAAGGTAAATACCAAGGTAGGAATGAAGTTCTTGAGGAGTATGCTAGCTGTCACCAGGAAAAATTAGGATTAGAAATTAATAGATGTAGGAAATATTTGGGGTGCAGTACTTATAAGAGATTGTAGAGGAAGCTAAAGTGAGATGGTTGGGTATTTAATTAAGACAGAAAAAAGAGAATGCTAACAAGAACGATGGAGATAAAGTGATTGTTGGAAAAAAGACTGCAAGAAAGACATAGGTGATGGGAAGAGTAGGAGATAGCAAGTGTTCAAGGAAGAGGAGAAGAATGGTCAAGCATAAGGAAGGAGGAAGAGACGTTTTACAAAAGTGACCCGGCCACAGGCAATAGATGATGATGATTATTATAAACCTACCCCTTTATGGCTCATGGCTCTCGGCCCCTCTGGTAGTGAGTGAGTGGGGTCAACATTACCTTAAGTAACATCGATGCCTCCTTGGAAAGTATGTTCAAGTTGTCCCTGTTCTTATCTTGATTTTCATCTACAACCTTAGGATCTGTCGCATCCTTCACACTCACTATTTTCTTGGGGACCTACAAGCCATCAAAACTGAGTTAGGATGGTCAATAGGAGGTAAAGTACAGTCAAATTTCCATAGGATGGGGCCCTATCTGACATTGAGAAAAGTCAAATATAATTATTTTCACGTATTAATATACCATGAAACCACTTTTTATTGATAATATGAATAAATATGAAATTATTATAATATAAAAAAGTTTAACAATTTTGGTTACAAATAAATATGTTTGTATTTTCTTAGAGGACATTACTCTGAAATTTGAATTGTTAATTCAAATCGCATTTTAATTCAAGAGGAAAATTGTTTGTAAACCTTTTCTATTCTTCTATAACTGTCCTGATGAGTTCTGATAAAATAAAACATAGGTCAAGGGATAGAGTCTAACGATTGATTTTCTTCAAAGAGCAGCAATGAGAAGTGTAAATTGTGTTCTTTTCATTGTAAAGCCATATTAAGTTAGTTCCTTTAATTTGTTCCTATCCCTCTTTAGTGTTATTTCTTCCAAATATGATAAAATTTACCTCAAAACTTCAACAAAAGAGGCTTTCCTTTGTCAGCATTAATATTTTAACAAGCATCTGAAAAAGTCTTTCATATTTAATAGAGGTGCCATCATTTTTCAAATTTTGATTGAGTAAAATATTTTTTTAGACTAAATCATTTTTGGGATTTAACTACTGATAGAAAAGTTACAATAAAAGAGTGTTCGTACCGTAAGCGGTCGCAAGTTAGCGAGTTGGTTTTGCATGAGCTTGGCCTGAAGCTGTGTCTTCTCGTCTTGCAGCCGCTTCAAGGCGAGTCTGAGGCTCTTGATCTCATTAATGAGAAGCGGGGAGTCCCGCACTGCTGAAGCCAGTTTGGGCATCCCAGAGAATGAGGCGGGACCTGATGATAGTCCTAGTTAACCCAAACATTATGAAACATCTGAACGTGTGTATTCTATTTCACTCTCATGCAAAGGGAAAGAGAGGCCCAAAGCTTAAAAACTTCCCCTTGACTTTGAAACTAATATCAGTTTGACTATGCTACGAAAAAAATTCCAGCATCAACAATAAAATATTGACAGATAAAATATCATATTTAAAATCAATTATTGCCATTATGAGCTGCTATTTAACTTACATATCAATAGGTACATGCAAAATTTGCATTTGCGATAAAACAAATTTTTACACCAATTCTACGTTTTCATGTGAATAACAAGAATTTAAACTTTTTTTTCCTAGCTAAACACAATTACTTTGTAATCTGGTAAATACCCCATCATAAAATATAATTTTCAGTGTGGTAACATTGGCCAGGGCTGCCATTTGTACGAATAGTATCAGTTTTTACGGGTATAAAATGGATGTTTTCAGGATATTTATCTCTTTTAATCTGAGGTTAGCATTAGAAATCACGATTTCTACTTTTACACATTACGATACCTAAGTTTTGATAAATCGATTCATTGTTTACAGCCTCTAAAAGATTTCATGCTAGGTCCAAGCAAGGACATTAATAAATATGAACCTTACTACAGGCAGTCATGGTTGGCAAAATAATAACTTCTTAAATTTATTCCCTTCTCCTTATTTGATCAGTAGTTTAGTCTTTTATGACAACATGTTTCGGTGTTATTATTGTTTGGTCTAAACCTAAGTTGATAATCAATTATTTTGATATTGCTATTTGTAAGACACGAAGGTAATGATATTGAGATATCGAGTTTGATATTACTAAGCATGAAATGTTTTGTGCATATTTTTATTTGATTTTTCTCTGAATATGTTAAAAAATAGTCAAAATACACAATATGAACGAAAAATTTAGACAATTTTATCCTAGAATTTTTTTTTGACAAATACTAATTCGGCTCGTATTCATGTAAATAATAATAATATCACTTTCAACTTATAATATCACTTTTTGAGAAAAAAAACATCACTTTTCCCCTTAAAATAATCTCACTTTTTGCATGTCTCTACATTTCAATATTCATATAGGGGGGGAAAAAAACTGAAGTAGTTAAATTAACCTATAAACTGTGAAAGTAGCTTTATTTATTATCAGAATAAAACAAAATTTTACAAAAAAATGTTCAATAAAACATTTAGTTAAGTGTTATAGTGCTATTCTAGGACCTGGTTGTTAAATTAATCCTATAATTATAGTAGATTCTGAATCACCAATGAGCAGTATTAGAGCTCTATAAAAATTTCACTTGAAGATTTGAAAGCAATCTTTTTATAAGGATTGAATTTAAGAATTTCTCGACTCTCAAATATACTTAAGGATTTAAGATATTCGAGTGCTCATCCCTGGCATCCATGGCATCGGCAACAATATTTTGTTTGGACTATAAATTGTGTGTCATCATTGTGTGAACCAAATAGGGGTGTGAGAAGGTAACATTTTCAATTTGAAGCAAACTCAAATCGAGTATTTGAAATATTCTCAAAAATTAAATTGAAATGAGGATATTTTATTGTCAGATGTTCATGATTGAATAAATATTATATTGTGAGTATTTATAGAACTTTATGCACTAGAATCACTTGAACATGTTTTAACAAGTGTTTGTAATATTTTGTTCTATCTGATATATCAAATTAAGGTATTATAAAACCTTACAATTCAATTATTATTATTAGCACCGCGTCTTACTACTCGTTCGGGTTATATGCACTTACGCTAATGTGTAATGGTAGGGTGATTGTGAGATGAAATGGAGGACCTACAGTTTAACGTGGAATCCGAACCACGGTGGAGGCCTGGCATTTCACACATTCACAAGTTGTGATTAATAGACGTCTTGTCAGAGGTAAAGGAAGGGTTTGGCAATCAGATAAATCTGTGTCAGGACCGAGGATTGAACCCCGGACCCCCAGCACAGAAGTTTGAAAACTTACCCCTAGCAGCTCACCTTTTCAATTCAATTAATTCTAATTTTTTTTCCCCTCATATGAATATTGATTTGTAATTCATACAACAGCTCAGAATGTGTTAAATGGAGATAAGCTGAGTGTTTTAGTTATGAGTAATCTTATTGGTAAAGCTTTTTAAATGTTCATGGTGACTACAGAGTTGGAGAAAAAAAAATTAGTTACTTTTGGGTGACCTTTTTTTTTTTTGACACCGAAATTCCTTCGGCAAACAGACGAACATGATATAATGCATATATAGTCATAATGCACTCACATGCAACATTAAACTTAACTAGGTGGTGAACGTTAACCTTATCCTTGGTATTGTGATAAAAAAAAATCAGGCAGCTTACGGGTGGCGCATGGCATCATGGGTAGTGGGTGGCTTGACTTTCGACGGGTTGTTACGAGCAGGAAATTCTAACAAAAATATTTTCGTGATTTTATGACCAAAATATTAAAAAGTCGTGACTTTTTGTGGAATTTTTACCTTTATTTTTTTCGCAATTGGTGACTTTTTTGTGACTTTCATGATCCAGTATACACCCTAATGTTGTAGCCGAGGTTTTTTTCAAAGCTTTGCATAGTTCTAAAATCAAAGCTTAGTGTTGATAACATGTAAATATATATTTAGTTACTTTAAACAGTTAAAAAGACGTGAAGTTACCTGCAGTTTTGGCAAGTCCCTCAATGAGCACCTTCTTGGAGTAGTTCTTGAGCTTCTCTTTGAGCTCCCCTCTCTCACTTTCAAGTGAGTCAATGTCTGCCTGCAGGTGATCCATCGTCTCTTCAAATTCCTTCTCTTTTCGCTTCAGAAGCTGTTGAGAGTCATCCAGTTTGCGCTGCACAAAGTGAAATTTTACAAATAAATCACCGAAAAAGGTTGCAATAAGTGTTCAAAGATCAATTACATTTTAAATTAAAACTAAAATTTCATATACCTGTTGAAAATAATAGAGAATTTGTGAAAATTTATTTTCCACAGTGTTTTTGCTGATATCTATATGTAAAAAAGTTTAGTGTCAAAGTGTTGTATATTGAAGAATTATCATAATTATTTTGAGGATAGATCCAATAACCAAACTCCAAAATGTAAGTGTACTATTTAGACCAAAAGTGACAAACCCAAACCCATTTTCACAATGATACATTTTTGACCTGGCTGAGAATCGATTATGGAACTAATAATATAGATTAATGGAAAAGTATAGTAGACACTAACTTAGAATAATAAAATAAGTTAAGAAGTAGTAGAACTTTACATTATGATAAATTAATTTTTGAAATGACTAATGCAAAACCATAGATTTAATTTTAGAAATTCTCAAATAAAAATAAATTTCATCATAGGAAAGAGTTTTGTAACTTTTGAAAAAATTGTAAATATCTCGTTGAAAAAAACCTTAAAAAGATTTTCCTTCTTTCATTAAATTTGTCAAAACAAAAATTCCCTCGCAAATTTTTGCCTCTATAAAATACACTTAATTTTTTGAAATCTTTAGTTATATAAATTTATAGTAAAATAATAATCTTTTTATTACACTCCTTAAAAAAAAGATAAAAAAATCCAAAGGAAAATAGAAATACATAGACATTACAACATTCAATAAATTAATTTTTTCATCTGAAAATAAATATATAATTCATTAATTTATATTAATTGTTTGGTAAAATATTTCAATCCAAAATTGTAACAATAAAAAAAAATAGTTTTCAAATCTTTAACTTTAAATATTTACAAGAATTCAAAGGTTCCATCCCTTATAGGGATACTTTACCTGAAGCTTCTCAACACCAAGTTCATAATCCTTGTTGACACTCCCAAACTTCTTCTCTGCAAGTTCTTTCCTAATTGTCATTTCACTTAGCTCTTCCTGCTTCAATTTCATTAACACCCGCAGCTCCTAAAAAATTGAAAAGATTCATACTTTATGTCTACACGTAATAATAATAATGATGATGATAGTTTATATACAGTAGAGTCCAAACAATTAAGAGCTTATGCATTAGCCAAGATGGTAACTTAATTTATGTTTACCCTCTTCAGTGACCGAAAATTATAAGGCATTATTTTTGTGTTGGACTGGCCTGCTGATGACTGGGAGACCAAGGTTTGAAACTTGCTCTATTCCCCCTCTTCTTCCTCTCAAACACAAGTCGAGTACCTCTAAAATACTTCCTTACTCATCCTTACCCCATTACCATTAGAGTAATTATATATGCGTGTATGTATATATTTATATATAATTATTGTGACTTACTATCTGTTCAGATTTTACGCATATATGATAATTACTCTAATGGGGTATGGTGTGTGTGTGTGTGTGTGTGTGTATATATATGATTGTTTCATAAGAAACGTCTAGAAATGATCAGCAATAAACTGGTTCATCCGTATAGTATGACTAGCGGAGTGAATCATCGGGTGACTCATAGTTTCCATGTACTGTAGCGGCATCAATATTATTCTCCACTTGACTTAGTTGAGTCAGTTGCCTGCCACTGAGGGCAATAGTTGCAGCTTATTGATTTGTCGTGACCTGCATTGTGTTCCAAGACCGCATCGACACCACTAACTTAAGATAATCGGGACTCAGTGTATTTGAGTTTTTTTAATTCACAATATGTCCATTTAAGGAAGGAACTTCTCTAGCCATGATATCTTTAAAGGAAATTGCTTTTCCCTGTTAGAGATAAATTATATTTTGTTTCTTTCTGTCTTTCCTGTTTCATCTTCAATGTCTAGGATTCTAACTATAATCTAGAATTATATATAGACACAAAGCTCTTTTTGATAAATTGATCACAATTAAAACATTTACTGACAAGACCAGAAAAATGAGTGCCAAGGTATTTAAGTTTTTGAGGAATATTATAGCTGACACAAGGGAAAGAGAATTAGGACTGAAGATGTTTGGACAATAGTAGGTGTATATGAGGTATACAATATTGTAGAGGAAGCAAGGACTAGATGGTATGGAGATGTAAGATGGAAAAGGAAAGAATCCCAATGAGAATGATGGACTCGAATTTTAGAGGGAAAAGATCGCTAGGGCAATGAAAAAAGAAATTATAGGAACAGGGTATAGAAAGTGTGCTTGTGAGGGGAGAAGAATGGATACATTTTACTAAATTTGCTCAACAACAGACTGGAAAGTGATGATGGATGGTATGGTTTAACATTAAGTAATACTGTAAGATATTTCAAAAGGTATTATAAGAAAAGTTATTTTCTTAGCAAACAAGAAGAGCTACCAAATATTTCACCTTTATGTCACTTTCCTTCATCTCAAGCTTGCGTTTAAGATTCTTTGTTTCTTCTAGTTCTTTCTTAACTGCTTGTGCTCTCAAGAAAATGGGTGATGTAGACTAGAAAGGAGAGAGACAATATTACTAGACTAGGCAAACTAATACATACAAATTAATACATACAAATAATACAAACCAACAAATTCAAAAATTGCAATGATGCTTCTTGTCTTAGAAAAAATATCAGCTTAGAACTAAAAAAAAATTCTGGCTTTTGACATTAAGCTTAATCAATCCAATTATTGACAGCTAAAAGCTTTGAAAAGTTACCAGACCAAATTATATATCCCTACGGGGAATGCCAGGCCACCACCGTGGTTCGGATTCCACGTTAAACTGTAGGTCCTCTATTTCATCTCACAATCACCCTACCATTACACATTAGCGTAAGTGCGTATAACCCAAACGGTTAGTAAGACGCGGTGCTAATAATAATATATATCCCTACGCTGAACCATATGATCTGCAAAAACATGTGTTTAGCAGCTGTCACGTCTGACGGTCAAAATTTAGGTATATACCTAAATGTTGGCTGACAGAAGTCAGCTGTGAGCTGTCAGTCACCACCAAAGAAGCCACGGGGCTACTGTATATTTGCTGAATGTTTTATGGTGTGGGCAGGAATAAACATTTTGTATTAATTTATTGTAATGACATCTACAAATCACTGTGCTTTTAGCCAGTCCTAATACTTAATAATGAAGTTGATAAATGGAACTACCAGTTCAATGTTATACTATGACCTTGAATGAAGCAATAAATGATTAGCAAAAATATTTGTCAGGTAATAGTATAAGGGTAGAAAAATAACTACCGGGCTTGTGTAGATAGTTAAATAAAATATTTCAAACAATTATGCAATAAAACAATTTTATAAATAATTTAAATAATATAAAACATAAAAATTAATTCTAACTTCAAGAATATATTTCATATGTTCAATTCAGGTTCGCTGGGAATTGAAAAAGTGGATTTTGCATCCCCCTAGTTCTAAATGTAGTAAAATTTTGTTGAGTACATTAACTGTGAATTTTAAGGAAATGTGCCAGCATTAACATAGAGAGTGAGAAACCCAAATGAGGGGAAATCTTACCGATTGCATCCAGTCCAGGATTTAACCTTAGATCACCAGGTCAGATTCTAGTACAATAATCATGTAGCCAACCCTTCTAATAGCACTGTTCAATTTCTGCTCTCCCTTTCTCTCTCACCTTTTCTTCAGCGGTAATGTTGGGGTTGATGTCAAACTCGGCCTCCTGCACTGCCTGCGTCAGGGTTGCCACCTCACCCAGAACAAAGCACACAGACGTCTTTAGACTCTCCACTGGACCTCGGTCATCCTGCTCGTACACGTGATCAGATGCCACGTGGGCAAACTCCTTCACCTTGTCGTGAGGTACCCCTTGGTCCGGATCTGTAAGGTGAAGGACTCTTGAAATTATAGCTAGGTTCATAATAGGGCTGTCAATGAAACTAAAAAACTAAGCATGGCAAGTAGATATAAAATTACAGGTTTAGTAATTAAAATATTAGGGGTATGCAAAGTTTGAAATTTCGAATTTGCTTTGAAACAAATATCAGCTTCGACTTCACTTGGAAATAAATTTTAGCTTTGACAATTGTATGTATTAGAGGGGTGCGAGTAATTGAAAATTCAAGTTGCGAGTCGAGTTTTAGTAGCTGCTTAACTCAACTTGAAATTTTTTACAAAATTTGAGTACACGGACTTTTCAATCTTCTTTTCTCGAAAATTCTTAGCTTAATTCGTTTTATTAAATTTTAATATGTAATTTCATAGCAAATAGAGTCCCTCAATAATTGCTTGAATTTATTTATAAAGAAATGTACAATTGTATTAAATTTATTTAAAAATTTGAACTTATGTGATTTTAAATTTACTTAAAAATTTGAATTTGTGAAATTACAAATTTTTTCACAAAAGAATTTTGATTCCAAGAAAATTATGCTTGTATAATTCATACACGGCCTTAGTTTACTTGGATGAAAGCTCAAAAAGTTACTAGAAATAGTCCCTAATATATCATTACGCCAACAGCTGACATCTATCACTTTAGATAATTATAATGAAAACAGATGGTAATATATTAATGTGATAGTTAATCACAGTAATTTAGGCCAATATTATTTATATATTTATTTGAGGTCGGACACAAAGTTTATTTATAGTTTTATTCCACTTAAAAATATTCACACCACTTTCACAAAAACTTCTAACGAACATAGCTTCAATATGACGACCAACGAATTTAAACCATATGGTTGAACATGACAGTATACAAGTTTTTTACAATTATGCACCCACGCAGTTTATGAAAATATTTTATTTCGTTAAATATTTTGAAATACAATAAAATAATACTAAGATCATTTATCATATATAAAAAAAATTACAAGTATTTTCTCTTTTACAAGTAAATACAATGCCTGTATTAAAGGATATTAAATGTATGCACTATATTACACATATTCAATAATTTTCCAAAATGAAGAATAGATACGTTTAGGTAACTATGTTTAAAATATTGTTTCGAGTTGGAATAAAAGAAATTATTAAAAGTAATGAAATAGTATGAGAAAACTTAAGTTTACGTTATTTTAAATGTAATATATAACAGGTAATTAAAGATCTTTACATTTATAACAAAACTGTGATCTTTTATAAGTGTTGGCGACCCAAAACCTAAACATATGATTTTCGAACTGTCATCCAGGTAAAAACCTATCGTGAACAGATTCTTACTTATTGAAGGTTTATGCATGTATCCTACCAGAATTCGAAAAAAGCTTGATGTTTTCACCCTAACTCTACTTGAGTTGAAAAATTCCTTCTCTAACACCTCCACCACAAATAATTATTAATATGGGAAAAACCTGAAATAATTTAATTTTAAGTTGTGAGGGTAACTTTATTTATCAGAATAAAATAAAATAATAAAAATTGGTGTGCATTAAAAAAAATTCCATGTAATTTTAGAGAATTAAGTTATTTAAATAGTCAAAATATAAGTTTTTTTCAAGCATAAAACAAGCAATTTTTTTTTCTAAATTTGACTAGGCTTTGAAAATATTTCATACATTTGATTTGCATTCACTTTGAATTGAAAAAATGGAATTCCCATACCCCTAATATGTATAATCAAAGAAATGTTGATTCGTGCAAGGCCACTAGAACACAAATAACATGTTAGAAACCTTAATAATTTCCGAATAATAAAGTGAAACTCCAAAAGAAATAATAATGGCCAGAATGAAAATAGCCTAATTCGAACAATGCTGTTTCATTTAAATGTGAGAACTTTCTATTACTCGGGATTTCTTTAGGAAGAACCTCTTTACATTTTTTGGGGTACATTTTGTTGTTTGGAAGAAGACACAAGAAAGATGGATAGAAACATGTAAAAAAGAACAAATATAAAATGGTTTTGTACCATTAAAAGAAGAATACAGTTCACATTTTGAATTAAATCCTTTATGTTATTCATTACTATTACATGTTCCTTGTGTCCAACAATTCTTTAGCAATTTCATTTATCCCTTTTGTGCTTTTTGGTTTCCTCTTTTAGTAAGTGGCGTTTTATATTTCACACTCCCTCCCGATGAGTTCCGATATAATGAAACCTAGGTCGGGGGATTGAGCAGTACCAATTGATTTTCTTGAATGAAACAAACATTGCATCTTTGTCTGATCACAGCAATGTAAAATGTGAACTGCTCTTCTTTACATTTTAACAGCCATATTGAGTTCCTTCCCTTTTACATCTTTATAACCATTAGTGGGATTTGAAAGATATGTATCCAATCGATTTTCAATTTCGATTCTATAAGATTTGAGGGCATTAATGTATCAAATAATTAAGTTTGAGATCTTTAAAAATGGATATATATATATGGTATTTGATGAGCTGAGAGTACAAAGTAAACTGATTGAGCAGGGTGTCTAATGAGTTGGGGAAACAAAATTTAGTGACTTTTGGTGACCTGTTATGACCACAAAATTCCTTTAGTAAAGGGTTGAACACCATATAATGCATATATAGGAATAATGCACTCACATTCAACATTTAACTTTAAATACACGGCGAACGTTAACCTTCTTCTTGGCATCACAGTAAAAACAATCAGGCCACTTGTGGCTAGAGCTTGGCATCATTGGTAGTGGATGACTCGACATTTGACACATTCACGTTGTTACAATGGGTGGGAAATTCACTCAAAGATATTTTCGTGACTTTATGACTAAAATAGTGACAATTCGTGACTTTTCAGGGACTTTCGTGACCTCTTTTGCAATTAGTAACTTTTTTGTGACGTTGGTGACCTAATAGACACCCTGTTGAGTGACTAATGAAAAAGTTCTAAGAGGAGTAAGTGAAAAGAGAACCACACAATACATCAGTCAAACATGAGAGTGACGCCTTAGACTCTTCGGTTACTTAAGCGGATATCTAATAATATAAAACTATTAATATGTTCAAGTCCTTACCCCCACTTAGAGCAACCTGCTGCATGGTAGCCCTAGTTAACATTTGCAAGGTCTTCATAATCTTGGCAGCATGTTGGCTGCACTGCTGCAAGATGTTAGGAAGCTCCTCGGAGAAACCCAGCTGGGAGATATTCCTGTCCTGCGGAATACGCCGTCGAATCACCTTAAGCTGCTGCTGGATTGTCTCTGTGGCGGTAACGAGGTGCTGCATCAAGAGACCCATATCGCCACCTTCTTGGCCAGTCTGCAATTCAAACAATATAACTGCATGCATGAAGTTTCAAAACTATGAATCCAAAACTCGCTTGGATTCGTATTCGATTCTAAATTCCAAATCTTAATATACAAAGGTTTGAATCGGATTCGAATTTTCAGATCCAGCTAAGACACCAGATTTGGATATGATAAAATTAATTTGAAGCTAGTTTCTTAATCTAGTGATCAGAGTTCCTTGCTACTAATCTAGAGGTCCTTGGTTTGATTCTTGGCAGAGCTATGTGTATTTTTCCCAAAGGGGAATTGTAGCTTTGATCACCATGGTCTGGTTAATTAGATGAGTTAGGTTTAAGACTTCTGTCACCATGTAATCAACATAATCTTTCGAAGCAATGTCATTGATCAAACATGTTGACACAACTTCAGAAGTCGGTTACAGACCTACCACCGCCGGTAGAAGGACATATAAAGTTTTCAAAATTTGGTTCATGAGATTCGACAGACTTTTTCTTCTCATTTAAAAAGTATCTAACTAAAATCCACACTGTTCATATGCAAACATTTAAACTAAATATTTTTTGAGCAATATTTTATATATTTGGTCCAAAAATGTGTTTAACCATAAAAATTGTAAAAAATACAGATTATATTGCATTTCATTAACCCCAACTTGAGTCCCTCACCTGTATAAGTGCACGAACAGCCAGCGCATCAGTGCGGATGCTGTCGCAAGCTGCCGAGAGGGCCCTAGCGGTGTCTCCTAGAAGGTGGGTCTGGTTGATCCTAGTTTCTGAACCGAGCAGCAGAGGGTACATGTAGGAGAAGTAGCCTACACACTTCTCCAAAGCCTCGGTAGGGACATTCTCATCCAGCTGGTCCTTGCGAAGAAGTTCCACAAACACATCGACTGCTTTCTCCTGGATAGCCATCTCCGGGAAGTTGGCACCCACTTTCAGCAGCCCTTCTGGTGAGCAGGAGTTTAGTCCGAAGAGAAATTGGTGGAGGGTCGCCTATACATACACAATCTAGGTCATATTTAAATTAATTTTCAGTTGTTTTCACAACATCTGAGAGATAAATTTTTGTTCCTGAATGTGTGAGAAAAATCTTGGATGGTAAATGATTTAGCAAATTCTTGCATACCTTCTCAAATGTTGTAGTGGAAAAAATAATGTACTTTCTAATACAATATAAGAACATATGTATAACATTATCATACCATTTATTATTTTGCTTATATAAATAATATATACTTTAGAACAAATTTTTCAAAAATTGATTATCAGTGAACTACCTTTTAAAACAAACTTTAAACAAACTTACCACTGGAATTATCATGTAAAACATTTCCTAGTCAAGCAATTTTGAACAAAATTGTTAAAGCAATTTTTTAAAATTTTGAATTATTAAAAATCATTATTCAGTAAACTTCGCTTAATTTAAAGCTAGAACTAAAATCACAATTTCAACTCGAGATATGACAATACAACAGCTAAACATGTGGTTTGAAAGAGATTCATCAAACCATCCTGGCGCTAGGCCCAGGTTCAAAATGGTTTAACCCAGATTGGTGACCTGGTGGTCTAGGGGTAAGGTGTCAGACTTGTGTGCTGGCGGCCGGGGTTCAATCCTCGGTCCCGGCACAGATTTATCCGATTTCCAAACCCTTCCTTCACCTCTGACAAGACATCTTGTGAATGTGGGGAATGCCAGGCCTCCACCGTGGTTCGGATTCCACGTTAAACTGTAGGTCCTTCATTTCATCTCACAATCACCCTACCATTACACATTAGCGTAAGTGCGTATAACCCAAACGGGTAGTAAGACGCGGTGCTAATAATAATAATTTAACCCAGATTTTTTTAATTCAATGACACATAAAACTTCAATACCCATAATAATTTTGAGGAAAAAATGTTAGCTATCTCCATATGAGAAAGTAAAAAAGTAGCCTAAATATTATATTTTATAGTCTTGAAAATTTTAACCCCTAAAGCCTCGTCCAGACTTAAACATAACAATGAACAAGGACATGTTCGCAACAAGTGTGGACGATTTTCCAAACGGAACATAAACAAAATGTGTTCGTTGTTCAGTTCGGCACCGATCCAGCAGTTGTCGGTTTTTACCCACCGCATCAAAGGATGTTCTGTTAGATTATAAGGCATTTGAAGCTACGACAGGCCTAACCAGCCAGCTGGTGGTGAGAAATATATGTATTGAATAAAAAAGGACCCAGTTCACAGACTGAAAACAGAAATGGATGTAAAGTAAATCTTCAAAATTATGGCTAGTACAACTATTTACAAAAATACAAGTAAATTTGATGTACTTAGCCCGACATTACTGGTGGAGCCTACCTCTTAACCATCACCAACTGTTTCCTGCTTGTGTCTGTTTATTAAAATATCTCATTCCTCTATCCTTCCACCATTCTTCTCCTCTCACATACTTTCTGTTATCTGCTCCTCCCATCTCTTTGTTGGTCTTCATTGCGGTCTTTTTACTACATACTTCATCTCCATCATTCTATTTGATATTCTCTCCTTTTCCATCCTCTTTACATGACCATATCATCTCACCCTTGCTTTCTCTACCATCTCATGTATTCACTTTACCCTCACATTCATTTGTAATCCTCTTTCTCCTCATTACAGCTAATAAGCTCCTCACAAACTTAATTCCTATGGTCTTCACCTTACTTGTCTCTCTTACATTCAATGTCCATGTTTCTACTGCTTATGTGACCAGTATACCCTATACCTCCTTACATTTCAAGGTCACTTCTTTTCTCCATAGTAGATCTCTTGCACACCGATAAAACAACTACCACTAAGGTTCTATATTTATTAGAACCTCTCTATTACCACCCTTCGCCTCAACTGTGCTGGTACCAAAAGAATTAATCGTCATATACTTGAGTGTACACCTGAAAGGAGATTTTAAAATCAAACCTGTAAAGCATAGATGAAATGACTGAGACGAGACTTAAAGGTGAACTGCTCTACAGTGTGTCCTTTGATGATGGCCGCCCAGTCGATCCTCTCCACCTCTGGGAACTTGTCTCGCACTTGGGACAGTAGGATTTCTACCTTCCACAACATGCGAGGTATCAGTAGTAACACCAGCACCGCATCATGGTCTCCTGATAACAAACAATATTCCATCTAGGTAAGTAACAACACATTATGAAGGGATTGTTTAGTGACGGGGGTCGTGGAGGGGAAGATTGACGGAGGAAGATGAAAGTTTGGAATGCTAACAGATATGAAGAAAGAAGGAAGCTATAAAAAGATGCTAAGGACAGAGGAAAATGGAGGATGTCCAGTTGATATCGGTCTAAGGACAGATTCAGAGAAGAAGAGGGTATTAATTTCAGCAAGGCCAAACAATAATGAGGAGGAGAAATGATATTGGATTGTTGACGTTTCTACAAGATAGATCAAAGCGACTATTTTAGAATCATATTCACAAATACACATTTTCTTTTTACATACAAATCTCAAATTTGAATCAATCTTAAGAACCAATGTAAAGATAAGGGGTTGACTTTATTACATTGGTTCTTAAGTTCCTTTAGAAAATATAAAAATCCATATTAAATACTGAAGGAAATTGATGTAACCCGAAAATTACATAATTATGTGCTTTATTGTGAACTTTGAGGTCTACAATTTTCTGGTAACCGTGTAGTTAGGCTTTGCACTTTTATCCTCCTTTAAATGTTTAATTTAATACAGCAGTTTGGTGCCATTTTTACTCTATTACCATTTCTATTCCCTACTATTCTATAATATTTCTATTTTATTTTATATTAGTAATATTTTACAAGATTCGAAGGCAAAATGTAGATTTATTTTTTAATTTGCACAGTTAGTTAAGTGGTTAAAATGTTTAAAGCTGAGGAGGCCTAATTGCCAAACAAATGATTTAGTTAATTTTTAAATTAATACCATAGGGTCTGGGGGTGTGCAAAGCCTATACTCGGCTTGGAAACAAATATCAGCATCTGACAGTTACAAAGCTTCACCAATAAAAATTTTGGCATCTAAAATACTTGATTTATAGTAGATTATATCCATTCTGAGTTTTTGTATAGATTACAAATCAATATGAAAATGGAAAAAACTGAAGTAAATTTAATTGTTTAAACAAAATACTATAAACAATATTGTTCAATATAATTTTATTTTTTCAAGCAGTCAAATAACAAAAGATATTCCAACTTTGATTTGCCTTTGAGAATACTTCATGTATTTGATTAGTGTTCAATTGGAATCAAAATAGTAGACTTCACACTCTTCTCGTCTCAATATTCAGTTTTAACTATAATTTGAGGAGCTTAGTCACCACATAAGCAGTATCAGAGCTCTAAAACCATTTACAACATGAAATGATTTTATTTTATTTTCAAACAATAAATGAGATATTTTCTCAAACCCTTAAACCTTGTAGATAGAAGAGATATAAACAATAACTTACCCCCACGTGCCATGAACGATTCTGGCATGTATGCCGCCAAATACTGCACATGTTGGTTAGACTGTTGAACATCAATGCGTCGAAGTTCCAAGTCAATGGCTCGTGTATGTGCTTTGGTCTCAGCAAACATTTTCTGAAAAACAACATTTATTTTATTCAAAATATTTAATTAACAGCACAAAGAGGAATGGAAATGAAACAGAAGACATGATCATGAACGTTTTATTAACTTTTTATCAAGACAGTGTAGAAAAACACTACAATAATGTAAAGTGATAATGAAGGAAGCCAACCTTAAAGGATAGTTAGGTTAGGCCTAGATATAAACAAACACACTTCTCTAGTTTCTTACTACACTTTTACACTTCCACAGTTGCACATTGTTTTGAATTTTCGGAAATATTTATTTTTCATATGAAGAGACATTGATGAAAAAGTAATATTCCCAGAAATTCAAACTATTATGCAATTGTGGAAGTTAGAAGAAGTGTAAAGTGTAAAAGTTTAAGAAGACATGAAGAGAGAAGTGTGTTTGCTACTATCTAGCCCTAACCTAACTATCCTTTCAGGTTGGATTCATTCACTATCACTTACTTTACATCAATGCACAGTGTAGAAACACTGTCTTGTTATACATTTCCAAGTCATCATGCAATTATTTGTTTTATTAACTTTTTTATAATTGTTAGTATAATTTTATTGTCCTTAAAGACATGAGTGTTGAAACCATTTTGAATTATTATTTTAGTAGATTTTTATTTGAGTGTTGTTCTTATATTTCCATTATTTAGCTTCTTTTTTTTAAAAATGTATTTATTATTTATAAAAATGAGTGTCATTCATATTTTAAGAACATGTGTTTTAATATACTTTGTAACATTTTAAAATCATGAATATACCCGAGACTCGACTCAAACTCGGGAGCATGTAGAAATACTATAATCGAGTTCGACTTGAATGAAAAAACCTGATTCTGCAGACCTCTAAAAATCGCCAACACCAAACTAGACTAAACTAAATTAAATGTTTTAGCGTTTGCAAAGGGGCAATACCTTGAAGTCCAGCATCTCTGGCAGTGCAGACACTGGCCTGCTTGAGACCGTCTCCAGCTGCTGTTGCAACTCCTGGTTGTGCTCTTGTAGGCGCTGCACCAGCTCTCGGAACTTGGCGATAGTTTGCTCTCTGTCTGCCAGAGTCTCGAGCGCAGCTTCCTTCTCTCGCTGGGACTGAACATGACAGAAATAAAGACATTAGAGTAAGATTCTGGGCAGCATCGGCCAGGTCAACTTTCTCCTTGTGATCCCACTCCATCCCTCAACACTTTCTCCAACACCCTGTTAAGAAAATAACATCCCACCTCCAACCTTGGCTTTCTCCAACTACCTGTGATGAAACTTACCTCCTCCCCTTCCTCTATCTCCAATTCACTGTGATGCTACTCACCTCCCTAGTAGCAGCACCAATGTCCAGGTCAATGTCCTCCCTAAGCTCTACCTCCAATTCCCTGTGATGAGACCTACCTCCAACTCCCCGTGATAAGACTTACCTCCCTAGCAGCAGCATTGGCCAGGTCCACGTCCTCCCTCAGCTCTATCTCCAACTCCCTGTTGCCCTCCAGCAAGATATCGTCCATATCATGGATGGCCTCAAGGTCGTTCACCGCCTCTTCGAGTTCCTTGACCTTGTCCTCCAACAACAACTTGGAATCTGTAAGGTTCTGGACCATCTCTTCAGCCCCTAGACAAGCATCCACCTGAAACCCAAAAGCAAAGTTAACTGTTTCAACCATGGTCACAGAACTGAGCATAAATTAATACAACTCAATTCAATAAAAGATTATAGGGGTGCGCTAAGCTTCAAATTGTAGAATATGAAGTACAAATGAAAGTAAAAAAAACATCAACACATATTTACTAGGGTTATGCAAACACCACTTTTTAAATGCGAAGCAAAGTCTTGAAATGCACGAATAAGGTG
Source organism: Timema cristinae (assembly GCA_039000515.1). Taxonomy (NCBI): domain Eukaryota; kingdom Metazoa; phylum Arthropoda; class Insecta; order Phasmatodea; family Timematidae; genus Timema; species Timema cristinae. Next base: position 64,491,963 of record JBCFYV010000003.1, on the reverse strand, counting down.
AAGATAGTATTTTTGCAAACACTTGAATATTTAATGCAACGACACATCTTCTAGATTGAGTCATTGTTTACAACCTTTAAAAGATTTCACGCTGTCTCCACGCAAGGACATTGATATATATGGACTTTGCTACAGGCAGTCATGTTTGGCAAAATAATATCTTCTTAATTTTTATTCCCTTCTTCATATTTGGTAGTAGTTCAGTCTTCTATGATAGCATGTTTCAGTGTTATTATTGTTTGGTCTAAGTCCAAGTTGATAATCGATTATTTCAATAGTGTTATTTGTAAGACTTGAAATTAATGATATTTATATATAAAGTTTGATATTACTAAATGTAAAGTGTTTTGTGTGTATTTATATTTTATTTTTCTCGAATATGTTAATAAATAGTTAAAACACAATATGAACGAAAAATTTAAACAGTTTTATCTTAGTTTTTTTTTAACAAATACTAATTCAACTCATATGTGTAAATAATAACATCGCTTTCAGCTTATAAGAACATCGCTTTTTGAGAAAAATAACACCACTTTTACCCTAAAAATAACCTCGCCTTTTTCATGTCTCTATATATGACATGTGACAAAAAATATTCAAATTTTCATGAATTTTGAGCACAGTTTTAAATAAATACTCAAGCTCAGACTGGAAAGATTTATGAGCCCAAAATTTTGAGCTCCTTGAAAGAGGTTCTTTCCTTGCGTTGTGTATAGTGATGACTGACTCATTGTTTACATTTACCTTTGTTTGGATGTGATTTGTGAATGAAGAGTGTGGGAGGAAGAACACAATATGGAGTATATTGTAAATCTTGCTATTAAAATGTCCAAGGTCAGCAACTGAGTAAACTGGAGTTGAATGGAGGAGAGTATGAGGTTTAGATAAAGGAGATAAAGAAATGCATCTCTCTTCAGGGCTGTTAGGACACAACTAACTTTGAAAAATTGTATCGAGTACACCTTAACGCAATTTTTTACAATGCATGTCCTATAAATCATTAGTATTTAATTTTCTCTCTGATAGGAAGTCGGCAACAAATGAACAACTACACTCCAGATGGCCAGAGATTTGATGGGGGTGTGTGCAAAAAAAAAACTCAACCTCAACACCCAAATCTATATTCATGAATATTTTTTCAAACTATCCTTATTACATGGTGTCTATTCAACTTGACAATGAAATTTCAGACTTTTTTTCCCCTGATTTCCCCTGATCATTTCCTAACATTTCAGACTTATTCCTATTTTTTCCATGAGCACTTTAAATTTCCGGCTAAGTCCCGCTTTCCCCGATTTTCCCAGATGGTAGACAACCTTACCCTGTTAATAGGATTGAAATGATTAATATTAATTATTCGGTTTCTATCAGAGTATATTAATCATATAATGTATTAATTATAAATAGAGCTTGATTTTTTAAATTAAAAAAAGATATTTTAGATTTTAAAACTTTTTATTAAACTTCTTAATTTTTTGAATTACTTTAACATAAATTTGTTATTTTATTTATATAATTAAGTATAAAAATAAATTATATATTTATTAAGCCCAAGCTCGATTCAACACTCGGAGCTTCATGAAAAGCTCACTCGAGATTGACTTGAATAAAAAGAAACTGGTGATCCCAAAACCCTCCTTTATTTGTGCTTTATTTTTATACAATTCTATCATAATCACCTGCTCCTGGAGGTCGGAAATCTGATGCTCCATCTCCTCAATACGAGCGCTCAGTTTCTCCTTGGTCCTGGCCAACTCGCGCACCTCTGAATTCTTTTGATCTAAGTCTTTCTGAAGCACCTGTGTCTCGTGTTTTAGGTGTGCAGCTAAGTCTCGCATCCTGAAACACAAATACAGGTTTAATAATTATAGGGGAGGAGGAGGAGGCGGGGAGAAGGCAAAGGAGGAGGTGCAGGGAGGGGCGAAGGCTGGGGGGGTGTCGGACGTGAGGAGTCGTGTCATGGCACTGTAATTTACCTCTTTGTCTAATGGCAGCAATGTTAAGTGTGAAATGTGTTCTTTTCATTGAATATACATATTGTATCAGTTCCTTTTATATGTTTCTATCCACCTTTCCTGTACCTTTGTTCTAGTTTTGAAATAATTATTATAAATTGTTAGTAATTTATGCTCACAATTGAGCATTTTGTATTTCTATCAAGAAGTCTAAAACACTTGTTTACCTTTTACTTACCCTTTCCCATTTTTCAAATAAATGTCACAGTTTATTTCAATTTTTATTGTATTATTTATATGTTTATTAATATTTTAATCAAGAATTTAAACAACAATGTGTTTTTATATTAAAACATTTATTTCCCATCATTTTTCATATTGACTTCCTTAATAGTATTTTAATATAAATAAACCAAATGATTGGCATGAATGTTGACTCCCCCATCCCTAATACTAATACTAACGATAAATCTACCATCATTCCTGCTAACCTGACAACAGTGTCCTTGAGGTGGGCATTATGCTGCTCGAGTTGTTTCACCTCATAGGAAGTAGCGCCTCCCCCACCACCACCCTCCTTTATCGAGAGTTCTGCTTTGAGAAGCTCCAGGTCCAAGGTCATCTCTTCCAGTTTCTCACGAGCCTCCACCAGCTCAGTTTGGATTATTTCCGTCTAGAAGGTGCAAGAGAAACGTACAATTTGTTTGCGGAAATGTAATGGGATTATATATGCTCCCTCACAAACACAAGAATCTCGGGATTTTAATGAAAGCATTATTTTAATAAGCAGTAAAAGAGTAATTGACAGTGTCGGTAATATATTAAGAAGCAGTAACATAAATTTACATAGCACACAGTACTCAGAAGTGGACCATGTAATATCATATAAAAAAAATCCATAATTTAACAAAAACTGTATTTTATATCATATCTTCAATACCGAAGGTGTAATCTTATAAATAAATTGTGTGAACCATCAAAAGTCTTGTTCATTTCATAATTATAAGTATTATATAATCAGAACACACCACTGTGTACAAGTTCACAAAAAGGCATGTACGCTCATCATCATAAAACCCAGATATCATTATAAATAGTGCTCAATCACAGGGTAATATCTCAATATAAAACCGTATCACTTTAATTGGCTCCGTATTGCGGGTCAATATAAAATATCTAAAAAATAAAATTCCGTATATTCATCATTATTAAATTTGACTTTACTTTAAATTGAAAAAGTAGACTTCAGACACCCTTTAAAATGGGACTCTCGAATACTGGAGGATATGCAAGAAAATAAAGATTCAAAATTTTAAAAAAAAAATCTTATTTTGAATTAGAATTTGTTTTAGTGTTCATATTATTCCATAATTTTTGTCTGCATATGGTGTTCTCTAATAGAGGGAAGTGTTTTGTTCTACTGACATACTACATTAAAACTATACCCATCAGATAATGCAAGAACTAGCGCAAATCTAAAATATGAACTAACCGGTTCTGGAACTTTTTGACAGTTGAATGCGGGGCATATTAGAGAGCCTCGTGGCACTTTTAATAATAGAAGAAATTTTTTTATCAGACTAGCTCATGGCACAACAAGGGTAAAGTTGCAAAAAGTTATTGGTTGAAAAAACATTTGTAGCATAAAATCCGTTCACCGCAGGATTTGTTCTCTGAAAGGCCTTTTTCCCTACCATAAATCTATTATATAGTAGGATATTGATAGGAAAAAAGAGCTTTCAGAGAGTAATTCCTACCGTGAATGGAGTATAGATGGCTAATGGTTTAAGTCAAAAACATTAAAAAAACAAATACCCTGATACAACACAGTTAAAAGCCTGTTTGTGTGTTACCTTCTCCTCCGCCATCTCTTTGTCTAATGTGAGCAGCTCCATGGTGTCCTCAAATTCCTTCATTTCCTCGGCGTGCTGGTTCCTAGCCTCGATAGCTTCTTTGGCCTCTTGCTTGGCGCGCTGAAGGTCCTTCTGAAGTGACGACTGATACTCCATGATCTTGGTCTTGAACTCAACTAATTGGTCCAGTTGGATCTTTGTTTTGTCATAATCCTTTAGCTTCTCCTTGTCCTGGGCACGTTTCGCTGGAGAAACACACATTTTATTTTTTACTGTGGATTCACATGTTTATCCAAAAAAACAAGAGCAAAGCAGAAACATAGCCACATGAAGAACTTTTAACCCAATCAAAAGATTTCAATCTCGAGTGAAAATATCAAAAAACGCTCTATTAAAAAACTGTATAATACATACACACTGTTTACCTTGAACGGCCTTACATGCATGCACTTAGTTTGAGGTAGGCCCAGTTCTGTTAGACTTAAAATATTGAAACTTAATTATATTACAAAGAATTTTTTCTAGGCTATTAAAAAATATATATTTCTGGGCTTGATTCTACCGATTGTGTCTCTCATCAATTTTTACACCACTTTATAACCCTCTTGCCTCCCACATGCACTCACGCGCGCACACGCACGCACACACACACGCGCACACGCACGCACACACACACGCGCGCACACACACACACACACACACACAAACCTTTGAGCGTCTCAAGCTTCTCGTTAAGGTCCCTGATCTCAGCCTGCAAGTTGTCCACCTCTGTCTGATACTGAAGGTTGGTAAGCCTCTCCTCCATCGTGTACCCGGCCCCTGCTGTTCCACTGCTGCTCATCCCCGACGCTCCCGGGGAGATCATAGACTGCCCCGGGGTGAACTGTGGCTTTAGCGTCTCCACAAACCCGGTCTACAACAAGTTGAAAGCTTACACACCCAGTGATAACAGTGGGAGGTTAGGAGAGGGGTTGACGCTGGTCAGGGGGGGTTGCTACACGGGTACAACACCAAACATCGAGAGTAAAGAGTAAGAAAGGGGAGGAGAAGGTGTGGGTTCAACCTGGAGAAAAGATGGGTTGTGATCTTTGCTGGGCCCAACATAAATGTTGTTAATGGTGAGATTTTGCCTGTCAATAAAATTAACACTTTAATATTTCATGTTGTAGACTGTGTTTGAATAGATTTTTGATACCTATTTGTAATAGAATAGAATGTTAATGGGACAACCTGCATAAACACTATTATCTCCAATGAGATAAAAATATTATTTGATTTAAACCTAGCTATTATTTCAATATTAATGGCAATGTTATTGTTAAAAAATATATATAAAAGTTTGTTGTACTAAGTTAATTTTTATTTATCTATCACACAGACAATTAGGTCAACTTAACTTTGGTAAGTTAAAATAAAGAAAACAGATTAACTTTTAGTTGGCATTTAGGTTGTATTAACAGAAATAACTCTGTCATAATCATATAAATAGCATTATTATAAAATTTGTTTAGCAAAAATTTAAAAAAATAGAATGCTGCTGTCAAAAATTAATCATCCCTTTGTAGGTGCTGTTATAATAGTTTATAATTAATTTCTTTGGATGAGCATTAAATTATATTAAATAAGTTATTAAAGCTCTTTTAATCTTATAAAAACTAGTCCTATAAAATAAATATGATTTCTTAATCAAAAGCATTCTTGATAACTAGACGAATGATGCTAGACCTAGGTGTTATCTATGAAATGCTATTTTAGTCCATTCGATAAACTACTCCTAAATCTGGTCCACATGCAGTACTAAACTTATTTGGCAAGCATAAGTTAGGCTTTAACTGGTGCTAGTCACTAGGATCTATTCACCTATTTAGTAGGCATTAATATATATGATTTTAATATTTTAGTTTATTTATGAAGCATTATTTTTATTGGGCCAACAAACACCACAAAATTTAAGTATAAGACGAGTTTACAAAAGCGAATAGGTTAGACAGACAGAGCTCCTCAGTTTTATCAAGCAGTATTATTTGATTTATATGATTGAAATATTCAATTGGCAACATGATAACCCATTTATTATATAATCTATATTATCATACCGCTTTACACTTTTTGAGGTATGTTTCGTTAAATATGGAAGGAGGTAGAGAAAAGATAAATAGAAACACATTAAAGGGAATGAACATAATATGTTGTACAATTAATTAAAATTTGTTAAAAAATGAGATCTGGAAACAAAAATCAAACTCTGAACCTTTGCCTTAGCATGCTAATGCTCTGCCATAACTATCCAGGATCCGTCCTCTGTTCAAGGTTATTTTCACTCATAGCTTAAGGCCAAGTCTGTGATGGACGTATGGGAATTGTCGGCTACATATGAACAAACTGATGCATTGTGAGGTATCTGATACCACAGTTATATGCAACTCAAGAGGGCTGTTATACCACCAATATTACAAGAGTAATTTTTAAGCACAACAGCCCTCTCGAGTACCTTATGGCTGTGATATCTGATAGCTCACGATACATAGGTAAGCTCATATGTAGCCGACGATTCCAGACTCAGCCATAAGCTATGAGTAAAAAATGATCTTGAGCACAGGACCATTCCTGGATAACTCAATGATTGAGCAGGCACGCTAAGTCAAAGGTCCCAGGTTCGATTTCCTTGTCCAGATGTCATTTTTCAACTAATTTAAACTAAATGTATTGTGGTCTCTTCCATACGAACATTCCTGTGATTGCAATGATTTGCAGCCTGTGTGTTTATATTCAATGACAATATGTTTTCTTCTTTTTACATTGTAAAATCCATATTTCAGCGGGTCCAAGACTTTTCAATATCACGGACCTCCTGAAGCAAATGCTATTTCGCCATGGCCCTCCTAATCTCCCCTGAAATACGAGGCAAGATTAAAAACCTACACACATTTTAGTATTCCAAGTAACCCATTTAATATTAATAAATTTAAAAAGATGTTTAGTGAATAGTGAACATTTTATATGATGTGAAAAAATAAATAAAAATTAACCTAGGAATCTAGATTTTTATATGGACAGCCCCCCCCCCCCACACAGTACTCTTTGTGGACCCCAGATTAGGAACCTCCACCATATTGTATTTGATTCCTTTTATGTATTACTATTCCTCTTTCCTGTACCTATTTTTATATATTATATCATTATTATGGTTAAACATCTCAAGAAAATTATTTTTGAATTATGGAATTTTTATTAAGTTTTTTTTTTTTAGCCCTTTCAAATTAGATTTTTTTTTCCCGTTTAATTAAGTTAGAACAGTAGGACTAAGAATGGTATAATTTAGAGGAAATGCACTCACATTTGCATGGAACAAGAGAGGGAAAACCACCCTTAGTACACCCAGATGGGATATGAACCTCAAATTTTCCCATCATTAGCAAACCAAATAAACCTCAAAGTTCCTGTCATTAGCAAAACCAACTAAACAAGCTTTACCACCGATGCAGATCTGTTGAACGGTCATAAATATTAGGGTCCTATTGTGTTTTAATATATGTGGTGCATAAAACTCCAGTATTCATAATCTTCAAAATATATAAATTTTTCATCAAAATTTAAGTAAGGTGAGGGGACATACTTGTTAAAATTTAACTTTCAATGCCTTTTATTAAAATTTAAAGTTAATAGCTTTGGTTTTTGAAAATTATGCTTTAAGTCATAGTAATAATTATTATTATTAACGCATCTTACTACCCGTTTGAATTATACGCACATACTCTAAATGTTTAATGGTAGGGTGATTGTGAGATGAAATGAAGGCCCTACAGTTTAACGTGGAATCCGAACCACGGTGGAGGCCTGGCACTCCACACATTCACAAGTTGTGAGTAATACACGTCTTGTCAGAAGTGAAGGAAGGGTTTGACAATCAGATAAATCTGTGCAGGTACCGAGGATTGAACCCAGGACCCCCATCACAGAAGTCTGACACCTTACCCCTAGACCACCAGGTCACCTACAGTTGTTTAGTTGAATATGATTCAATCTTCCTGGAGTTATATTAAACTAACCCAGCTACAGGTTGGAAACATTTGATGATGATGGTGATGGTGTGATGATGATGATGATGATGATGATGATGATGATGATGATGATGATGATGATGATGATGATGATTAAAGAAGAAGAATTAAATATAGTTACAAAGTTGGCTAAAATTACAACGGAGTTTTATTTACTATGTTTTGAGAAAATGCGATAATATACGAATGACCTGCTTCAATGCAGGATAGACTAGACTGCCAGTGACGGGGAGATTGTGATTTGATCTCAGTCTAGTGTACTGAAGGTAGTTTTTCCTAAATCATTTCTCACTTGTTATCCATGCAAATGTATGTACTCTTCCTCTTAATTCAACCTTCCTCAGCACTAGCCCATTAACGTAACTATAAGCATACATACCAAATGGGTAGTAAGGGGCGGTGTTAAAAAGTAATAAAAAATTAATAATATTAAAAAAATACATTCATATGTAGAGACTATACAGCACATTTTTTATGGCGAGTGTGGTAAAACGGTTCTACCCTTCTTTTTTTTTGTCAAATGGAAGCTTTGAAGAAAAAGTGCAGAGCTCTGTGGTGACAGCTAGTCTGGTCTAGACAGAAATTTCCAAGACACGGAACATGGAGAGAGAAGGCCCCTACAAGACAGCCACTTTTCTTCAACAGTCTGCCAACTAAACATAAGTAGCGAAGCAGAAACATAACTGAAGGTACATCTATTGGGGGTACGGGAGTAGAGATCATATTCTTTGTGAGACCTTAGCCCCATGGAGCAGAAATGAAATCGGGGGGAAAAAAAAATTGTCTGGAAAAAAGATTAAAACCACTATTTAAAATTTCAATTCAGATGGAATAATCCTCTTTAATTTAAACTAGGGATGTATCCTTTGGATTATCAAAATCTTAAGCATATTCATGATTTAAGGATTTGAGAAAATAATCAGATTCAATATTTTGAATCTTTTAAATATTGAATTTAAAAGAGTATGAATATTTTTAGAGCTAATATAATGTTTACTAGGGGCTTGGCCCAACATAATTATGGGGACGAGCTAAACAACCAGAACTCAGAACATTAGTTAACCACTTAATTTGAGTTCATGAATTTTGTATATTCAGGGCCCAGATTTTGATGTAATCTTTTTATTAATACACTACATACACAAGTACATAAACTCTGTTCATGATCCCCTGGTTGAAGAAATGTATACTTTATAGGCCATTTATGGTCAATTTGGAATCTTGGTCATATTTTCTTGGTTTGGATCTTTTTAGAGTAATTTTTAAGCATTTTGAGTAATTTTAAGACATTCTTGTTAATTACCTATATTATATTATTTTATTATTATTATTATAGATATTTAATAAATGCATAAATATTTAAATATACATGTTTTCAACATAGAACGAGAAGATAATGTATGTCATAAACTTTAAATATGCTTTACTTGTCTGGTTGTAAAATACACATTCCTGGTGAGACTGCAACTAAGCTGGCAAAGGTTGCGTTGGGAGGGGGTGGATATTACTTCTGAAGCAGATATTTGTAAATTAACATTATACTCAGCAGAATACAAGAGTTTGGCTGTTAAAAGCTTTTTATAGTATATGTATTTTTTAGTTTACATATGTAAAGCACATTTTTGATCAAGTCGTGCGCATTTATTACTACCCTTTGTTCATCTTTCTAAGTAATTTAAAAAATATTTTAAGTCATTTTATGGTGTTTTTAGGTTATTTAGTAAGTCATTTTTTAATCTTTTAAGGTAATCCAAATTCAGGCCCCTGTTATAATGAATGGATCATAACAAAAAATGTTAACATTTAGAAAACATTTTTAGTTTCTATTTCTCTTATTTTTATAATTTTTTTTTTACAAGATCCAAAGTTAATGAAAATAAAGTTAGCAAAATATTTTTCCAACAATGACTAAGGGTGTCACAAAGAAAATTATTCCAGTGAAGGGTGAAAACAAGATAGCGGAAAACAAGAAAACAAAAAGAAAAATAGAAGGAATGAAGGAGAGCATAGTAGAACTAGAATTGACATAAATAAGAATTTACTTGGTCCTCCTCAATGTTAGCCTCGACCAACGATTGAGGCCTTTTGGAGGCCTGCTTAGAGGATGCTGTATGGGTTTTCTGAAACACAAAATAAATGGCAGCCTCATTGCTTACCAACAATCAAAACAAATTACTTTGCAAACACAGCTCGAAAATAACTCAAAAATCTCTACAGCTATAACTTTCAAGTTTTGCCCGGTCAAAAAAATAAGATAAAATCCAAATACAACCATATACGATTCATATTTTAAAATAATGACTTTTTGAGATGGACAAAATATCCAAATGATCAAATTAGTATTTATAAAACTATTTGTAATGGAAAAGAGAGGATCCTAGTTTATCTTTGAGAGGTTTGGCTGGTCTTGAAAATCTAATAGAACTCTTTAATAATTACACAAGCACACTGTATTTTTAAAGCTTTCCCTGTCATAGATATCTTTATCAGGAAGAAAATAAAGATGTGGACCAATACCCTTCTTGCTTATCGTTTGCCTGATAAAGATGTTTTTGACCATTAAAACCGGTAGGTTTGTTGGTCGATAATGACCAGTGTAATGGAGTTCTTCCATTTTCTTTTGGCATTTTAACAACAATGAGTTGAACCATTGCTCTTTATAGGGTTATGGCGACCTATATGGATACATAGTAGAATTGGCTTCTTTGCAAATTACACAGCAAGGAGACGGATAGAGGGGAAGCCCAAACAATCAAGGTCTGTATATAGCAGGAAAAGAGTGAGAAGATATCCGTAGAGTTTCCAAGATGAGTGTCTAGTGTTGATGGTACTGCTTTCTTAAAAGTTAAATTATGCATTGAGGAATGATATTTCTTTGAGGCTAGTGCGAGGAAATTTGCTTTCTTGTTACAATGATAACACATGTTTGTATAAATATTATGTTGATAGTTTCCCACAACAGTTTTAAATTAACTTTGGTATGAATATATATAGGTGATTATAATCCAATTAAATTAGGTTAGATTGAAAAATACCCTGTGGATATGAGAATTGAACCAAGAACCATTTGGCAGGTGTGTGCCAACATATATGCTGCCTTAAGACTGAGTGGAGAACGACCCTGAACAGAAAGACGATCCCTGTATAGCTAGAACAGCAGTAGAGCAACGCCGCACTAAGCCAAACGAACCCGAGTTTGATTCTTGTGTTCGGCTATCATTTTTAAAATATTATTTATTTATTTTATCACCGCGTCTTACTACCTGTTCAGGTTATACACATAGATGATAATTACTATAATGGGCTAAGGATAAGACCAGTACCAATTTAGAGGTAATCTATCAGCATTTGTGTGTAAGGAGAGTGGGAAACCATTTAGTAAAAACCACGCTCAGTAGACCTAATCAGGATTCGAACCCCTATCTCCCCATCATCAACACGCCAGTCTAGCACGAGAGTGACGCCTTAGACCATTGGGCTATTAAAGCGGGTACTTTTCATGAAATTTAATTTAATTTGAATATGATCATAAACAAATGGCAGTATCCATGATTAAGTTAATTTCCACCCAGTGTGTGAAACTGTTTACGCCAACCTTGTACAATTAAGTATTGTATGAGTGGCAGAAAAAATACTGATCCTCGAATCCCTGGTGGTTGTGATTCAATGAGAACTAAGTGGCCGACGAACCCACAGGTGAACGAGGAGTAAAGAAAAAGCTGGGGCATGGGACAATTCCTCGACAGTGCAGTGGTGGAGCATTGGTGAGCTAGGCCAAAGGTCCCGGGTTTGTTTCCCATGCACACATGTAATTTCTGAACCAATTTAGTTTTAAGGGAAGTAATGTTGTTCGCATCCATGGCATTCCTTGAGCCACGAGTATCTCCTGGGTGGTGGCTGAATGCAACCAAAAGATATTGGGATGTAAGAAGGCAAATGGGAGAACTTCAGTACGCTGACCGAACCAGCCAGACATTTTTTTTTTTACTATGAGGTATTTAATGTGCACGTTATGTACCGAATGATTACATCGTCACATGACTTACTATCTGAATTAAATATATGACATACACAACATCCAGCAGTTAATTCATCCCTGCTAAAGAAAATCCACATTTCAGCAGTGATAAATTTTTCGGCCATTCCGAGAATCAAACCTGGGACCCATAGTTCAATAGGCAGACACACTACCAATTGAGCTAAGGTGTCAGATTACCAACAATTTTTTTTTCACTATTATGTTCACTGTATATTCAAAAACAATGCCCCCTCACAAAGATAAGTTGGGTTCTTACCCTTTAAATTCCCCATTATTTAACCTAGTGTTCTATACAATTATTCATGTTAGTATTATATATATGAAATAAAGTGCATTGAGCAAAAACCATTGGTAATAAATAAAATGATAGAATATTAGGAAAATGGTAGAGCACAAATAAAATTAAAACCATTAACACATATTTATTATTGAGTCTTATTACTACTACTTCCTGAGGAAGATGCTATAATAGCATCGAAATTTTGAAGTGTGTGTGAATGTGTGTTAGTGTTTTTACTTGTGCTTTACCATTTTCCTAATATTCTATCATTTTATTCATTTCAAATTAGTATTAGAAACACCCAAACAAGAAAAACCAGAAAGCTATAACTATAGAAAGTAATGATTACAAAAATTATCCTACTCAATATTTCACAAAAGTCTACATTTCTATTCATATAACATTCAAAAGAGAAGAAAGTTAAAATAAAGAATAAAGGGAAGGCAAAAAAAAGTAGAAAAAGATTTAAGCAAATAAATAGTAAAGAGTCAATGCCAAGTCCCTTATCGCAACCAACAACAATTTTGTCAACATAATGTCAGCTGTGAAGTAATCTTATAACCGAAACAAAACTACACAAAATACTACTACGTAAAAGATGTTAAAACACATATGAAATATATCATAGTACCAATTTTACAAGAACTCAAAAAGATAAAAATATTACCGTGATTCATCCAATCATTCTAATAAAATTGCCTATAACATTTTTAAAAATACCTAAAGAAATATTTTATGATATATAATTAACAACCATAAACAAAATTAATTTGCACTTGACCATTTTGATACGCTGTAAGCAATATACATTAAAATGTTTAACATTGTGTATTGCCAATAGCTTAGTGCAAAGAAATAAAAAAACTATACACACAAATAATAATTTCAAATCAGTTGTATTAGTACGTTGATAGTAATTTATATTTTGAGACAGGCTTAAAAACAACTAGTAAATAGGTTATTTAGAAATATAGTCTAATGCAGGGTCAACAACCTTTTTGGGCTCTGATCCACTTTTACATTTAACAAAAATTTCGCGGTCACCCTTCTTTTCTCCATTTTACTTTAATTCTTTTTTTCTTTCTCTCTATACATCTAGTATTTATTCATTTAATTCTACATTTCCTTCAATAACAATGTTCTTGCCTTGATAGAAAATAATAACTAAATTCTACCCTGAAAAGTCTTACCTTAAATGATTATACCCTGCACCATAGTGGAACCAAGAAAGGTAGTAGCAGTCTTACCTTGAGGGATTTTATTATGGCCCTATCTTATAAGCTGTACCATAGTGGAATAATGCAAGATAAATTTTCTTATGCAAAATTGTTGTGAGATCGACCTTTTGCTGACCCCTGGACTTATAAATACTGTAAATGCCTGTATCACTCTTTTTTTTTCTGCTTGGATTCTGTAGTTGCCTGTTCAGACTTGTGTCTTGACTTTTGGTAGATGGATATAATGTTGTATTTACATTAAATTTAATTAGTAAAATCATCAATTATTATTATTATTATTATTATTAGCACCGCGTCTTACTACCCGTTCGGGTTATACACACTTATGCTAATGTGTAATGGTAGGGTGATTGTGAGATGAAATAAGAACCTACAGTTTAACGTGGAATCCGAACCACGGTGGAGGCCTGGCATTCCCCACATTCACAAGATGTCTTGTCAGAGGTGAAGGAAGGGTTTGGTAATCAGATATCAATTATTATTGTTAATAGAGATGAATGACTGGTGTAAGCAAGCCTATATAGCACTATAGAACTATATCATGAGTAAAAATCTGAATTATGTGTTGGTCATAAAATGCCACTGGTTTGTCAGGGGTTGGTATCAAAATGGTGACCCCTCATTCGTTGTCTGAGTGTTCCTGTGGTGAGTCCAATGTATTCAGCAATGTGGTAGTTGCATTGTAACCGTTATATATAAGATTTTCCATGAAACAATAATGTTGGCCTTTCATGGAGTATTCCATTCATGTGAGTCTGCTGTTATATGGAGTGGAAGGTTGGTTAATCTTGCGGGGAATGAATCATGGTTTGTTGCGTGGGTAGGAACTTTCATCCTGATGTTTGTTTGTTTGTTTGTGATGGGTCAGGCAATTTAAGGCAAACCAGAAAAGTGTGGAGATTAGCGGGGAGGGGTTGAATGTGATTCTTGGAGCAGTGTTGAGAAGATTTTGTGAGAGAGGTGATGAGGTTAGAATATTGTAGCCTGTGTTCAGGATGGATCTGAGTTTGTTTAGTCCTTAATAATACTGGTTGGTGAGCAGTATTGGTCTGTTATTGGAAGGTTGTTTCTTAATAGGCTCTTGATTGGATAGGGCTCTGTTGATTTGACTGTTGACTATGTGTTTTAGGGTATCCTCGGTCTGTGAAAGCCTGGAAAAGTTGTTGGCATTGCTTGTTAAGGTCTTCTTTCTCAGAACATATAAGTTTGGTTCTGTGAGCTAAACTTTAGGGTAGAGTGTGTTTCACATAAATAAGATGGTTGCTTTGGAAATCGAGGTACTGTTGATGGTTTTGGTGTGGACTGTTGTGTTTATGTTTCCCTCATGAAGGTTTCAAGATCCAAGAATCTGACATGGTGTTGTGAAATGTTCCAGGTGAATCTGAGGGTGCTATGGTTATTTAACCTGTTAAAATGTCACTCTAGAAATGGTAGATAGATATTTCAGACTAAGAGTAGGATTTCAACTAATTGAATGATTTTTCTTTCTTTCTTAAAATTATCTAAAACAATTGTTCAAGATTTGGATGTGGGGAACGAGAGGAAAGGCCAGTGTTTTTTGTAGTTTCTAAAGCAAAACTTTTTTTTGGCCAAAATAAATAAAATATTGCTCCAATACAAACAAAGTTTAAATTTCTTCACATGGTGATATCAACAGTTGTTGAATATCTGTCATGAACATTGTGACATTAGATGATAAGCTTTTCAAATGAAGAGAAAAATATGTCATTAAATTTCAAGACATCTTTGACAGATATTCAACAGTTACTGTTGCTATTATCATGTGAAGAAAATTAACTCTTAGCTTGTTCGGAAGCAATATTTGAATTATTTTGGCCAAAAAATTGTTTTGCTATAAAAACTGCAAACACATTGACCTTTTCTAGTTTCCCCTATATCTCCACATTAAACAATTTTATCAGATTAAAAAAAAAAGTTGGGTTAAAAAGAAATCCTTGAGCCACTCAAAAATTCCCTGAGAATTCCAGGATTTTTAGGCGATTAGACACCCTGAATATATTTTTTTTTCTGGTGTAAAGGCTCCTTACATCTTAAAAGTTTGAAACTCTCGAGTTAGGTCAACTTTTCATTCAGATGCAAGTAATTTTATTATTTTTATTTTGAAGTATTTAATGTGACCTTTCTGACCTGACTGGTTATATAAGCACACTGTTTATAATTAACCAACATGAATCTAGACAGACACAACACCCAACCCCCAAGCCATTAATCCATAACTGTCAAAGGTGGAAACCCACATTTCACCAATAATACATTTTTCGGCCATGTCAGGAATGGGGACCCAGGACTCTTAGCTCAGTGGGCAGACACATTACCAACTGAGCTAGAGTGCTGGAAAAGTAGATAATCGAAAGTGTATTTTCCGAATAATATTCCTCCAAAAAGACCTGATTTTGTCAAGTTTTTTTTTACATCATCACTTAACAAACAAAATTGATGGATCACTCGTGATAAATTAGTTAAATGTGAATACTGGTGTAGTGTATATCACATCAAGGTCACAGAAGAATTCCGTTGAAAATAAAGTTTGATTTACACAAGGATTTAATAAACTAAACTCAAATATAAATGAGAGATTATAAATACTTTTTAATTTGACCTGGAAATGTTCTGACCCTTAAGAGAACTGGCGCTGTGCATCAATCATGTACAGGTGTTTACCTCGATAAAAGACGCCCTCTTTGATGGAGGCTCTGAGGCTTGTTGAAGCGTAGAGGTCTCCCGAGCCGGGGTGCTGGCTGCCGAGTCATCCTTCTGAGGGAAATCACCCTGACTGCGACTACCGACCAACGACAGTCTGGAACTGTGGTCAAAACCGCTATAGAAAATTTATGAGCCCTCGCACTCAAATAATATTATGTTAAGGCAAATTACATTAAGAGGTTGCAGTGCAAAATAGGCTAAGGTTTGCGTGTGCATACATTTTAGCAATAGTTTTAAGTTTGTGGACATGTGTGGACTAAAAACACTAATTAGAAAATGTTCAGCTACTTAAACCACTAAATTTACTTTTTTTTTAACATACTAGTCAAGCAATTTAACCTAAAATTTGGTATGGAATCCTTGAATTGTTTAACCTTTGAGTCCTTAAGGATATTTGATGTTTCAAGAAAATATCAGATTAGAGATTTGATTTTTTTTTTATTTTGAATTGAAATTTGTTTTAAAGCTTACTGGTGGTTCAGCCCCAACATGATATAGGAAAAACCTAACAACCAGACCCCAGACTATTAATTTAACAAATAACAGAATGTATGATTGTTGTAATGAATAAATTTTAACAGAAAATATGTTACCATTTAGACATTCTATCATTTTGTTGTAATTCATATTTACTCATATGTTAATGGGATTTAAAGATTCGGATATGAATTTGAAAGTAAAATGGAGATTCTTAAAATAGTGGGTTTGACCCATCTTTACTTAAAAATAAATTCTAAATGTTTCCCCTAATGCCACAAAAGTATTAGTACAGTTATTTACATAAATATTTACAACACATGTTTCAGTAATATTAAAGGATAAATAATCTTATAAAAAAACTTAAATGTGCCTTCATTTTTCAGTTTATATGTTATATTTATTAACTTCAGAGAAAAGGAAAATTTAACTAGATTCCTATCAACATAGAACAAAATAAAGTCTACAGGATAAAGGGTTGATAGCAATGTGAACACTTTTAAAAAAAATTATATATATATTATTTATACATAAACCCATATCAGTGACTGTTGGGTTTAAGGCGGGCGTGTTTAGCTCTTGTAATCATAAGGGCCATAATATTGACAATTTGAAATACTAAGGAGCTGCATGTTAAGTAAATACAATATTGTCTGTCATCTTCATAAGTAAAAATTATTTCAAATTATCACCTTTTTTTTATTACAAACTAGCAGAAGTATCCAGCGTTGCTTGGGCAAACCACATTGTGTGGTTACACCTGGCAACACTTTTCTTTGCTTCAGCAAACAGAAAAAAAAAGTCTCCTAATTTTATTTATTTCGAACAAGTTTTTAATAAATTTAAAAACATCCAATCAAAAATTTAAAGGTCCAGCTTCGAGGTTGCACATAGGGCTTGCTAATTTTAAAATTTCACACCAGTGTATGCCGTAGATAACCTGCAATGCTTATGACAGATAAACTCCTCATTTTATTAATAAAGAAGATGATAGAGAATTAGGATGAAAAATAATAAAACCCACCGTCTATTTTAACGAATTAATTTTTTCAGTGTCGGGCCAAGCAATCTCTAAAAAAAATGACCATCTATGAAATGTTTTGAATTTGATGCAATTAAATATGTGACAAATTAAATAATGTATTTATACATCTTTGTTTGTCACACATAATTATAGCTTGGGACGCAAGTTTGACACAATTGTACCATATAAGGCATCAGTCTTGTGATCTACTGCTGTTTCAATTTTACCTTCTCATCCTTACCCCAATAGTGTAAATATGTGGATAGCCCATATGAGTAGTAAAACGTGGAGCACAAAAATAAATACACAAAAGTAAAGAAAGGTGATCTACTGCACAAACCTAAAAGCATGACCTTAATTAATGTTTGACTACCAAGCACCTAATGGGCCAAATGCAGGGATAAAATAGGGTCAGGTACTAACACAATAAAATGTCCAAAGTAAGTTAATGCCCCTACCTGGGTTTCCAGCTAGGGACATTCCTTGGCATGAATCAAACAGAACACCAGTTTTAAGAGAGAGCTAATAAAAGAGGGTTACACTCAAACATCGCTTTACCAAGATATGATTGAGTTTGCCATATGATTTCTCAGTATTTATTACAGAAACAAATGGTCCGCACTACAGTGATATTCATTTAGTTCAAATTAGTCACTATAGCATGGTTGTATATGAAAGGTTTAGGAAAAAGTGTTATACACACGTAAAAAGGGAAAGATCACAATATGGGTTTTACAATAAAAAGAACAACCAGCCTCGTGGTATAGTGATCAGAGCCCCTGGCTACTGACCTCAGGTTCGATTCCCGGTTGGTATCGAGGAATTTTTTTCTAAAGGGGAATAATTCTCATCGTCCCCTGAGTTTGGTTGGTTAGGCGTAAGAAGATCTTCATTGGTTCCACCCAGTCATATTCACTATCATCATCCCGTCATCTCATTGAGACATGGAGAGAGCCTCCAAAAAAAGGATGTACCTTTAGTACATTCAGGCGTCCTCTAGGTAATGGTATATTAGCATTGAGTAATCTTTCCGAAAAGTGGGCCACAGGTTGATATAGCCCAGGGACGCAATTATTATTATTTAACGACAAAGACAGAGTTCACACTTTACATTAAACAAAAAGAGGTAGTGGCAGCCTCTTAAATAAAATTGATCGTTACTGCCCAATCCCTTGACCTAGGTTTCATTCTATCGGAACTCGTCAGGATGGAGAAGGAAATGTGTAATGCAACTTTTTAAAATAGGGGGGTGGGGGGGAGGAGATTGGTAAGTGATGATATGACATTTAGTTTGGAACATGTAAAAGGAACAAATAGTATAGACGACAAACATAGGAAATAGACAGTTATTGCGTAATGCGTAATGTGTAATACAAGTGCAAGGAAAACTATACCAAAGAAAATATTACTAAATAAAATCCACATGGATTATACATTTAAAATTATTCATAAAATTTAAAAATACATAGAGAGTAGAGGTTTATGGATTAAAAAAAGACCATAATTTCTAATATAAACCATATAAAACAATAACAGCTGAAGATTACGGACAAATATATAAATAAATATGAGCTATTCACAACATATCCAAATATCTCTTGTGAAGATTTATTTTGGAGCAATTTTTTGGATTAAATACATTTTATTACTGCTACAACAAAGGGTGTAGGAAGGAAAAAATAAATAAATTCATTTTCTAAATATTTAAGTAAGTCAAGTAAAGTAACAAATATTTGCAAACGTTTAAAATCGTTTTGATTGATAAGGCTTGGATTAAAAACTTAAATCAAAGAAATTAGAGAGTAAAAATTTATAGAATAAGATTTTTCAAATACCCAGCTAGTTATTTTTTCTTAAAATAATTATGAAAAAAAATGAAGATATACTAATGAAACTCTAGACACTAAACTAAAGATCAATCAAATATTGATATTTATAATTAACTAGCAATCCCGCACTGCGTTGCCTGTGACCCACTGTGGTATAGGAATTATATTAGCCCCTGTCCCCCATGGTGCCTGATATGTCATTAGAATTTAATTATCAGATTAAAAATATTTTCTTCAGAAATGTGTTAAAAATAGCCTAACTAAAAATTTTAAAATCCGTCTTCGAGGTGCATTCTACCCCCATATGTTAAAAAATTCATATCTCTGCTTGCTGTAGATTTAGCTGGGCATCGCACACAGACAAACAAACCAACAAACACTTCCTTTTATTATTATATAGATATACAATAATAAGCAACTTAAAATTAAAGAAAAAAAATACCTAGTTTTTTCAACCCTCACTCGAGGGCTTTTAGCTGGTGAAGATTTCCTCCTCACTCTTTTGAGCAGCATGAACAAGTAAAAAAAAAATCCACATCAAATAATGAATCTTGCCCTCATAGACCAAGTAGATAGCAAAAGTGTTTAGTCTAATTTATTCCTCAAAGAATGGAGATACTATAAAATTATGTCTATATGTATTGCAAACACAAAGATGAAGAACACTAGCCAATAGGAAATAGTCCCAATTTTTATAGAAAGGACCATATGTCTGCTAAAAAAAGTTACTAGAACTACTTTTATGTATTCATATGTAAAGTTATGTGAGATTTACTGTCACTTGATAGATATTATCAATTCCTATATAATCTTCTTCTTAGGTCAACAACCCAAAGGTCAGTTGGATGTAATTTATATCCATCCAGAACTTGGCAGGCAATCTGTCCTTTAGCTGGTTAGTGCTGTCTGCACCAACTGGTAGAAATCCCATGTACTAAAGGATTTCAGAAAGTGTAGTGGTTTCCCGTTACCTTCCAAACAATTTTATGAGCGAGAGTTAAAGGCTATATTGTCGGGAAAGGTATTTTCAACCTACCTCCAGGGTTTTTTACATGCCACAATCGACAGGGACCGACGGCTTTACTTCCCCTCCGAAGGAAGTTGTGCCTGGATTTTTATAGCTCAAGAAAAATCGGTCGACCCCAGTTGGGTTTGAACCCACAAACATTGGGTCCTGAGGTGAGCACTTAACCCCAAGTCCACTGAGTTCGACACATATATAACACTAATAATATAGTGAAATGTTATCAATGTTGACCACAAAAAAAAAGTGTATATTTTATAAAAGGCTCTTCCTATGAAAACTGGCCTGTAGCAAAGAGAAGTCCATTTATTTCTACAGGTAGAAGTTTTCCATGTGCCCTTGTATCCTCATCAGAATGCTTAGCTTCCAATCGACTAAATCCAGTCTGAGGGTCAAATGGAGCAGTCCAAAATTGGTCATAAGACACTCAAGTGGATGCATATAAAACACCAGCACTATAGGACTACAATTTAAATTAAGTAATATGAAAAATATGTTACTATGTAAATTAATTAACTTGAGGAGTGGAATTTTTAATAATTCACAAACTATGCCCTTAAAATACTGTTAGTCTTTGACATTTCTCATTCGGATCGAGACTTGGGGCTGAGTAAGAATAATTTTACAATGTGCATACATAGAAGAATGATGTAACTTACGTTGTTGGTTCAGTCTTCCTTCGAATGCTTTGTCAACATAAAAGAATTATAAATGTTAATATTTATGAACAGATGACTTTAATTTTCAATTAAAAGTAAAGTAGCCTCTAACAAAATAACATGAATATGGTAATGATAATGGTAACCATGAAAAGTCCAACACCTTAGCTCAGTCAGTAGCATGTCTGTCTATTGAGTTAAGGGGCCCGGGTTATAATCCTGTAATTGGTGAAATGTGAGTTTAACCTTTCACAGTGATGAATTAATGGCAGATGGCTGGATGTTGTTGTATCTGTTATAGATGTGCTGATATAATCATTCAGTTCAGAAAGTCCAGGTTTTATTCCTCAAATAAATGAAAGAATTAAAATTATACTCATGACCACAAAAGTAAGTTTTTTTTACCATTACTTTTAATTATATTTGCTTGTTAATAAAACAACTTACTAATGAAAGATTGAAAAGCATCGTTACCAGACCATTTATTCATTCAACTTCAGAAATGATTATGGTACACCTATTTGTTTTTATAGCAGTGCGTCTTCTACCCATTCAGGTTATAAGCTTGTGTACTAACTACGCTAATGGATTTAGGGATTGGAAAGATTGTATTTAAAGGAAGTCTACCTTTATTTGCGTATAGGTAGAGTGGAAAACCATTTTGGAAAAACCACCCTCAGTACACCTGACCGAGATTCAAACCTCAATCTCCCCGTCATGGGGAGTCTAGTCTACTGCTAAGAGTAATATGGCCACTAAAGCGGGTCGCACCTAGTTAATCTTCAGGAACACAAACTACAAATATTCCTGCTTTTCATTAGTCCTCTTTTAAAACACTTTTCAATTAGGCATATTTAAGGAACCGTTGTTAAGATTGTTTTAATATACTTTTTAAATTGAAAAATAATACCTAGACACAGGAAACGAACCCAGAACCTTTGGCTTAGTACGCTATTCCTCTAGCCACTAAGCTATCCAGGATTCGTTTCATACCAGGCTCATTCTTCACTCTATTTTAAAGCAGAGGCTTTGAATAACATGCAGATAGCTCCTGGATAGCTCAATCGTTAGAGCATTGGCATACTAAGCCAGATTCGATTCATGTGTCCAGGCGTCATAATTAAATGTAAGGAATATGGTATTGAGATGAAGCTATAACCGTTAATGAATATTTATAATAGCTAGAATATTAAATTTATCACAGTTTAATTATATTTCCACAACCTTCTAGGACCATTATTGTGATGCTTTTTCTCTCAATCAATTCAGCGTCATCCATTTTCCATTTTAATTAACAATTTGTTTTAAAACAGTCCAAGTCCATTGGCTGTATTATGCTCGAGTTATTAAGTTGATCATTAGCCTGGCATCAGCGTAGAAACATATTTGATTGAGTTATTATTGTTGTGCTTTGACTGCGATGAAATAATCTAACATTTAAAAGACCCATGTTCATGAAAAGCCTGACAAGGATGTGGTTAGGGTATCTTCACCTGGGATTGAACCAAAGTGTTTTTATATTTGGAGTTTATCTCTTGAGTTTTTTCTCTTTGACTCACTATATGGTAAAGATGTGGAGAGTAGAATTTAGAGGAAAGTACCTGTATTTTCAGGAAGGAGCAGGCCAGCCAGGTGTTCAAACCGTTCCGGTAATAAGAGCAAAGCGTGGCCCCTTCTCTTTTTAATATTGGATTTCAGTGGTGGTGAAACCTTATTTTTCAAAGGTTAAGTTAGAAAAAAAAGTTACGGGTTTGAGGGTCCTAGAAAACCTCTCTAATCAAATGTTTAGAAAATATTTATAATTGCCTTTGTCTGGAATTTATTTTGAAAATTGGACTCTTCTATAAACTAATTGTAATGTCCTTACCTTTTAAAACTTGAGGAGTCTTTACTTAAAATTAGATTCTTATTATAGAAACTATTTTAAGTCATCTACCCCCAACAAATTTTTGAAAATTGGATTGCACAAGTTATTTGCAGTGTCTAGATCCAGAAAATCTTTGAAAATTAAATATCTCTTGAAGATATTTAAAGTGGGCCTCTTCCGGAAAGTTTTGAAAAATTGGATGCTTCATAAACTATTGGTGACCTGGTGGTCTAGGGGTAAGGTGTCAGACTTCTGTGCTGGCGGCCGGGTTCAATCCTCGGTCCGGCAAAGATTTATCTGATTACCAAATCCTTCCTTCACCTCTGACAAGACATCTTGTGAATGTGGGGAATGCCAGGCCTCCCCGTGGTTCGGATTCCACGTTAAACTGTAGGTCCTTCATTTCATCTCACAATCACCCTACCATTACGCATTAGCGTAAGTGTGTATAACCCGAATGGGTAGTAAGACGCGGTGCTAATAAAATATAATAATAATATAAACTATTTAGAGTGAGTGGTCTTCTCCCAACAAATTTTTGAAAATTGGATGCCTCTAGAATTGATTTAGAGTTTGATACAAAGCTATCTTTCATGTTCGAGACTATCGGAGGGGAGTGAGATAAGTCTAAATAAAGTTGGGCAAGTTTATTTCAGGGGTGGAATCAGTTTATTCAAATTGAGAGAAAAAAAAGTTCTTTCCAGAGGGCGATTGCCTCCCCCCCAACCCCCGCTCGATCTTCACACCAATTCTTGACTTTGGTTTATTCTTTTTTTTTTAAACTTCATTGTCAGTTTTACGAAAAGAAAAGCAATGTATACAAATTAATACATAACTTAACTGAACAATAGATAGGCCTATTTACATTTTGTTGTTATTCATATTTCATTTTGTAATTTATTTTCCTCTCCTACAATTTTTTAAACCTTGTGAATATGCACCTCGAGCTCAGGCCCCAGTACCATGGTACCAATTGTCCCCACTAGTGGCAAGCCTGAGAAGGAGTATGAGATACTATTTAAAGAAAAAACATTTACAGCGCACCCGGGAAAAATTCAAACCAGCGCATCTACATCACCGGTAAACCATACTAAATGAGATTGATATTTAGGAAGAGTGCCTACTGGCGCAGGTATCGCCTAGTCAATCACATATATGCTCACCAATTTTAATCAAAATAAATGTTTGTACAGAGCAAACCATAAACATATGTATGAAAAGATGAATGGGCATGTGCTATAACTCTTGTGTGGAAGTATCTTAAAAGCCAATGAATAATAACATGGGTGCAAACTTGCTAAAGTGTGTAAAACTTTCAAAAAATAACAACGGTATTAACTTACATTTTATAATACATATAAATACACTGATAGTTGAAAGATAAAGAGGTAAAAATTAAATTTGTTAGAGCTCTAAATAAATACGGCAATGTAAAGTTGTCTGACCTGCTGAGTCTGGGTCTTGGCCGCCCCTCATCAGGGGTGGTGGCTGTGGAAGCCCCGACAAAGGACTTGAGATCTCACCAATTGGAGCGCCCGATTCGTCCAACAAGGTGAGCTGCGACTGGCGAACAAACATGCCATGGTTTTCCTTGCACTGTGAATCCAAAAACTCTTCTCAGATATATGTGTGACAAAAACAAAACACATACCTGCTTCCTTGAGGTGTAAGACGAGGTTAAAGTTTGGAATGGACAGGCAAATACAGAACAGTAAACCTTTGATAATTGTGACTAAATATAAGATAGTCCAGATTACCTAAAGTTCAGAAAACAAAAATAGCAGAATAACTACTACACAACATAATATATATATATATTATATCCCACATTCACAAGTTGTAATTAATACATGTCTTGTCAGAGGTGAAGGAAGGGTTTGGTAATCAGATAAATATGTGTAAGGGGTCAGTCTTCTGTACTGGAGGTCCAGGGTTCAATCCTTGGTCCTGACACATATTTATCTGATTGCAAACCCTTCCTTCACCTCTGACAAGACGTGTATTAATCACAACTTGTGAATGTGTGGAATTCCGGCCTCCACCGTGGTTCGGATCCTACATTAAACTGTAGTTCCTCCATTTCATCTAACAATCACCCTAACATTAGACATTAACGTATGTATAAACCGAACGGGTAGTAAGACGCAGTGCTAATAATAATAATGAATATTATGTAGGCCCTATTTGTTGAATTATGTATATACATGTGTTCCTTACAAAAATTATAATATGATTTAAAGAGTAATTAAACTGGCTGTTCTTGGATTTGTTGAACAATTAACACTTTAAGGTAGACATCGTTTGAAGAAGCATGCAATTTTATTTTTCGAGCTTTTTAAAAAAAAACATAGCCATAGTTCAGATTAAGAGAAATCTGGATTAATAAAGGCTTATTATCAAGGTTTTACTTTACCTATAGGCCTATGCAGATATTTTGATAAACCTACACTGCAGTGTAGAGCAAAATATCTTTAGCTTACAAAATTACTAAATACAAAACATCTTCCCTCACCTGGAAATATGTCTTCCCTTGTACTGATCCATTATTTTTTCCTCTGGGTTCGTCTAAGACGACGCCAATCCACTTTCCCGATGCGAACATCGTCGAGCCGACATATGCCACCACACCTCGGACATCCTTACCTGTGACCTCGACGTGCTGATTGACTTTTACATTCATCAACCTGTTCTCAGACATTGTTAGACACTGCCACACAGAATCAACCTAACAAGATAACAAAAGTAATATATCATTGACTTTGTTCCGCTAGAGTATCTGCATCTGTTTTCTTCTATTTCCTTTATGATAGTACAAAAGTTAAAATTATACGTGCTGTTTAGAGGGAAAAATAAATCTAAATAAAATAAGCTACAAGTTTCCCTCTCCCTCATGAGTCGATTTTTTTTTTTTTTTTTACAAACTTTAGTGTGAGCTTTACTAAAATATTTGAATGAAGAGTAAGTTTTACCATCTAGAAATCTATTTCAAATTTATTTTATTTTAAATTAATAAGTACAACAGTTACCAGACCATACATTTGAGAAATGAGTATAAAAAAATATAAGTGACAATGTTTCTTCAAAAACTAGGCCACACTCTTGTGGTTTTATTCTCTTCTTCTTATGGTTAAAAAAAATGTGTCTGGTGTTAAAATAAAATAATTTTAATTGTTTTACACTTCCCTCTTTTAATATGAGTCACAGTTATAGCAAAATAAAGGCTTAGCCTAACAGTGTAGGGCTTTATTTACATTCACGTGACGTTCATGTTTCGTGCCTCATATAAGTACAAAGAAATACAATTTTTCACTTGTGATTTTCCAATCCTCTCTCTATGCTAATGCGAGTATGTACACAAGACCCGAATTACGTATCCCCTATATACCTCCCTTAGATCAAGTTAACTGACCTTGAGGTAAAAATATAAATAAATATTAATATAATGTATTATTATTTAGAATTGTCAATACTATAATATATGTACATAAATAAGTAAAATAAAGCACCTTTGAAATACTGTTAATGTTGGACGATGTAGCCTACTGAATTTTGCGAAATGTGAAAAATGCTCGAAGAGAAAATATATAATTATCGCTGACTGTTACGATATGCCCATAAATATGTTTTCAATATTTTTGACATCTAGGCTGTAGAAATGAAAGAATTAATTAGCTTAGTAGCAGACTAACATTGGGTGTAAGGTAGAGCAAATATTAAAGTAAGGCTTCTATAAGTAGAGAGTGAATTAATCTATACTTAGACTTTTTACTTTCGACACGTAAATAAAAAAGAACAAACCCAAATAAGCGAATCAAATTAAATATGGTCGCAAAAGCTATAAAGACCAATACAAAAATTTTGACTTATTCCACAATTCTAAAATATTTCTTACCGAAATTTGTCAAAATATTAACCACTCGAGTCTTAACTCTTAACTGAGCTAGGATCAATTACAGTTCTTAAAAAGATGGATTTTATTTTTATAAAGTTGTACTATCTGTTAGTTTAAAGCTAGAATACTAAGTTTGAATTGGAGTGTTTGAAACAAAGCTTGAAATCAACTTAATGAAAACTTAATAGCTTATTAATTTATTTTTTAAATGTTTAACTTATATATCACTGTTAGTAACATTTATTTAAGAAATTTTTTTTGTGTGAAATTTTATTTCTAAAGTGTTGGTCATGTTAAAGTTCACCACACTCTGTTTACATCATAAACAAGTCTGCCAAATATTGTATAGTCATTTACTTTCTCAAAGGGTCAACACAATAATATTCTAATAGTCTACAAGTATAAAATTTAAATTTAAATTATCGTATAACTTGATCTGTAATAACTATTCATAATGTCTGGATTTACAAAGTGTTTTGCCAGTAAATTGCTTAACACAAGTCTGAAGGCTTTGGTAAGCTATTACTATATATATTATATAATACATTTCCACCTGCAACAAGGGTGCTCCTAAAGGGCTACCTAAATATTATATAGGCCTAGTTCATGAATGCCATGTTAAGGAGAAATAATTAGAAGAATACGTTCCTTATAATACTCTTCCACTGTATCTTAGAAGAACCTTATTGTGGAATTGACTCATTTGGGTTAATTTAGCATAGGGTAAACCTACCTATTAAAGATTGATTTAAATATTGTTCAAACCACTTTATTTTGTTTTTATTTTATAAGTTAATAATAGATGATGGTTTGAACATATTTTAAAATTAAATTCACTCAAACACTTTACTTAGTTTTACAATTTCTTAGAATTTATGCCCCAAGCTTACCAACTAATTAAGTTTATTCTTGTTTTAGAAATCACAATCTGTCACCACAACATTACATCGCTCTATTAGTGTTGGTATGTATTGACTGTACCTACAGTAATAACACAATAGTAAAACCTCCTTGAAAATAAAAACTTTTTTTTTTCCATTGTTTACATGATAACATTTAACTATATTATTTTTAATTTATCAATACTAACCTATTCATCAATTTGGTTTTGAAAAAAAAAAGTCACAAAAATTAAAATTACTAGACAACGTTACAAAGCACAGTTGACACATAAAAGGGATAACAGGCCTATGTTAAAATATTGACACAATTCAAGTCAACATTTAAAAACAAAAAATAACTTGATTCATCCATTTCATAGTCATATTCCCTAGCATTTCCCGAAATGCTTCATTCTCATACCCACCCCATAAACATACCTAAGTAAATGTATAAACCCTCATCTACACTTTTATTAACATTTAATTTTTTCATACATGTAAGGTTAGGCTAGTTTGGGTTAGTTTGTAATTCATAAGATTATTTATTTATTTAGAACTCTGTTCTTTAATGGCTCAAGGTCATTCTACCTGGACACAGGGTGAATCTTGGATAGCTCAGTGGTAGATTATTATTATTATTATTAGCACTGCGTCTTACTACCCATTCGGGTTATACGCACTTACGCTAATGTGTAATGGTAGGGTGATAGTGAGATGAAATGGAGGACCTACAGTTTAACGTGGGATCCGAACCACGGTGGAGGCCTGGCATTCTCCACATTCACAAGATTTCTTGTCAAAGGTGAAGGAAGGGTTTGGTAATCAGATAAATCTGTGCCGGGACTGAGGATTGAACCCGGCCGCCAGCACAGAAGTCTGACACCTTACCTCTAGACCACCAGGTCACCCTCAGTGGTAGAAAGCATTGCCACACTAAACTGGGGGTACCGGCACCGAGTTCTATTCTCAGGATTAGGTGTCATTTTTCAAAACTTATGAACTTGTAATAAGTTTGAGGTGAGTAGACAAAGGGACGAGGAAAATATTTAAAGTATAATAAAGAGGGAGAATAAGGAAATAAATGGAGAAAATTGTTGGCGGAGGGACAATATATCGTCCGCAGAGAGACAATATATCATCCTTGACTTCTTACCTTGAGGGGGGAGGGTTACTGTACCTTGAAAACGTTCCCTTAGTAGTTCTAGCGTCAAACTGGTTTTGGAGATTTAAAAAAGTTATGAAAGAAGTCTACCACCACAACAAAATTTGACAAAAGCTATCCTCTTGTCTATCAATTATTTTACAGGGAGTTCACTACACTCACCAACAGTTCGAGAGCCTGCTTATAATTTTAGCGGGACTGCTGTTATTGATCAAGATTTCAAAGAAATACAGCTTTCAGACTTTAAAGGAAAATATTTAGTGCTGTTCTTCTACCCACTTGACTTGTAAGTTGGTATCACATGTAAGCACATGTTTAATGATATATGTACAATTGCCAACTCGGCTAGGCTGAGAATTCGCTTGACATAGACCTATCTTAATTTTTATTTAAATTTATTACTTCTACCCATTTAGGTTAAAAGCATATGTGGGCCTACTAATTATGATAATTTTATAGGAATGAGAAAGGTTTAATTTAGAGGTAAGTTACCCACATTTTCATGGAGGGAAAGTGGAAAACTATCTATGACAAAACCACCCGAATGGGATTCAAATGATCTCCCCGTTATCGGCAGTCTAGTCTATTGCTAGAGTGACGCCTTAGGCCATGCGGCCACCGAAACTAAGCTGTGGAAACTGGAACAGTTCTGTGAAAAATATTTGCGAGCTGTTCACGATGCAACCCTCTGACTTTAGACTCAACATTTTTATGACCACTTTCACTTTAATCTTCAACTAGAATTTTTTTACATCCCTTACTGTTTCCAGCCTGGGACAGTTTTTTTTATTCGAGCCATATATTTTCCACTACCAGCTTGCTATGCCTGTTAATCTAACTTAAGACTAGGACAGCCACAACATCCAGTTACGATCGTTAATTTATCAATGTGAAAGGGTAAACCCATACTTTCATAAATAATAAATTTTCGGCCATGCCAGGAATCGAACCTGGGACCCTTATCTCAGTAGGCAGACACGCTATCAACTAACTTAAGGGTGACCTGGTGGTCTAGGGGTAAGGTGTCAGACTTCTATGCTGGCGGCCGGGGTTCAATCCTCGGTCCCGGCAAAGATTTATCTGATTACCAAACCCTTCCTTCACCTCTGACAAGACATCTTGTGAATGTGAGGAATGCCAGGCCTCCACCGTGGTTCGGATTCCACGTTAAACTGTAGGTCCTTCATTTCATCTCACAATCACCCTACCATTACACATTAGCGTAAGTGCGTATAACCCGAACGGGTAGTAAGACGCGGTGCTAATAATAATAATAATAATAATAACTAACTTAAGGTGTTGGACCCTCAACTAGAATATTTTCCCTTAATGTAAAGCTCTAATCATTTGTGTAGATACTTCTTTTACTGTAATGGGCTCCTTTAACCTTTGGATTTCAAAAAATCCTGACATGTAATCAAGGGTAAAAAGAGGGTCGTTAAATTATAACTGCGTTAGATTATGTTTTAAAACAATGTTTTGTCATTTTTCTGTCATTATTTCCAGCACGTTTGTGTGTCCGACGGAAATAATCGCATTTAGTGATCGCATTAAGGAGTTTCACGCCATCAACACCGAGGTGGTCGGTGTCTCCACAGATTCTCATTTCAGTCATCTTGCGTGGATAAATACATCTAGAAAAGTAGGTACACTAAAATATATCTGGTCTGAAAAATAAATATGTTAACAGCTTGCCCGTACTTTTGACAAAATTCACTGACCCTATCATTTTTATTAAGCAACAAATAATTTAGAAAAAAAAGGGGGGGAGCGGTATGGTTAGAAGAAAGATTCATTAAAAACTAAACAAAAATTTTTCGACTAAGTGATGTGATCTTATTATTTATTTTTATCTTTTAATATTATTAACATTTGATCCGACACCTTAGCTCAGTCGGTAGCATGTGCTTACTGAATTAAGGGTAGCAGGTTTGATTCTCGGTGTGGCTGAAAAATGTATCATTGGTGAAATGTGGATTTACCCTCTATCATTGATAAATTAACGGCCAGGGACTGAATATTATGCCTGTCCTAGTCTTAAGTTAGATTAAAAGGCACATGAAGCTTGACAAGCCTAGCCAGCCGGTAGTGAAAAATATATGGCTTGACTAAAAAACTGACTCAGGCCACATGCTGGAAACAGTAATGGATGTAACTTAAAGTATCATGAACATTTACAGCCTATGGCCGGGTAATCTTAGCAAAATGCTTCTATCTTCTTTCATCCGTCCACCATTCTTAAGGTGGGGTGCTAGTGAGCGCGAGTTTATTGCATTATTGTTGCAGTTTTTATAACATAAACATCTTTTGGCCAAAATAAATCAAATATTTCTTCTAAAGAAACATAGAGTTTAGATTTCTTCACATGGCCATATAAACAGTTCTTGAATATCTGTCACGAGGATAGCGGAATTTGGTGACAAAACTTTTCAAATAAAGAGAAAAAGTTGTCATTCCAGAATTCCAGAACAATCTTGAGAGATATTCAAGAACAGTTTAGATTAACATGTGCAAGAAATTAAATTCTATGTTTCTATAGAAGAAATATTTGATTTATTTTGAGCAAAAATGTTTATTCTCTAAAAACTGCAAAAATACTGCCATAAACTTACACTTATTAGCACCCCACCTTAATCCTCTTCCTTTCACTCACAAACATGCTTTTATCTGCTCCCATTTCTTCATTGGGATTCTTTCCCTTTCAATCTTAATTACGTGTCCATACAATCTCACCTTTGCTTCCTCTACCATCTTGTGTAATGGCCTATAACCCATCTCTAGCCCAAACATCATTCCAATGGCCCTCAACCTTCCATGTCTCTTGCATACAATGTCGAAGTTTCTGCTAAGATATGAATTCTATATTTTATAAGCTATCACTTGTATCACTGCTTTTATTTTTTTTTATTTTACAGAGCGGAGGCTTGGGGCCGCTAAATTATCCACTGCTTTCTGATTTCAACAAAACCATTTCCCGGGACTATGGTGTGTTGGTGGAGGAGGAAGGCGTTGCATTAAGAGGCTTGTTCATTATCGATCCCAAGGTTGGTATTATTTTGGTTCAATTAGAGGAAACTTAAAATAAAGAATCTAAACAAATGTAGCATACATTAAAAAAAATTAACTTTGAAATAAGTAACATTTTTATCATCTTTAATCTATTATGGTACCATTCAATCAGTTTTATAGAAAGTTATACCTTCACAAATAATATATTTTAAAGTCTAAACTTGACATTTTCATATGTTCAGGGAGACCTGGTGGTCTAGTGGTAAGGTGTTAGACTTCTGTGCTGGGGATCCAGGGTTTAATCATTGGTCCCGGCACAGGTTTATCTGATCGCCAAATTTTCTTAATTATGTTAGTGGATTAAGGGCTAAGAAGGTAGAATTTTTAGAGGAAATTACACACATTTTCATGAAAGAAAGTGGTAAACCTTAGCAAAGCCCCCTCAATACAACCAGTCTGGATTCAAACCATGACCTCACTGTTACAAGAAAACCAAATTAGTTGTTTGTTTGTTTGTTTGTAGGAATTTATTTTGTGTAGCAATTATTAATGATAAACATGTATAACATAGAATATAAATGACATAAATAATACGAACACCAGCCCCGATGGGGCTCTCGGACGTTAA
The DNA here is from genome assembly GCA_039000515.1 of Timema cristinae. Lineage (NCBI taxonomy): Eukaryota > Metazoa > Arthropoda > Insecta > Phasmatodea > Timematidae > Timema > Timema cristinae. The sequence goes on along the minus strand of JBCFYV010000003.1, from coordinate 64,459,361 downwards.
CCAACATAGAAACAAATTACACGCTAAAAATGAAAATCTTTGTCGCCCTAGGCGGGCTGATTATTGTTATCTAGGGTCATACAGGCGGGAAAATTTACTAAAAAACCCGCCCAATCGCCAGTATGTGGTCGACAGAGACCTTATAAAATATACATTTATACATTTAGGGAGAATGACAGGGTAGAAAACATTGAAGGATGGGTGACCGGACGTAGATGGGACATGTAGGAAGTGAAGCGGAAGATGACTATGGTAATTGAGAGTGAGATGGAGCACCGGGAGGATGAACAGATCGAGTGACTGGGAAACTAGACAGGGGCACCACGGCCCTCTGGTAGAGGACCGCCAAGGACAACACATATTGAGTTTCAAACAAAACAATCACGAGGACGACATTATAACTATACACTCAACATGGAAAAATATCGGTTGATATTGATTTAATATGGTTGTTGCAAGAGTGATACTGACATTAAGTCTGCATGTCCACAATTGGCAGTTGACAAAGTTTGAATTTATTTACTCATTTGAATAGCTTTTTTTTTTCTGGGTGTTGGCAATTGAAATAATTTATCACTGAATATTTGATAATACTTTCATTATAGTCATCAATCAAATGTTTTTCAATGTTGAATAAAAAATTATTCCTACTTTATTGTTACCACCACATGGTTAACCCCTCTAGTATCACACCCATATCAAATCTTTTTTCAAAGAGTGTAAGGCTTGTTTCAGATTCAACTGTAGACGAGAGCTGATCGGATCGACTCATGGTACTAAAAGGGTTGACTATAGCATTCTGATTTTACCTTTTGATATGTGATAACACTTCCCCATATTGCAGGGTATTCTCCGACAGATAACCGTCAATGACCTCCCAGTGGGCCGTAGCGTGGATGAGACTCTTCGACTTGTTAAGGCTTTTCAGTTTGTCGAGGAACATGGAGAGGGTAAGTTTCTGTGCCAGGTGGCTAGCAGCCATCTTAAGGTAAACTCACTTTTCATAGTTGGGATAAAAAACATTTTTAATTTGTAGTGTTTTGAATATTTGGTATATTAATGCTATTAGTCTTTTCGAAAATGTTTAGAATACAAACCATACATAGTTTTATATTCGTAAATTTTAAAATGACACCTAGGCATGAAAATTGAAACCGAGACTCTTAGAGCGCCTATTGTTCTGTCATTGAAATATCAAGGAATCGTCCCATTCTTCCATCAAAATTTAAGGCAGCGTCTATGTTGGACGTGTGGAAATCATCAGTTAAAATGATCTTTCATTGATTCTTAAGCCAACAGTGACTTGGGAGTGCCGCTATGCTACCTTGTGCATTGACAATTTGTTCATTAAATTTATATATTATATCAGGGAGGGGTCTGGGAACACCAGGTTTTTTTTTCATTTGAGTCCATCTCCAAAGTGACAAATCGGGTTGAGCAGTTGGGTTTAGTAAATATGTAATTTTAAAACTTTTAAATAGATAAATAAAAGCTGTATTAAAGTTACTAAAAAAAATTGTTTTTCAATAAAATATCACTCATGTATTTTAAAGAAAAGTAATGTTTTAAAATGTAGTAAAGTTTTTTATTTAAATAAAAATCAAGCCATAATGATAATTAATAAATAAATAGGATTACTTTTTAATATATTAAAGGAAATTTGGCATCAAACGTATGTTTTAAATAAGACATAGAATAGAGGAACGAGGGCAACACCTACATATTAGAACACTGTGGGCCTCAAAGTTCCCAATTAAAAACACAACAAAACACATAATTAATGTTCAGGGTACATAAGTTCCATTCTTCATCAGAAGAGAGTAAGAATGCTGCCATAGTAGCCCAAAAATTACATAATTATGTGTTTTGATTTTAAACTTTGAGGCCTACAGTTTTGTGGTTAGGAGGGTAGGCCTTGCCCTTTTATCTTCTTTTCAAATAAAAAAAAAGAATCATATTACGATAGGAGTTGAAAAATAAGCTATGAATTATTTAAATCTTACTAAGAACAGTCTAAAAAAAAAAATATGAATATAGGTTTTGATGTACAGATTAATTTTTTTTTTTTTTAAAAATGTAAACAGCCCCATTAAATTCCTGTCTATCTGCAGTGCAGATATTCATTTTGTATAATCTATCAGAGAGAGAAGTTAAACATTACCTGCTTCGGTGTCCACATGGCCTAAGGCGCTAGGTACCCTCGAGATAGACTAGACTTCCGATGACAGGAAGATCATGGTTCGATCCCAATCAAGTATACTGAGGGTAGCTTTGCCTAAATGGTTTCCTTCTCTCTCTTTCTCAACACTTTATGGTTCTTATATTACCTACAATCCACCCTATTGTGAGTGTGACACCCTGGACATTGTGGCCAACAATGCTGGTAACACCTGTATTTAAAATATGATTTTTAATTATTTTTTTTTCTATTTTAGTGTGCCCGGCTAATTGGAAACCAGACTCACCTACAATCAAACCTGACCCTAAAGGATCCAAAGAGTATTTCGAAAAAGTGAATTAGAAGAAATAATCACATTTACTAAGGACAGTGTTGTAATCTCTTTGTACAGTCTTGGAATAAATGGACTCGAGATGTGTTTGTTGATAGATTGTATTATATCTGTTTTATTTACATTTCAAATGTTTAAAAATGCCACTCATTTATTTGTCAGAATGTGGTAATTGCAGTTTGTTTTTACAATAAAATTAAACTCATCAATTTTTTCTAAATAATTTATTATTAGTTTATTTAGAATTTAAAAAAAAAATTAGGATGGAAAAATAAAATTATATTAGTGGTCAGAAGTCTCGGGTTCAATCCCAGGCGCTTATAGAATTTTTCTGTGAAGCAGTGGGTATGGAACGAGGTCAACTAAGCTTCATGAGGACAAATGAGGAGCTACGTGGGTAAAAATAACAGCAGCTTCAATCTAGAAAACGGAGCTTAGCAGTCAAAGGGTTTGGTGTATTGATCACATTACACCCTTTATTGAAAATGTTGGCACTATCTGTTAACAACAGCAGCCGCTCTGTCATTGTCTTCCTTGCGGACATGCCTCTGAGCTCCAAAATCTGATTAAATAAATAAAGATTGTAGAGAGTTCCTTTCATCTCCTCCTTGGTCTCCCTTACCAATGACTAAAAGGAAAAAATGGTGCCTAATGGTTGTATTTAATGTACCTTGAAAGGAGGATACTTACCAAAAATTACAGTTAAAACACAACAAAAATTTATCTGATTCGTGGTAAATAAAATGCTATATTTTGGTATGAAAAGTCGTTAAATAAAATATTGACTTTTTGAATGTAAATAGTAACAGATTAACTCTTATTTAAGTGGTATAAAGTAACAAATTTAAAAAGCATGGCTAAACTTGGTATATTCCAAATAAACAAGAGTGTCAAAAACACATAGTTTTTTTTTGCATAAACTTTGTTCCTTTTTATTCTTTACCTTTAAACGTTATTAGTGGTTCATATACAAATTTAACCTATTTTATCTGGTTCAGGGAAATAAATTTCCTAGTCAGAGAAAACTTTTTTTTTTGTTATTGGAATGTTGCTGTCGTTAAATTCTCATTTAAAAGGTCAAATTGTCAATTTTGTGGAAAAATTTATTTTATTTTGCGCATATATTATTTGTTCAAAAATGTTATAATGATCTATGACTAGCTTTTGAAAGGCCCTATGCATTTTAATGCTCTAAGTAAAAGTTCGTAAAAACATATCTTGTGAAATGTTGGTGTGTTAATATATTCCAGTAAATTCTTGATGTACAAAGTACATCTTACCCCTTCTATAGTGGTAAAGAGTACTGCTATTATTATCTGTTGAAAAAGATTTGCATTTTTTTTTTTTGCTAAGGGTGTAAACCCAGGGCCGACACAAGAGTTTTATGCACCCTAAGTGAGATTTAAAATTGTGCTCTAATTTAATTCTATATTCTATTATATAAATAAACCACACCTACTGCATGAAGCAAAATAGTAATAATAATAATTAATAATAGTGTGCTATAATTCCAAACAAAATAAAGAAAAGTAATATTTAAAAAAATCAATCAAAGGGTGGTGTAGTATTATTCCTGTTTTCTTACTTTTATCTTAACAGTTCCAGAAGCTTTTTATTAAATCCCAAAGTGATTATATTTTTAATCAACTTTAAAAAATATATAATTATTTCTTAACATGATATAAAATATTTAGATGTTATTTCTTAAAAGGTTAAAAAAAAATCACTCTTTTTGGAATCAAGTCCTTTGTGCCCTTGGTGACCCCTGTGTAATTTATGCCTTTGTTTTATCAAGGCCAAGCCTAACAATCCTTTCACCTGCTTCTGTGGCCGCATGGTCTAAGGCGCTACTATTGCAGTATATTAGACTGCCGAAGACGGGGTTTAAATCTCATTAAGGTGTACCGAGGGTGATTTTTACAAATTGGTTTTCCACTCTACCTCCATGCAAATGCGGGAACATTTCTTCTGTATATCACCTTATCCATAAAACCATTTGTGTGATTAGAACATAAGTGTGTAACCCAAATGGGTAGTAAGACACGATGCCTCATCTCTTGCAGTGTTTCACATTATGTTCACTAACGTCACTTATGACAGTGTATTAAAGCTGATAAAATGATATATCATCCTGTGAGCAGGGACCCTTTATCATGTGTTAACCTAATCAGCTGCCTCATTTTCCTGTCCTGTACTACCTAATACATATATTAAAATAAAATAAAACTCTTTATACATATTTTCCTTTAAATTTATTTAATTAGAAACCTATTGAATATGATATCTTGTGATTTTTTTATAAGTTAAGGTTTTAAATTTGTTTTTTAAAAAGTGATACAAAGTCACCCAGACTTTGCCCCACATAATAGGATATAATTTTATAATAAAGGAAATTGATAAAACTAAAGAAAAAGGCAAAATTTGAAAAGAATCCAAGGCACAAAGGTGACATCTTCCTTTCTTCTCTCTTCTATAGTACAGTAGCCCCATGGCTTCTTTGGTGCTGACTGACAGCTCACAGCTGACTTCTGACCTAAATTTGGACTGTCAGAAGTGACAGCTGCTAAACACATGTTCTTGCAGATTATATGGTTCGGCGTAGGGATACATAATTTGGTCTGGTAACGTTTCAAAGCCGTCAGCTGTGAGCTGTCAGTCAGCACCAAAGAAGCCACGAGGCTACTGTAGGAATAGTCACACACACATTTTAACACAAATGGAATAATATTTTGGCATTGTTGCCTTTATCAATTTCCTTTATTGTAAAATTATTTAGCCATTGGGCCATCTCATTTTTAAACATAATAGGACCTAATGTATTTTGCTGAGTGTGAATGCCATGTCAGTCAACTCAATGTTCTATGATATAAGTGAAAATATGTATTAATTTATCAAATCTTCAATATAAAAACTCTCAGAAAACAGGTCTTAACATTTTAAGGATTAAAAAAGAAGCTATTATGTGGCAAATTAATATGCATGATGTTTCATCATAATTCCATATATTTGATGGAGTAACGCCTTCAACTTATTTCTTTAGATATTCAACATATGACTTCTGCAGTAATACTTGCATGCACCTTTTTCACATTTGACTAAATCTAACATTAGGTTTTGGGTCTTGTTTTAAAAAATGACTTCACCTAGTCATAACCTGGAGTATATTCAAACAAGTTTGACACTGTGACACATTTTCTTTGAAGATATGCTCGCATTATCATCCTAAAAATCGCTTTCCCCAAATGGAAATCCAAACTAGGACAACTTAATGAGATTATCTACAAAGCATTTTTCCTCAGCAGCACTGAAAACTTTTTGAAAATCTGGATTATTTGTATGTTTGTTCTCAGCTTGTTCTTGATAGTACTGATAGGAATTTTGTAATGTTGAGCAGCTTTTCTTTTGACTCATTTTTCTGTGCTAATGTCATTTAAACATTGAGCAGGAGTTTTAACTGAAAAATGAGCATAGCTCCTAGTGCCAATCACAGTCTTGTACCCCTGTGGCATTTTTACTTCACTGCATTCACAGCATCTGCACCAGCAAGACATCATACCGCATTAACTTCAGGAATCATAATTGTCTAGCTTAATGTAATGTTTGCCATTTTAACTTTAAGTAAGGACAAATATTTTGTCTGATAAAAATTGATCCATAACCTCTAAAAACAGTGGGGTGAAGTCACCCCAAACTTTACCTCAAAATGACAGTTCAAAAATAAATTTAAAATATTACTTTACATGTAAAACTAATTGATTCTTTTCACACATTCCTGTTTACTAGACAAACTAAGAAACATTTAGTGTACTTACTTAAACTGTAAAGAATCTTAGAACTAATTTAACACATTAAAGTTTTACAGCTTCTATTTATCATCACAACAATGAAAAAAAAATTGAAGCAGTGTTACCAACATGTTAAACCACAAATATTGTAAACTTCCATGTGTTGGTGTTGAGCTGATGCTGTACCTTATGGTCACAAATTATAATTATCTATAGATGTTGAAATATTCAAGGATACTATGAATTTAATATTTTTCTGTGTGGTGGGGCAAAGACACGTTTAAAAGGACAAAGTCACCCCAGTTGGTGGTACTTATATTTGTTCTCTTTCACTCACAGCTCCTTATCTTTCCTTCGGTTCATCTCACAATTTAGTTTTTGATCGACCTGGAGGTCTATTAGTTAAAAAATAGTTGATTCTAATGTTGTCAACAAATATGTATGTATTTCTGTAATTCCTAAACCTATCTTCCCACAGAAATTATACTACTATAAAGCCACATGGCTGATTCACTCACTGAAATCAATGTTCACCCACTCCCAGATGAGCTAGAAACTTGAAATTTGGTAAACTTATAGGATCTGGCCTGTAACTGATGGGAAAATTCCAAAAAAGTTTTAAAAAATAATTTTTAATCCCTGAAAAAATTCAAAATGGCGAAGCAACTTTAAAGTCAGTGCAGACCTTTCTTTGAAGGGGTCTTGTGGCTAAACGGTAAGACCTATAAAAAAAACGGATTGCACCAACAGTGACGGATCCAAAGTTTGGTCCTGTTACTTTTTGTCGTATCTCCATCGGTTATACCTTAGATAAAACTATATTTTTTGATTTTAGGTAAATTTTGCACATTTTCCACAACTTTTTAAATTCTATAACACACTTATGGGACAGCTAGAAACATAAAATTTGGCAGGCATAATGGCACATGCAATTGCCATAAAGGCGCCAAAATTGATAATTTTAGCTGCCCTATAAGTATGGAGAAACTAAAATAATGTGTGAAAAATACAATACAATACTTGTAACTGTGTTATGTTCAAAACAACGCTGGAATTACATTAGTTTACATCCACTTGCAAACAAAACCCACTGGGGTTTGGGGGCGGAGCCCCCAACGAGCGAAGCGAGTCCCTCTATATTACTTTAATACATGACTAAACCTTGTCTAGCTCCCTAAATTATGAGAACATTTCTTAATCAGGGTGAAAAAACTTTTTGGGGTTATTATTTTAGTCTGACCCATGTATTCTTTTAAAGTTTATTAACACTAAACTTTATTTGAGCATTGTAATATTTTAACAGAGCATTAATTTTTATTCTCAACTCAGTCAACTAATAGCCATGCTTTCAAGTTTCATTTCGACAGACAACCGATTATTCTAAACAACTTTTACCAATAGTGCTCTTTTATTTATTCATTAGAACTAAGTCAACAAACAGTTGACGGGCGGAAAAAGAAATAGAATAAATAGTTTGGTGTTTTTTTTTCTAGAAGACGGGCCCGGGATTATAACAGAGCGCAAAGATATGTAAATAACATTTATAACCTTTAAATCTGGATTTTAATTCCGTTTTCCATCTTATTAACTTAAATATTAATTTCAATAATATATTTCGGAGTCTACAATACCTTTTAAATGCGAAGTGGGCATAGAATGTAGTCTATTTGGAGAAAAACAATGTTTTGGATGGAACACTTTTGAAAACAAACAAACTGGTATTTTCCATTATGTGGATGAATATCTGTGTTCGTGTACAGTGATTTGTGAAATTTTAAAGTAATAATTATTTTATTTGAGGGACTTAAAGATGTGCAAACGGCAAAACTTCTCACCGATGCAGCTTTGAGTAGATTTCCATCAAAAGGTAAGCAGAAATTGTTTTATGAAGAAAATCAAAATTAGCACATAATATTATACTTTGTTTCTGTATCATAATGGGTGAGATTGTACCAAGCTTTTCATCTCAAAATATCCAAGCCATCACCACTTGGCAACTTAATTACCGCTAAATGTTATCTTAGACAGAATATTAGACTCTAGTTCGAATATTATTTTCTACCACATTTAATATGTTAAATAAGATATTAAGTAAAAATACTAATGGTTTCCAATATTATATTTCAATAAACTTTTTCTTGTTCGTTATTTTAAACAAATGCTATTTTAAATTTATTAACATCACATTAATTATTTTCCTAAATATATTTTGTAATGCTATTGACCAGCCAAATCTTTGATCCATACACATCAATTTTATTAATTTTTCTCTTTTATTACTTATTTATTACTTATTTTGGAAACTGAGACATTTTATTATTTACTGTAATACTAGCCTTGTATAAAGACGAGTACTCACAGGTAGGATACTGGAATTTGAAAACATTAACAACAAATTACAAAAAACAATAATCCACATTTACTTGGTTTATTTATCTTTGTTACATATTCATTAGAATTAGAGTGACATGTCCTTGTGTTTATTTTGTATTAAATAATGTTCATTGTTGGAGTTGCAGTCCATTGTTGGTACCTAAGCGTATTGTTGGTTTTTATTGTTGTACTTGATTATGGCAAGTCCGGGTCCTACATTGCTGTCTTGCCAGGAATCCTAACATTTTCACCAGTGGTCTTGAGACTTTTCTTTGTGCTTTACGACATATTTTATTTTAGTTCACAAACACCGAGTTATTTTACCATGCACTGTACGTGCAAAATAGTATCATGAGCCAGAAATATCATCCAAGTGCGCTTTTCGGCATTCTTCAGCTGGGATCAATTTAATAGGGTTTTCTTCATTTATAATGTTTATTATTCGCGCTTGCTGTATTTTAAACGTTCTATTGACTCCTCGGAGAGATAAATATTGTGATTGTCAAAAAAAAATCAAACTCGTTATTTTGATAAAGGTCGATGTTTTATGACCACCCTAAACCGAGAAAAAGTGTTTTTCGCGATACTGTCGGTCTATATCTCGGCCTAGAAATAGATATCATTTTACCAATCGGACTAAAATTTGATATCTAGAGTATTCATTAGGTTCCTCAGAGGGATTTCGAGATCATCTATCAAACCCTAAAATTAAAGATAGTTTATTCAAGGGGATTAAAAGGGAAAAAAATATTTTCTCAAAATTGGCTCAAACGATTTTGATCAAATTTCAGATCCAGCCAATGTTTAATAAATGACTTTGAGGGTACTTTACTTATATATACGGAAATATTCAATTTCGGTCAATTCTCTACAACCTTTTAAGACACGAAATAATTTTTCATTGAAAAGTAGTAGTACTATTACATTTTTATTTTTATTATAACTTTTTAGAAAAAACAATAGTTTCTGAGATATTGGCATATATATATATATTATATAAATATATATTGCGAAATTGGTTAATTTGTTCCTTAGTGAACGAAGATGCAACTTTTTTCCTCAACATGTTTCTGTAACAGTGTATATTATTTCATTTTGTAATTATACTGTTTTGGACCCCTCTCATATATTCAAAAAGTATGTAAAATTTCCTTTTAATACTTCATCCATCGAGAATCACGCGTTTTCAAAAGTGATTTCAATGTATTTTGTTTTAAAATTCTTTCTTTGAAAGACCAACTCCGTTGTATTTGAAAAATCTTGTGACATCTTGTGAAAGTAGCCTATTAGTTAGTTTTAACACTGGTGACAAGAGGTCCAAGAAGCAAGGGGTAGGTCATTTATAAACAGATTGTGCGTATGAATTCACACAGAAAACATTGTAATATCACAGAAACCTAGTATTATCACACAGAACTCTCTGAGTCAGTCCGTAAATAAACAAAAAACTGTATCATTTTAATATAAAATCTACAGAACCGAAAGTGTATAATCATCTAAATAAATCGTGTGCAACATTAAAAGTTTTACTCATTTTATAAGAATCACAAATAATCAGATCACATAACCATGTGATAAGTGCGCAGTAAGGCATGCACGCATCATCATCATCATCATCATCATCATCAAACCTGGTGGTCAACATTTGCATAATCATCATTTAAAATCCGGTATCATTATAATTGGTGCCCAATCGCGGGGAAAATATCACAATAAACCCGATATCATATAATTTTTCTTTGGATGTAATATTTCTCCAACAATGTATTTTATTTCGTTTCAAATATTTTACGAGCTTTAGGCTATTATCTTTATTTTTAAGTAAAGAAGCGAGAAAGTTTGGGTAATGAACCTAAGCATTTATTTAATATAACCTACAATTTTTTTCACCGTGCCTTACACCATGGCGAGCTTATCACTTGAAGTGAATACGAATGTTTACCTACGTTAATAGGAAATGTGCCAGTATTGTGTATAGAGATATTGATGACCGATTCATAAAATTACACCCGAAAGGGGTTTGAAATTCGGCCTCCCCATCACCAAAAAATTAAAATAAATGAGCTAGACATTAAACCATTATAGATATAGGCCTAATACTTTTTAAGTCATTATTAATTTCACTATTTATCTAACGCCACCACAACCGTGACACAAAAACACACATTATATTTATTAATATTTTATGCTCTTTAAACTACTCTTGAAAAAACCCAACTATTCAGCATTCCTTAGTAAAGTATCAATAGAGGTGTTTATTAACACTTTGAATGATAATACAGTATTACTAAGAAAATAATAGTAATTTACAACCAATATTTGCAATAAAAATATTTTCCTAGCTTTAAGTTACTAACATTCCTATTACAGATGGATACATTTTTATAACCATACTGAAATACATCTTGGCTAAAATAGAGCCCAACGCGCTCAGAGTTACGTTTAAAATGGTTTAATTATTTTGATTTTTACTCTCCTAAGGCCTTTTCTAAAACTAAATTAGCGTGTGGCTAGGTTCATAGCCAGGTCTTGTTGATGAAGTATTAAGTAGATTAATTTGGTAAATTAATAATATATTATTGTGTAGCATATTGATTATCAGTGGTTCTTGTTTCCGTTGGCAGTATTGGCGCTCTATTGGCACACCTGTCTGTATCAATTTTCTTACCTCTTGTTCCCTCCTAACCACTCTTTTCCTCACCCTATCACCCTGGTTTTACTTCATTTCCCAAGGGATCCATTCTATCTACGCCTCTTTGTTGAGCTTCAATTTTTGACCGCCACAGCGCTACCTGTCTGAATGTTTTGGTAGAAATCCCCCAGTAAAAAACAGGCGCTCGTAAATTTTCTCGGGATTTGCTGACTTGAGAGAAATATGGTGGCAATGTCTCTTCTGTTATTTTCTCCTCTTATTTCAATCCACTCTATTTTTTTTTTCTGTTTCGTCTTTACTTTTATGAAGGAAAAGTAACAAAAAATAAGATTCCCAAGTTTCGATGACATACTTTACTCAGTTTTTTTTTCTTTTCTTTTAAAGTCGGAAATAGACCTGTGAGTTTAGTTAAAATGACGATCAGTAGTGCTCGATTGGCGCTACAATTTAGCTACATTAATTTATAATAAAACTTTTCGAATAATGTATTTTCTGCTAAATTAAATAATCCAATAGTTTAAATTATGAAATGAACCTTCAAATAAATCCACTATGTTTTAAACTAACGTTGATTGAAAAAAAAGTCGTAGTTCGTAATATCGCATCAATGATTTATAGACCCGCTTCGGTGGCCACATGGTCTAACGCGCTACTCTCGTGTTGGACTTAGACTGTCTTAGATGGGGAGATCGAGGTTCAATCGCGGTCGGGTACAATGAAGTTGGTTTTCCTATATGGTTTTCCATCCTCCCTCCACGCAAATACGGGTACATTTCCTCTAAATTAACCTCCCTAACCCATTTGAGTAATTAGTACATAGGCGTATAACCTGAACTGGTAGTAAGGTGTGGTGTGGTGATTATATATATAAGTTTATTTCCTAAATATTTTAAAATAATGATTTACAAGGTGTATGGCACTAGAATATTTAAAAAATAGCTACCGGTAATACCGATTTAGGTTAGTCCAGTTTGAAAATACAAGAAATATCCTAATATTGAGTGAAATGATCACACGAGGATGACAGTTACCAACACACGACAAATAGCACCCACTTTCGACAAATAACCTTAATCCCGAGGAAATAATAATAATAAAATAGTTAAATAGGCTCATTTTACCAGAATTGATGTGTTGTGTTTTAAAAATTACCTTTATAACAATTTGTACTATAACTTAATATAGCGAGCACTCATATGGTTGTATAGGTGAGTATTCAACCTGAAGATTAGTCCGGATTTGCTACCCCATCCCTCAGAAATGGCGGACGTACTGGGACCTTTGTCCGGATAATGTCACCCATCCGTCCTATCCGGGAGAAAACATAGGATCTTTTAGGAGATATGATAACTGCATATATTGTATTTAACATAGACAAAAGCTCACTGTATTTACTTTACAGCTGTCAAAATTAACACAATCTGTTATATAAGGAATAACTGCATTAAACAAAACAAAACACTTTTAGAACTATCAGATAAGGATATGCATAATTTCAAACATACACATGTTATATTTAACGCAAAAAACCCCTTCACAGATTGTACTGAAATTCCAAATGCACATAAACCGGACGTCCGGTTAAAAGACAAGTCAATTAAAATTCAACTCGAATTTTTTTTTCTCTCCTAAGGTGGGGGCTACAAAAAAACCCTATTTTTGTGTGACTTTTTCTCAGCTTCTGCTTATTGTATTTTCATTTACCTGCTTTGAAAGGTTCCTAGAAATAGTAGTCAAACGTATCCCGTATAAATAACGGGTAATTAGCTAATTTCAAAATAAAATTATAATGCTTTCTCTGTAGAGATTTAAAAAAAAGAATATTAATCACGTTTTTGAGTCTACATAGATACCATTAGAAGTTTTGTGGGAAACAGTAGCGTATCCACAGGAGTGTTAGACGGGGTTTGAACTCCTCTCATCTTCCGAACCATAGTTTGGGAATGCCCTAAAAAGGAGATTTTTTTAATATAATATAGCACTTATAATCTTATAAAATTAAGGCTGCGAATGGTAATGAAGCAATCGTAGCTAAATGGACATATTGTTAACACTCAAATACTAAATATTTAGGGGCGATTTTTGCAACTCTATCCAAATTCCACCTATACCTTGTCTAAGAGCGTTAATATTTTATAACCTTAGGAACATAATATAGGCATATTGAGTGTTCTATAAACGATATTAACAATATGAATAGTTATTATTATTCTTTGAATGTTATATTATTATTATTATTATTATTATTATTAGCACCGCGTCTTACTACCCATTCGGGTTATACGCACTTACGCTAATGTGTAATGGTAGGGTGATTGTGAGATGAAATGGAGGACCTACAGTTTAACGTGGAATCCGAACCACGGTGGAGGCCTGGCATTCCCCACATTCACATGATGTCTTGTCAGAGGTGAAGGAAGGGTTTGGTAATCAGATAAATCTGTGCCGGGACCGAGGATTGAACCCCGGCCGCCAGCACAGAAGTCTGACACCTTACCCCTAGACCACCAGGTCACCTTGAATGTTATAAACGTATACGTGTGAGTTATGTCTCTTGTTTAATTATTAGATTTTTTTAACTCATATAACTATTACATCAGTACAGCTCTTAAAACATTACTATATACTGTATGAAATTAAATGTAAGCAGTCAAGAGTAATTTTAATCTTTCAAACAAACCAAAAACTAATAGTTACACAAATTATTTAAATTAACAAAACATAAAACAAACATGAAAACGTTCTTTAAATAGCTTTTAAAACAATCCAACTAAAAAAATATATAGCTTTGAGTCCCTATATTTCACACCCCTGCGTACGCCACTTGCGAGAAATTATTGTATACATTATCTTGTTTAATCACTTCCTTTTCACGCCTTTAAATGCGATTCACACTGGAAGCACCTAGCCCCTGAAAAATAGGCCGTTAGAATCACAGCAAAGATAGGCGGGACAACTTTATCGGCGGAAAGGCGTTATCTGTTGTTACACATCTTCCTTGCAAAGAAGAATACCTATAGGCCAAATTTATAGCCGCGTTTCTCAAATTCGCTGGCAATCACCTCTTTTACTGTAGGAGGTTACACTTTTGTTATTTTTATTTATCTTGAATTAGTTGCGCTCTAGCGGTGAGTTGTTATAAAATGCATGTCATTGAGTTTTCAAACTTGGTCACGAAGTAAGTATAGTAGGATCCTAGTAGGATGGGACTGTAGCTGACAGTTACAAAAGTTATCAGAACTACTATAGAACTGCTATAAAAATATATTCCTCTTCAGATTATCCTTTTCCGTGCTCTTAATCTTCACCCACTCGCAATAAGGTCAGTCAGTGGGGTTAGTCATTAAAGTTTCTACAAGAGAATGCGGTTAAGAGGACAATACAAAACTTGTAACTATAGTAACACAATTAGATAAGGTGGTCAAAAGAAAGCTTATCAGCTAGTATAGTCTCATTCACCAAAAAGTGGCTAACTTTTCAGTTTTATAAGCCAATACCATTTAATGTTATAATCATTAGACAGTTTAATAGAAAATATATTTTAACAACTTTATTATAAGCAGAGGTGTGTCGTGGAAGGTTGTCAGTGTATGCAAAGCTTGTCTCTCTGTCCCCATTCGACCAATAACACATAGGCTAGGACTTATACAACTCAGTTGATACCTGAACATTGAGTGATGATATCATAGATATAGTTTAAACTAGCTCTGATTACACTGGAAACACTACACTCGACTGATTTTAAGGGACTGTGAGAGTAATAATATGAAATATATCCGTACATTATCGTAGATAAGGGTTGGGGAAAAAAAGTGGGATATCACACATGGGAAAATTGCCTATTATACCCGGCCGAGATTCGAGTCTAGAGTCGTCGGTGACGGACCAACTTTTATGATCGTGACTGTATACATTGTGTTTCAGAATAGCTACCTGTACAATCTGAGCAAAGCGTATCCTTTTCTACCCCCTCGTCCCATCCTCCCCTCGTCTACCCTAGCTCTGCTTCTCTCTTGAGAACCATTCTCGAGAAACTAGTAATGCGTTTCTCGCACCGAGAATATCGCATACCGTGCGCCTGTGAAGGTTTTCCCGCACTCTCGACATTTAGTGAGGTTAAAGACGGCGATATTTTAACTCAGGATTCCACAGCACCGTTACAAACACCTCATAGAGAAAGAAAGAGATAAAAGAGAAGAACCGAAAAGGATTTACCGTTCCCCAATCTCCAGTTTGCGTCTCTGTTTTCTTCTCTTAAAAAAAAAAAAGGGGAATGGAACCAATTTCACAATCCATTTTACCTCCATGTTCCTTCTCCTTTCCTGTTACTAGGAATCTACCTTTTTTTTTTAAAGCCACACCACTATACCACTTTTTATTTGACGTTTAGCTCTGTGCCTCTTGTTAGTTTTTTTTTGTCGCGAAAAGAACGAGGAGTTAATGGGAGATGAGCAGGTTTGCCAACAGAATGCACGCCAGTACGTAGTCATTTATTAGTTACGTTGGCATCAACGCTAGAACACGGAGAAATCTCCCTCCCCCCTCTAGTATTTATTTCCATTAAAGATTGTGTGTACAATACGTTTGACTTTTTTTTTTTAGCTGAAGGGGACCTAGTTTATCAGCGATAAATTAATTTGTCAATAATAACTTGGCCTACCCTTTGCAGACAAGATCGCTAAATCATTTTGTCGAGTCTGGAATGGGTTGGTCTGATGTCGTATGAGGACGTTGAAGGTTGAAATAGTGGAATGGGGGAAGCTAAAGTGTAACATTACGTGGTATAATGTTACAACTGGATACATAACATTAGTGTAATGTTACAACTGACACAAGCTTACACCATCCAATAAATTCAACTCAATTAGGATCCCTACAATAGTATTTTTCTCGTTGTAGTTCTTGTAGGCTAAGAAGACATAATAGAAACAATGCTTAGAAGACAAATAAATAATATATTATTCTCAATCCAATTCTAAGGTATTAATTTGTTCGTGTACTTACAATACCTAAGCTGCTCACAATAGAATCCTGCAAGGCTGGCCGGCACCTGGACTCCTAGATTGGCGAGTGGGTCAACAAAGCGACCCGGCACTCCGACTGTACTAGCGTGAAATGAACCAAGAACTATCAACATCAACTAGAAGACAATTATGTATCCGACCCCTGACGGAGACTAGAGGAACCTCCTTCAAAACATCGGGTGATTGGAGATATTCACGGATATTCCGATGGAGCAAGCGGAATCAACAATGGTGTACGTGACTGTTTGAAGGCATCGTTGACGTCATCATATGCGTGTTTGGTGAATTCCCACCCCCTTCCATAACAACGAAATCCCTATATAATGGCCGTGCAAGCTAGCCATAATCGACTATCCTACGATCAACGATCGACGACAGACCATTGTCATGGACCTGGACAATGGCTGGAGAAAACTTGTAAAATGTATCAAAATCGTCGCTTAGACGGTGGAGTTATGAACTCTAACTTCTTTATAACTTTAAACTTTTTGCATATAATTTTCAGTTTCAAAATCTAACGTATTAATAGTTTGATCGTCAAACTATGTCTAAACTTTCTATCTTAGATAGGTCGCCGCTCGGGCGCTGTAACTTTTGCTTATATTTTTATTCTCGTAAATATCCTCAGTTATGTGCTGATTAGAAGTTTGACTTGTTAATATTATATTGTTTGGAATTGTAGAGTTTTTTTTTATCGAAGTAACTTTTCATATTTAAAATTATGGTTTGAATTAACGTAACTTGAAGTAACTTTTTATTGGAATTTGAATTAGGATGACTTTAATCTTTTGTAACGTAAGTTCTGTTTGAACAGCTAAAGTTTTGTTAATTGATGGAACTGTTTGTTCCATATTCTAAGTCAGATCTGATAGTCCCGCGGGAGTTTGGCTTATGTCTGGTAGTCAAACCCTCACGTTGTGTAAACTCTGTTGTATAGTCGTCAAAATTAAATCTTTATATTTATGATATCGTTTTCTGTGAATTACGAAACCTTTGGAACCATATCAAGGTGCCCATTAGGCCCTTATAATTTTGTATCGCATTTAAAAATATACGCTTTGTTATTGTCTCTTATAGACTGGACTATCAATATTATGATGGATTTCATGTTTCCTTTTATTAAAACACTTGCGCAACTTTAATGATATAAAGTTGTTGGCTTCGAGCATAATTTCCAACTGTACTCATAATGATATAATGAGACAATTTTTTGTTATCTGCGCTATTGTCATTTAATTGAATAAACTGCTCATATTGTTGAATCTATATATTTTTTATAATTTCCATATTTTGTATGTTAAGTTCATCCTCTCCCTTTTATCCTTTTTATGGTCGGGGGTACAGGATACAGAGAGGGTGCAACAAAAGAGATACCGTAATATCCAAATGTGGTACTCTTCAAATACAACTTCACACCTAATTGGCTTGGAGTGTCATTTATAGCTTTATACAGCGTGTTTCCAAAGTATGTATATTAATTTGTATGGTAACTTTAAAGAGCCGTGTCGAGAAGATTCCTAAAACACTGGTTCGTTAATTCATACTTATAAAGTTACAATATTGAAACTCTGAGCCATAACTATAATTCACTTTCAGAGTATGAAAGGTGTGACTGGCTTGAAGAATAAAACGGGTTAATATTATTTGATAAATATAATATTTATTCGCCAGTTATTTGTCTATTTCTAAAATAATATATTTTTGTAATAGTAAATGGTGGTAGCTATAGGAGTACCTAGAATCCAATCTTCATATGAAGAACCATATCCGACGCTAGAAGAGTTATTAGATATAATTTCACGTATTCGTACGTCAAATCTTGTAAGCTACATCTGTCAATTTTGATATGTTAATTTTAGTAACATATTTAAAATGTTGTTTATGTTGACCACAAAAAAAAATTCCTAAAAGGTTTTTTTTATTCCAAAATCCTGCTGTATGTTGATGTACACCTCCTATTATAAGTTCTCCTTATGCTTCAGGATATTGATAAAAAGTTGGAATATTCACAAATTTAATGATTATAAAGTAATGTAGTTGAAATGTATAGCCAACAATGCCGCCACGTATGAGTCGATAGCGGTCAGAAAATACCACCGTCAATGATAGAAATACACGACTCTTTTCCCTGCCGCCAATTCCATTGGACGCCGACCATTACCATCACGAACATTTTCGCTATATTTCATATTCTCCTAACGGAACGGAAAACCGATATTGAAGCGAGTTGGAGGAAAAGCAGCCGAATATATCGGTAAATGGGGGGGGGAGGGGGACAGTGGTGCGCTTGCCGCCATGTTGATTTGCTTGAGGCGAGGGGTCTGTCTCTGTGTGCGCTCAACGACAAATAGTTGGCTATGAGGAAGGAAATTTCACATGAATATTTCTTGAGTTAAAAACAATTCATATATATACCATAGGCTTTTTATAACGCGTTAACTCTAAGGGGTAAAGATCTAATTATATCCAGAGGAAAATCATCTTCCGCTGAACCGTGCGGTTATTTACATTAAGACAAGGTGCCAAACGGGAATCTAACCCGGAACCCTCAGGCTCTTATCCGGGTGCAATGACCACACCATGGGGCCGGTTATATCCCCCTATTAATAATAGTCCAACCCGTCTTGGTGGCGTAGTTGGCTAACGCGCCAGTCGTGTTGAGCTAGACCACCGAGGATAGGGCGATTGAGGTTCGAATCTCGGTCGGGTGAACTGGGCAAAGGGGTTTCCCGAAATAGTTTTCCACTTTACCTCCACGCTAATTCGGGTTCACTTCATCTAAATTCAACCTTCCCAATTCCTAATCCATTAGTGTAATTAGTACTTAAGGTGTAACCCGAACGGGTAGTAAGACGTGGTGCAAAAAATAATTAGTCTATAATTAAATAAGCCCCTCAATGTCGAATCATAATATACTATTATTGGTTTTTGACGCATATTTTCGACCATGATCACCACATGATTTTGAATGAATTATAGGCCTATTGTTTGAAAAGTCTACTAATTAAATCTACATATCACTTTAAGGCACTAATTAAAAATAGTCGTTAATATGTATGGGCTCACGTGGAACGACTAACTTTTATTAGAGCAAAATAAAAATATTTAATTTCTTTAGTAATAATTGTAACTCTTATTTTAGTAAAAATAATTTTATATCAGATTCCCTTCAAACTATAAACAATTTTCCATTTTATCTAAGAAATTACAAAATCGGGTGAAAAAAATACCTAGTTTTTAGTACATCAAGATCTAATAATCTTTTTTTTAGATGTTCATAAAAAATAAACTGTACTTAACGTTTTACTTTCAAAGGTTGATATATTTTATTAAAATAATTTAGGAAATCGGACGTAAAAATGTCCCAAAATTTTTAATGGATACATATTTAATAATTTATTTGTTTCTTTATTTTAATTGTTTTCTTTAAATTTATAAAAAATATTTAACATTCTGTTAAAATACTCTAGAAAATCGAAATCAGTTTTTTTTAATAATGCACTTAAAGGTTGTTCTCACTTGAAATGAGCACACAGCCTGTTTTTTTGTTTTTGCTTTTGTTTCCCGATCTCTCGTCGACTGCGCTGCTCCCTAGCGACCGATAAATTAATCAAGTAACGAGAAGGTGCCACCAAAACGTGCGGTCTGCGGCCTACAGAAAGCGCTAGTGAGCATTAGATAGGTTTCCGGTCGTAAATCGAGATGGATTATCCATCTGTCAGGTAAGCACTGGGAAAATTCTCACTTTTCGAATCTTTACTTTACCTTCTTTTATTTTTTTTATTTGAAACGAAGAAAACAATTCTCTAAGGTGGAACAACTACGGGAAAAGATACTGAAGAGAATAAAAGTGAGTAGGGAAGAAAAATAGAGGAAACAAAGAAAGTAAACGGAAGGAAAATGGCAGAAAAGATAGTTTTTTTTGCCCTCGGAAATAAAGAAAAGT
Source organism: Timema cristinae (assembly GCA_039000515.1). Lineage (NCBI taxonomy): Eukaryota > Metazoa > Arthropoda > Insecta > Phasmatodea > Timematidae > Timema > Timema cristinae. The sequence continues at coordinate 64,439,070 of JBCFYV010000003.1, read as the reverse complement.
GTTTTTTTTCTTAGTGTCTGCGACAAAAGTGTTCGATTTGAATTGTCCCGCAAGGGGCGTAGTATTAGACTACGTAAAATGAGACCTAATGCTGTGGTGACTATTTTATTTATATGAGCCGCTGAGTTTTATATTCTTCAGTTTGTGACCTAAATTACGATCTCTTGGTAGCATCAAAATAAGAATAGACCATTACTTTCCTTCAAACTATGTGACCAACAGGACGTACCCATATGTTTTTTTAGATTTAGGGAGCGAGGGAGGGAGGGATGGCGGTTCTGCATTCATTGATTCGTGGGTATGGATTGTAAGATTTTTTTTTAAACTTTAAATTATTCTTGAAACAATTAAATATGTTCTTATTAAAATCATTGTTAAAATTTTTCTAGGATTTCAATAAATTATTGGAATATGAGTTGAAGATGATAACAAATATACATTACTATCGCTACTTTCAGAGGGTAGGGAGTTTAGAAACCCTAATCCCTAACTACGCATGTAAAGTATTCAATAATAATGTTAAATAGTTACATAAATTTTCAGTATAACTTTCAAACTGGCTAACATATTAAACATTAAACTTACAAATAATAATCATGAGTATTTCCTCAAACATTAAAATCATAATATACTAAGCATTTAAGTTAACTCTGTCAGGAGTATAGCAGGTCTAATTACCAAAGAGATTCATGGGCTTTGGAATAAGTGAAGACTCGGAAACTCCAGTTAAGTTGGTCAGGAGTATAGCAGTCTAATTACTAAGGATTCACGGCCTTCTGAATCTTCAAAGACACAAAAATTCCAGTTAACTCGGTCAGGAGTATAGCAGGTCTAATTACTAGAGGATCACGGCCTTCTGAATCTTCAAAGACACAAAAATTCCAGTTAACTCGGTCAGGAGTATAGTAGGTGTAATTACCAAGGCAAGTCACCGCCTACTGAATCATTCATCACCCTCACACGCCATGGCCTCCAGGATGTGGTGAATCCACGCCCTGCCTGTTCGGCGGTCAACACATCCATCCTTCACCCCACCCCCAACATTTCCGATGTAATATCCACGCTAAATGGCCAATTACATTTCTACAAACTAACGGAATCTAGGTACACCCCATTTTAACTCTCAAATTTCACATTTTGTTGCGGGACATATCTAGCGTGTTGACCTCTTTACCTTTAATATTACTCATCCCACCACCACCACATACAAAATGCACAACAAAAACAACAAACTGTCCACCTCTTTTTATGATCGTTTAGCCAAATAACTTCGTAGATGACGATAAATTACTCGGTTAATAAACATTGCGTTCATTATTTGTGGTTTGGGGTTCGCAGGCAGTGTCCAATTTATTTGACTTGGAGTGTATCTGTATAGTGATGTTATCCCATTCTTGCGTTTCCCCTATGTGATTACCGTGTCTGTGTTTGTTATTAAAAGTCAATGTCGTGTCGTGTAGCGTTCCCAGAGTAAGCAATGTTAGTTCAAACTATGCCATGCGATATGTCCTCATCACTCAGTTAAACACTAATTAGCCAGGTATCAACTGAAATATGTTCCCATGTGAGGTAAGTAAAGTAGAGAACCTAACTGCAATGATTGGTTGAATTACCAAGTGGGTGAGAACACAGGTACAGTTTTAAAAAGCTTTGCTTAACCTGGAAACATTCACAACACGCCACTGTTAAAATCTCTTAAATTAATCTAAACCACTTCGGTGGTTGCGTGGTCTAACACGCTAATCTCGTGTTGGATGGGGAGATCGGGGTTTGACCCCAGTCGGGTGCACTGAGGGGGTTATTCCTAAATTGTTTTACACTCTCCCTCCACGCAAATATGGGTACATTTCCTCTAAATTAAGCCTTCATAATCCAAACCCATTAGTGTAATTGGTACATAGGCGTATAACCTGAACGGGTAGTAAGACGCGGTGCCAAAAAAAAGATCTTAACGTCTCTAACAAACTTTTTTAAATTTAATTAGTGGGATACTGTTTAACACCACAGTTACAACTTAAACCCGCGTCGCTGGCCAAATGGTCTACGATTTCACTCTCGGGTTGGACTGATGACGGGGAGTTCAGGGTTCGAATCCCGGTCAGGTATAGTGAGAGTGGTGGAGAGAGGACAAACAGTATCGCTAGTACATTTATCTTTCTCTGTTATTATTTTATATGGTAGGGTGGAGCTATTTGAATCAAAATAAGGATTAAAGATACTGCACATCAACTATGTACACATTTATTGGTGTTTAGTTCTTATAATTTATTGAATGATCTACTGCTGTGAATTGGTATGAACAAATTATAATTTCTAGACGTTTGAATAGCTGAAAAAATTGTTTTATGAAATCAATCTAAGTGAGATTTACATACTTTTCCTATTGATGTAAATAATCGTCTTTGCGTCATGAGGTTTTTCCCTCTTATGTTTGTAGATTTTGAAGTTGTTTTTTTTTAAACTAAAGTTAAATCTTCTGGGCTCGTCACCAAGAAGTTTGATTGTATTATATCGGAAAACAATAGAGTTATTTAATATTGAAAAAAAGTTTTCTTACGGGGTTATTTGAATCACTTTTTAAAGGGCTAATTGAATTTATTTTGTTTGCGTATTTATTTATCTTTAGAATATAAAATTAATTATCTATCGCTTTCTGACACTTCGTAAAGTGAGCTTATATGTTGTCCAAATATTAGCGTTGTTAGATTTAAAAATAAAAACTTTTGAATTAAATTTTACATCAAACTAAACAAATTAACTATCACATATTATTTCTTACTGCTACTCAAATCTTGATGAATGGCTCTAGTTTATTTGGGAAGGTATTTTTGTTTTGTTTAGAATACTTTGGCTGTGCTACATTAGTAAGATGTAGTTTGGACAGCCCTGTACTAATACTTGTAGGATCTTGAAATACCGAGTCCCTAAAAAATCTAAAAGACATATTTTTGCTGAATTGACCACACCCAGCTATTCAGATAAAGACATTGACGTCGGTCATAAATCAGAATATGAAGAAGAAGAAAATTGACTATGTGGTGTTTGTAAATTAACTTTTCTTGACAAAATGTCAGTTGGAAAAGGAGATGGAATTTGGTGTAAAACCTGCAAATCGTAGTTTCATTAGGTGTGTGTTAGGGACTTTGGAAAAGTTTAAGTGTGGAAAATGCAATTAAACATTTTGTTTGCATCTAGAAGCATACACGTTTAATACAGATATTTTAAAATGTCAATACTGATGGGAAAATATCAAAATAAATGTGTGACTCAAATAACCGCATCTCTGATCCAAATAGACCCACATTTTTACTAAAATGTAATTTCCACTTTATAATTAATTTTAAAAATTATTTTATCTTTAGATTAAAATAAAAATAAAACTATTACTAAGTATTGTTCAAAAGAGATGAATTAAAATATAAATAACTGTTACACATTTTTTTCACCACAATATTATAGGTGAAAACTTAAATTAAAATTGAAACGACCCAAATAGCGCCACCCTACCTATGTTAACGGCAATGTGTGTAAACCAGGTATTCTATAAAATGCCTAGGCTTTCTATATAATTGCTACTTAAGGCGTTTTAGAAAAGTATTGAATGAATTAGTTTTCCTGATGTATTTCATACTTTTCGTTGGAAATTCATAGAATATACAGTCGTTATATATTACCGAGAACAATACCTAACCTAACCTTACCTAACTACCCTATTCTAAAATAACCTAACCTAACAAACTTAAATCCTAGGAATGAGGTGAACCTGCAAGAAAACGGTGCAAGACTACATATAACTGGATAAAAGAGTAGATAACATATCCCGTGACTTCAAAAGACAAATAACTTGAAAATAAGTATGAGATACAACAAAACTCGTTTGTTCCATTCTTTGCCAAAACACTCTGGGAATTTAATAGAACACCTGGATTTCACACATTGCCGGTGACATATACACTTATTTAGGTGGCACATCGAATAACACTAAGATTAATCAAGTTTGATAAGATAGTTATTTTACACTTAAAATAAAAACTCGCTGCGATCTCAAGTGAAACGTGTAAAATGTAAATGTAAATATTGACTTAAGTTTGTGTTGAATCACGTAATTTATATTAGAATGTTGACTCGTGATCTTTTCCAGTGGAAGATGTCATCGTGACGTATTGAGATTAAATTGTTTATTTGATAAATATTATTGTAAATGTAAGGTTTATTAATGTGTGAAAGATTAGGCTAAATGTTTTAAATATATTAATGTATGAAAGGTTAGGTTAAGCTCGATTGGGTGGTTACCGTAATAACTATATGCATTATCTAATACTTACCTTGGTAGTTATGTTAAATATTAATTAAAGTATTTATGTAATATGACGTCATTTCTCGTTTACATTTGGTTGTGGTAGATTATATCGTTTCAGTTCGTTGTAGTGGAAAGGTATGTAAGTTTGCTTCGTGTAAAGTCGTTGGTCGATGATCCAAGATTTCTGTGCTTCGTTTGCAAGAATTGGATGAAATGTGGTCGTTGTAGAAGACTATTGCGTGTTTGCAAAACCTTATTCTTTGGGATACAGTTTAAAGTGTGTTACTTAATATTGTGGTTTTTGGTGTTGTCAAGCATTGCGTTGTACGGTAAATCGAATATATAATATACGTGGAGGTTTGGTCGTGCCATTTTAACTTCCTATTTTTTTAACGAAAAAAACGGTAACATAGAAGTTTTCCCTATATTTTTTCCGGAAAATTTTCCAAATAGCAAAATTTTCAATTATAATTTCTGTGAAATAATTCAACTGATTAAATGGAACTATAATGTAATCGAGATATAGATATCCCAAATGTCATAGTTTATATTTAAGATTAATTTCTCCTAAGGGCGCTAACGCCAGAAACATCATCAAACGAGTTTCGGTGGCCTCATGGTCTAACGCGCTACTCTCGCAATAGACTTGACTGCCGATGACAGGGTGATCTGTGTTCGATACCAGTCGGTTGCACTGAGAGCGGATTTCCTAATAGTTTCCACTTTCACGGGTGCAATTCATCTTAATTCAACCTTCCTCATCCCTAACACATTAGCGTAATTAGTACATAGGCGTACAGACCGAGCGGGTAGTAAGACGCGGTGCTAAAAAAAGTAGTAAGTAAACAAATGAATGCGAGCCATGTTCATAAATCATACTTCAATTTTTTTTATCATCAATAAGTTAACTAAAATAATTTTAAGGTTGGCCCGAAATTCGCTCCCCCCCCCCCCCCCCCAATCCTCCATGGTTCCTATATACACCTCCCTGCCCTCTTCTTATAGACCACTCATCTCTTAGCACAATAGATTTTCAAGTATAATATGTATAATAGGCGGACAATTTTCAGGAAAATTTTTATCTTTAATTGTATCCTGTGACTTAAGGTGTTTTTTTAAGTCATACCGTCATTTTTTATTAAGGAAAATACATAAGGAAATAGATATATTTTGTTTGAAAAAAGAAGATGAACATGTGCGATATTGAGTGTATGGTCCTCAAAACTAATTAGTATAAGGGGGAAGAGGGAAGGTAACTTAGAAAAAATTGGCGTAGAGAGAGGATGGGGAAACCACGGTGTTCAATCACATATTGAACTACCTCCCTCCTCTCCTTTTCCTCTAGTGGACACATCCGAGATTCGAACCCTAAAACTCACAGTAACCCGACAAACCAGTCTCTGGCAAAAGAGGAAATAACAAGTTGATTTTTTGTCACCACGTATTTTTCAATCCACGAGTTTTACTACCTGTTCAGGTTATACGCAAATGTACTAATTACTCTAATGGGTTAGGGATAAGGAAGGTAGAATATAGAATAAATAAACAACCGTAATTACACCCAACCAGGATTATAACCCAGATCTCCCCGTCATCGCAAGATTGACGCCTTAGAATAGAACATTCGACCACCGAGGCGAGTAAAATAACAATTGACTAGTCTATTTATTCACCATTGCTCCCGCCAGGGTCAATCTGATATTATTCGCGTCGCCAATAAACTAAAAAATAAAAAAAAGGGAGGGGGTTACCCTCACTTTTATCAAACATTGAGTAAAAAGAACACAAAAACTAATCCCTCAAATTACATACATCGCACACTTAAAATAACGATTGCTCGCTTCATCAAAGAAACAAAATAGGAGAGGGTGGCAGGGGAAGGGTTAGTAAAGTGTGTGTGTGTGGAGGGGGGGGGGGATATATTCCTATTGTCATCTTTTACCCTCCGTGTATTAAAAATATTGAGCAACGTAGCAGCTACTAGGCAGACACAGTCCTAACATCCCGAACTATTCATTCACCACCAATCAGTCTCTTACTAGTCGTAATAATAATAATAATAAAATATAATAAAAGAAGAACATTGCGTTTCACATATGGTCAAGTTAAAATCAAAGGAACGTGTGTGGGATGGGGAAAAAGGGATGGGGGGGGGGATAGGAAAGCTTATCTGTTAGGGCGGCACTGGGTTCTATTCATGGTAGAATTGATGGAAAATTCATCACGATGAATAGGAACTCGGGTGGATTGAAGTGGGGGTGGGGGGGAGGAGGGGAAGTCTATCAAAAGAAAAGCGAGTAGAGTTCAGTCAATAAGCCACTGATGTACCCCCCACCCCCACCCCCGTTCTCTATCTATCTATCCTACCGAAACAACATACCAGCTAAAGGCTTTGTGGGAACATGACGGGGGCCTTAGGGCTAGGAATCCGCCCGAGGATCTGACTTTATCGTGGATCATCTATCATTCTGTTCTGTCGCGGCCACGAGGGCTCACGCGTCTGTCTTTCAACATTTGAACTATTTGTTGATTTGGAAGTAAACGAACGCGTTTACAATTTAAGTTGTGGATGTAGGGGACGCGAGATAATGTGTGTTTTCAGTGTTTGTATCAAAATTTGTTTGATCATTTAATAAACAAATTATTGCTCCAGTACAAACATAAAGTTTAATTTTCTTCACATGGGGATATTAACAGTTGCTGCATATCTGTTAAGGGTGTCCTGGGGGAAAAAAATTCTCATCTAATGCTGCTATGCCCATGACAGATATTCAGAAACTGTTGATATCACTATGTGGAGAAAATTAAGCTCTGTGTTTGTACTGAAGAAATATTTTATTCATTTTGACAAAAAAACAAAACAATGGCCTTATCTCTCATCCCCTTCATCCCCACATTAAGAGTACTACATGGGAGAGCGCTGAAACACATTGTAGACGTTTAAATCCCGGATTATTTAAGAAATTGTTTGCTATTTTAAAAATATAGTTCCAAACAAACGTCCATCTCATTACACCCTATCTCTTTCCGGTCCATTCTAATTTTATGTTTTACTACCCGTTAGGGTTATACGCTATGTACTAATCACACTGATGGATTAGGGATTAGAAAGGTTTAATTAAGAGGAAGGGCACTCGCATTTGCGTGAAAGGAGAGTTTAAAACCATACAAGGAAAACCACCCTCAGTGCACCTGACCGGGATCGGACCCTGATCTCCCCGTCTCCAGCAGTCTAGTCCAACACGAGAGTAGCGCGTTATAAACACACCACCACCACAGCAGGTCCCTTAAAAAAAGGATTAAACAATATAGTATAGAAGATTTAAATTGTTTTTGAAAGTCACAATTTCTACTAGTTTTATATTTTTTAATTTAAATCGTATCAAGGTAGTTATATTTGTTAGTTATATTTGAAGATCTCTTTGGATTACATTTTATAAATGTTCAAAGCCTATAAAAAACCCTTCTTTTAGAATCCTTAAAAGTGCTCACAGTACTTTTTGTAAGGTTTCTAATTATTGGCGTTTCTTTTTTTTCTGTACGGATTATCTCTGAACCTTAGTAAGCTTTATTGCAATTTTATTTTGTACGTGGACTTAAAGGGTGGTTCATTGTCATGGAATACCAGCGGACAAACTTCGATTGAGACATTCAAATAGCCACATACTGCTTGAATAATATAGGATTGTATTAATTAGTCATTAATTTAGAAAGAGTTCACTTAAACGAGGACCCACTTCGGTGGTCACATGGTCTAAGGCGTCACTCTAGCAATAGACTGGGCTGCCACTGTCGGGGTGGTTGGGGTTTTAATCCTGGATTAATTTTTTTCCTAAATGGTTTTACACTCTCCACACGAAAATGTGGGTTCACTTCCTTTAAATTCAACCTTCCTCATATCTAACACAGTAACGTAAATAGTATTATTACTATTATTATTACTAGCACCGCGTCTTACTACCCGTTCGGATTATACGCACTTACGCTAATGTTAATGGTAGGGTGATTGTGAGATGAAATGGAGGACCTACAGTTTAACGTGGAATCCGAACCACGGTGGAGGCCTGGCATTCCCTACATTCACAAGTTGTGATTAATACACGTCTTGTCAGAGGGAAGAAAGGGTTCGGCAATCAGATAAATCTGTGCCTGGACCGAGGATTGAACCCCGGACCCCCACACAGAAGTTTAACACATTACCCCTAGACCACCAGGTCACCCGAAAATAGTAGATAATTGTGTAACCCGAACGGGTTGTAATAGGCAGTGAAAAATAACGTGTAAAAATATATTCATTCAGGGCACCCATGATACAATATAAATGGTACAAGGGAAATAGGGGTAAAGTCACATTACCCACATTTTCCAGAACAATTCATTCATACCGTAGGAAGCTGCGGCAGTCACTTTGTGGAAATAAAATACTTTTTTATTGAAGTCTGTCGATACCGACCCTGAATAATAGACTCCGGAGCCAGCCAGTTCTCCTAACTGCGCGAACAAACCTATGAATGAGGACGATATCTCCCCCCTCCCTCCCTTCCTCAAAAGATAACCTGCTCAAGAAGTGGGTGCCTGAGTAATCCGAGTTATTCCCTACAGGGTGGCAGGGGAAAGGGGGTAGGCGTGGTCTCAGGAGCGTCAGGGGGGAGGGAAGTAACGGCGGTGAAAAGAACCGCGACGCACAGCGCCGAGACGCCAAAGCGACGTCGAGATAGAAGAAAGAAAAGGGAGACATCTGGGTGACATGAATGTGAGTGATTTCTATAGCCCAAGCTTCGCTTCTGAAAATTAAAAAAAAAATGAACTTGAAAAAAATAAAAGGTAAAAAAGAACATGTCTTCTTTTAATTTTCTTTTTTTTTTTCAAAGAAAACGGGGAAGGGAAGGGGGTTATAAAGAGGTGGGTTGAAGAGATTTTTTCCTCTCTCTTCTTTTGTTGTTGATGTAAGCCCTCTTACACCCGCCCTCCTTTTTTCCATAAAAGACCAATCTTTAAATATCCCCCTTCTAGACCCCCCTTTAAGTTCTCAGGATAATAGAAGGATTCAAACTGGAGATAAGGGAGTAGACTATCTTATAGACTACCTTCTAAGATAGCGATTCATATTTTTTTGCCTCCTTTGAATAAACAGCAATCCTTCAACAAGATAAGTTCTCACGGAAAAAAAAAATCAAGAAGCTTGACTCGAAAAAATAAAGGATGAAAACTAAAAACAAAGTTAATTTTTTTAATACACCAAAAATAAAATTAAAAGAGGTTAACAAGGCGATTCTAAAATAAAACACAAACCTTTTAAGGAAAGTTTAGAAAAAAAATAATAGGTAAAATAAAAGTTGTTTAGTCGAATTTTATAATGAAAGAGCTGAATTAAGATGCGATTATGTTTTTTTTGTGGGGCTAGAACTAAGGAAGCGGGGAGGTAAAAAAAACCCATTAACGTTAAGTGGGGGAGTAATTTGAAGCTAAATAAAATAGTTCTAAAAAAGAGAGAGAGAATTAAATTACAATATTTGTACGCATTAATTCATTTTTATTTGCATGAATTTTTTTTTTTTTCGAGTTACTTTAGGAAGTGTGGCTAGTGGCGTTTGAGACCGCATTTAAATTCAAGATCACTCTTTTTTTTTACATCCTCTAACGCCGGTGATCACGTGTTATAAGTCGTCAGGCTCACCTATAGACTGGAATAGCACCTGGATATATGACTTATTATACTATCCAACTTATTTTTTGAAAGGTTGAAGTTGACTCAATAAATGCACACTCTTCCATACACCGTGGTTTAAATATGTCAGTTTTGTTATAATGGCCGCATTTGTCAGCGAGAAAGTATCACCCTATGTCAGGGCATAAGGATTAAAATACAATGGTTTGTGTTGTTTATAGACCTACGTCTTTATTATGTCCAAACTTATACTCCCTTTCACACATCACCTACAACTACCCTTTGTAATGTCACTATGAAAGAGGAAAAATAAAACTATGAAACCTCTTATCTCAAGGTAAAAAGAAAAAGCTCACAACTAGTTCTCAAATATCTTGAAATTTTCTGTTGTGAGCCTATACAAAATTACTGTATTTGTTAGAGGAAGTCTAATTCTAAATTTCTTTTTGATCAAGAATGTTCTCATAGTTCCACCAATTTGCTTAAAAATGAGCTGATATCACATTCAAACGCATTTTTCTCTATTAATAAAACTCAAACTAAAGGGGTTGTTAAGGGAAAAGAGTCCGGTTGGAATATTTCGACTTTAGTTTGGCGCGAACATATTTTGAAATAACGCATCGTAGAATAAACTATTGCGTTAGAGCTGAGCATCCGCGCAGCACTTTTTTCGTTTACCTCAAGGCGGACCCTCAACAAGACTCGATTCTGTTCGACTTAGCCAATAATAAGGCAGGCCTGTCTGTATCCAACCCGCACGATTCATCGACTCCAAACAGATGGTAACGCCTTCGTACTTAAGTGTTAGATGTGGTAACTTTGACACAGGAAAACCCTGGATACTTCCGAAATAAAAATACAAAAATGTCCATGGCTCATTTCTCTTTTAAAACTGTAATTTTATCTACAGCTCAATTTTCATAGGAAGGGCCTTTTGTGAAATATTTTTTGTTGTTGTTGCCAACGTTGATAATATTTTAATTTTTCGATAGTGTTGTTTTATATAGGTTTTTGTTACATCCATTACTGTTTCCAGTCTATGGCCCAGCTCAGTTTTTTTTATTCAAGCCGATATTTCTACGGCTGCTAGCTGTCGTAGCTTCATACGCCTTATAATTTAACTTAAGGCTAGGACAGGCACAACACACAGTCCCCGGTCGTCGGTTAATCCACATTTTCATCAATGATACATTTTTCGGCCACTCTGGGAATTGAACCGGGGACCCTTATCTCAGTAGACAGACTTGCCACCAACTAAGCTAAGATGTCGGATTGTTTTATGGGTATCTATAATAATAAAAGGAAGTGTTTGTTTGTTTGTGTGCGATGCCCAGACAAATCTACGTCACACAGAGATCTGAAATTTTTAATATTGGTGGACGGAAGGGGGTCCGAATACACCTCAAAGAAAAAAATTTAAATTTTTAATTAGATTTTTAATTAAGCTATTTTAACTAATTTTTGAAGAAAATATTGATAATCTAGCTTAGAATTACGTTTCAGAGATAACTGATAAAAATATGCCGCTTCCTCCTCGGGAAAGAAATGCGTACACAATCATCGACTGTAATTCTAATTCTTTTGTGTGTGGGGGCGGGGAGGGGGGCTTATATAATCCTTATACCACAGTGGGTCACGGGCAGCGTGGTACAGGATTGCTAATTGATAATATATATCAAAAGTGACAGCTTCAGATTTCATGACTTGACGTATGAATAAGTGAGAGTAGATATAGAAAGTAGCTTTTCTAGTTATCATATTAGGTTCTTCCTATGAAAATTGGACTGTAGATATATTTGGAAGTGCTTGGGGCAGTAATAAACTATGCCACAACAATAATAACATTCCCTATACTATTTTACATAGAACCGCATATTTGGGTTTGTTTATAAAAATTAAATGTTTGCATTAAATTACGGAAAAAGAAAAATTATTTGTGCTTGGATTTTCTCAGAATTTATATTTTATGGCATAGCATAATTTTTTAATCATGTCCTTCATTTGTAAAAAGAATTGAACATTAAATAAACACTAATTTAAAATATTGTTCACGTAGAACAACAGCTTGCTTAGAGATAAGAATCAACCTAGCTCGAAACATGCATAATGTACAGTCCGTACAAGGACGTGAAACGTAACATATACGATATATAGTCAAGTTTTCTTATATATAATTTTATAAGCCAGTTTCCAGTAATAGAAATTACGAGGAAATGGATAAACAGATTGGGCCAGTTTCATGGTCAAATTTAGTACGCCTCAAGTGCGGCGCTACACTAAGTACATGACGACACCTACCTAAACCAGAATGGAATGGGCCAGTTTCCTATGCGAGAATGGCCCATTCCATTCTGGTTTAGGTAGGTGTCGTCATGTACTTAGTGTAGCGCCGCACTTGAGGCGTACTAAATTTGACTATGAAACTGGCCCATTATGACAAATGAATTCTCATTTTAAAGGTTAGGGGCCCAGGATACCGGCAAAAATAATAGCCTAAAACTAACATCTAAAAGTTCTTGAATACCTATCAAGGGTATCTTGGAATTTAATTACAACTTTTCTCTTCATTTAAAAGGTTTCCGATCTAATGCTGCTATGCTTATGAGTTGACAGCTATTCAACAATTGTTTATATCATCATGTGAGAAAAATTAAACTCTCTGTTTCTATTGGAGCAATATTTGATTTATTTTTGCAAAAAAAATGTTTATCAATAAAAATTGCAAAATCACTAATCTTAGGTAACTCACGTTTCTTTAGAATTCCCAACTTAACAAGAGCCCATAAATGAATAAAAAAAACTATTTTAGGCATCCCCTTGAGGGTTGAAACTGGTCTCTTCCCCTTCAAAAATCAACTTCTTTGTAATAAGTAGATACGCGAAATAAAAATAAAAACAATAAAAATATGTTTTAAAAATGAAACGTCACTTCTTTAGTTCTTTATGACCTTGTTAATATCCCGTGATGGTGATCAAACATTTGTGTAGGGGTGAACAACTGGGTGGTTGAGGGTGGTATGGGGTGGAGTATAGAAGTGGTGGAAAGAGGGGAGTATAGAAGGGGGGGAGGGGGAAGCAACCGAGATTAATCCGAGCTATTAAAAGCTGAGGACTTCAACACAAGTAATCACTCAGACGAGAAGGATTGTTGGAAAGGGGGGGGGGGGGGTGAGCGCATCATGTCACCCTGAAGAATCGGTGACTGCTTACATTTAGAGTCACTGTGAATGAACTAGACACCCCTCCCCTCTTTCTCATCCCTTAGACAACCCCCTTTTACCCAAAATACACATCCCCGCATTGTTCTTTTCTCTTGACGCCACCGCAGGGCATGACGGGAGGTCATCATGACAACATAGGCGACTCTTGACGCTTTTTTTTAGCCTATCTAACTAAACAATAATTTTATCACAAAAAAAAAACTTTTAATAATTTAAACCTGAAAATATTATTCGGGTTTTAAGACGTGTCGATATAAAAACAGGCATTAGCGTCACATAAATACAAATGTCAATGTTTCTGTAACATTGTATATTATTTCATTTATGCTCTTTGGTGGAATGTTTCTTCAACAATGTATATTATTTCGTTTCACAGATCTTAAATTGTTGTTGGTAAATTTATCTTTTAAGATAAAAGAGATAGAAAGTATGTGCGGTGTATTGTACCGTTTATTTTTATTTGCTACTAGTCTTATTACTAATTGAGTCATTTGGCGTGCACTTTATTAACTGACTTAATTAATCTAGATATAGCTTAATGTGTCTGACAATTAAATGTCATCTAAAAACTGAGAAATTTCGCGTGGAGCGTTGTTGAAAATAAACTAATTCACTTTTTATTGTATTCTTAAAAAATTATAATACATAGAATGCAGGGTTTTTAGCTATACCTAATTTTGGTTTGAGCCATATTCGGAAGTGATAAATCACTTCTTAGATAACGCAGAATTTCTAAACCTCTGCCAAATATCTTAGTGCTTTAATAAGAATGATTATTGAGATCCACTTCAGTGGCCGCATGATCTAAGGCGCTATGCTCACAATATAGCATACTGCTGAAGACAGGTAAATCGGGTTCCAATCCAGGTTGAGTGCACTGAGGAACTTCCTAAATGTTTTTCCACTCTCCCTTCACTCAAATGCGGGTACGCTTACTTTAAATTCAGCCTTCTTAATCCTTAGCATATTATTCTAGTGGATAGGCCTATAACCCGTAAGGGTAGTAAGACGTGGTGCTATTTTTATCTTATCGAGATTAAGTTTCAAATCTAATTTTCAAATGGATTTTAAAATTTAGCTATGACCACCAGTAAAATGTTTTACTGTTTATAAAGTTGTTTTGAAATTTATCATCTCAGTCATTGATATAGAATATTAGAGAGATTAAATATTTTCTTTGAAAATTGGACTCTCGGTATTTTATGTAAATTGAACTGTATTATTAGTTTTTTTATAAGTGCTTTTCTTATAAAACATATTTACAAACCTTTCTTCTTAGTAAATTTTAGATTATCACATACTAAATAACCATGTTTCAAGAATATTAAGAATGGTGCTTTTAGCGCTGAAATGCTCTTTGGTTTCGCTTTGACGTCACAGAATCTCATGTCTGCGCCAGTAGTTCAATTTCTTCCCACCACGCGATCTGGTGTAGACACTTACGTGGTTTATGCGCTCGGCATAGACCCGACGCTCACTTGTCGGTATGAAAAGAATGTCGGGAACTGGCGTCTCGGTGTCAAGGCAGCGTCGTTCATCAAACGTCTCACCACCTTGCTTACTTTAAAGAGACAGGAGAATAGGCTGTAAGGGAGGTAGCAATCTTTTGTCCTCCTCTTTACACTCTTATATTCCTCACCTTTTCTTCTCTCGAACTGTAATGGATAAAGAAAGAAGATGTATTCGCATGTAAAGCAAGATTACTTATCATCAACTCGGGGGGGGAGTATCAATTTCTTCATTTCATTATCCACACCAAAGCCACTATATTTTATTATTGCATAAAATTTTTTGAAATTATATATTGAGAATAAATACAAGTCATGTTCTTTTGGATGAATCGTAAATCTTTTTATAAATCATCCCCTAAACTAATCATCCACAAAGAAAAAAAAAGATTACTAAAAGCTTTTGGATCTTATATTCAAATTGAAAAGGTTCTCAGATTTAGTTTCAATTTGATAAGTATATTTATAACCCACTTCGATATTTCAGTTGGTCTTAATGCATCGCTCTCAAAATAAATCGGACAGGCGATGACGGAGAGATCAGGGTTTAAATCCCGGTAGGATGTAATGAGGGTTTTATTTCTTAAATACTTTCTCAATTTCCCCCCACACATATGCGAGTCTAGTAGTTTTGTGAACACTAGACCTCGCTCCCTCCATGTTATTATCATTACTACAGTCTTACTAGTAGTTCTATGAACAGTAGACCTCCCTCCTCCATGTTATTATCGTTACTACAGTCTTACTAGTAGTTCTGTGAACAGTAGACCTCCCTCCATGTTATTATCGTTACTACAGTCTTACTAGTAGTTCTGTGAAGCAGTTAGACCTCTACCTCCATGTTATTATCATTACTACAGTCTTACTAGTAGTTCTGTGAACAGTAGACCTCACTCCCTCCATGTTATTATCGTTACTACAGTCTTACTAGTAGTTCTGTGAACAGTAGACCTCCTCCTCCATGTTATTATCGTTACTACAGTCTACTAGTAGTTCTGTGAACAGTAGACCTCGCTTTCTCCATGTTTTATCGTTACTACAGTCTTACTAGTAGTTCTGTGAACAGTAGACCCCTCCCTCCATGTTATTATCGTTACTACAGTCTTACTGGTAGTTCTGTGAACAGTAGACTCACTCCCTCCATGATTATAGTTACTACAGTCTTAATAGTAGTCTGTGAACAGTAGACCTCTACCTCCATGTTATTATCATTACTACAGTCTTACTAGTAGTTCTGTGAACAGTAGACCTACCTCCATGTTATTATCGTTACTACAGTCTTACTAGTAGTTCTGTGAACAGTAGACCTCCCTCCATGTTATTATCGTTACTACAGTCTTACTGTGTTTCTTTTAATTTCAAGTTGAAATATATCCAATAATTTCCATTTGAATTTTAAGTTGATATTTCTCCTTGGTGATCAAGCTAGACAAAAAAACAAATAAATACTAAATTCAATAGTACATTACGTATATGAGTATAGAATAACCGTTGCCCACGCATTTTAAGAGGTCTGTTTTGCAATATAAGCCAAACGTTAAGAAAAATACGCGCTAGGTACCCGATTGTTTGCTTATAATTTGAAATTAAAATCTATTGGTACGAGCTATTAAACAAAACAAAAAAAAAAAAAAAAGCCATCATATTGAAACGTACAGTACAATCAGGTTGACAAACTATGTAGACCTACTGTACACACATAGTTTGGCCTAGGTTTAAAGAATGTCCCTGCCAAATTTGGTTAAAATCAGTTCACGCATTTTACAGCTATCGTGGAACAAACATCCGGGCATACGAAAGGTCAAATTATTATGTTGTTTATTTATCATCGCGTATTGCTACCCGTTCTGTTTATATTATTAAATACTAACTACGCTAATGGATTATGAATTGGGAAGGTTGAATTTAAAAGAAGGGAACCCGCTTTTACGTGGAGGGAGTGTGGTAAACCATTTAGTAAAAACTGCCCCCAGTTCTCCCGATCGAGATTCGAACCTTGATCTCCCCGTCCTCGACAGTCTAGCTCTACATGAAACTAGCGCGTTAGCCAACTAAACCACCGAGGTGGGTAATTGTCATGTTAAAACAGGATCTCGCCCAGCTCGGTCAATAATATTTCAACTAATTTTTGTGTCGAAAATGTATAATATTCAGTTGATGATTATAACTAATTTTTACGAGCGTCCTTATATTAGCAAACTTCTAAATAAAATATAGGACGTCTAATTATACAAGGGTGGTCTAGGGGTAAGGTGTCAGACTTCTATGCTGGCGGCCGGGTTCAATCCTCGGTCCCGGCAAAGATTTATCTGATTACCAAACCCTTCCTTCACCTCTGACAAGACATCTTGTGAATGTGGGGAATGCCAGGCCTCCACCGTGGTTCGGATTCCACGTTAAACTGTAGGTCCTTCATTTCATCTCACAATCACTCCTACCATTACACATTAGCGTAAGTGCGTATAACCCGAATGGGTAGTAAGACGCGGTGCTAATAATAATAATTAATAATAATAATAATATATAATTACAAGTTATAAATGATTACAAACAAAGGGAGTTGGAGGGAGGAAGAAGAAATATCTCATATTTTAAATACAAGTTCTTTATTATCGTTATTTTAGTAGTATATAGATATAAAAAATAAAATAAAAAGAGGAGCTGTCGCTATTCACGTTTCTGGGTAGGACATTTTTTTCACAAGACTGCAGTCTTATTACAGATCAAAGCTAAGCAAAGGATCACCAGGGGGAGACGTTTCGCTAAAGTGTGTGTTTGCAGTAATTAAGAGGAAAGTCAGAGAGAGGGTAGCGTGATGTGGGAAGGGGGGGGGGATATTAATAATTATTGTACAACTTCCCCGAGACGGCAAACAATGGAAACTAAGAGGGAGAAGGGGAAGAAGGCTTCTTGCCAACTGGTTTGTTTTCTGTTCTCGCAAAAGCTGACATGGATCTTCTTCCCCTTCTGAGCTTAAATTTCCTCTAGGCTTTTTTTTTTATATATGTTTCGCAGAAGGTTCTCTACTCGCAAAGGGGTGGGAGAACGGGTTAGTTGGGGCTGGGAGGGGGGGGGGGGAAGGGGTTTATAATTGTTAACAATACATGATCCTTCTTTCATTCTCGTAGTTTCTATCTTCACTTTCTACAAATATTGAGATTGTTGGGGGTGATTTGACACGCACTATTAGGAGGGTAAAAGGGATAGTCAATAAGGAGTGTTGCTTTTGACAGAAATACTTTTTTTTACATTTTTTTGTTTGTTTGTTTGTGCATTACGTCTTACTACCCGTTCGAGATATCCGCATGATTACACTAATGGGGTAAGAATGAGGAAGGTTGAGTTTAGAGAAACTGTACCTGCGTTGGTGTGGAGGAAGAGTGGGAAACTATTTAGGTAAAACTACCCTCAGTACACCCGACAGGGTTCGAATCCCGATATTCCCGTCATCAGCAATACAGATATTTGCACGAGTGACATTTAAAAGCATTCTCTCACCAAATTATGCGATTTTTATTATTATTTATTATTTGAGGTATTTAAAGCACACTTTCTAAACCAATGTATAGCATCAACTCACGACTTACAAACTAACTTAAATCTAAAACAATACACAGAACCCAGCCTCTCCAACGTTAACACATTACTGCGAAAAGGAAAAATCACATTTCACCAACGATACATTTTCGGCCATGCTGGGAATCAATCCCGGTACTCTTAACTCAATAGGCAGACACGTTAACGACTGATCTATGTTGTCGGAATCAAATTATATTACATAATAATGACAACGTATTTATTACACTCTTTTTATAAAACAAATTAAATTTTGTATATCTACCAAACAGCTACCCGCATCGGTAGCCGAATGATTTAAAGTGTCACTATCCTAGTGTACAGGCCTGCTGATGATGGGGAGATCATGGTTCGAATCCCAGTTGGATGTACTAAGGGTGGTATTTATAAATGGTTTCCCGCTTTCCTTCCATGCAAATGCGGGTAGACTACCTCTTTAAAATACTTCCTTCCTCATCGCTACCCCATTAGAATAGTTATCATATGTGCGTATAACCTGAACAGGTAGTAAAATGTGTTGTAAAAAACCCCAAAAACCTACAAACCAAACTTTTAAAAGTTTTACTTTTCCTTAGACCGCATCTTATGACACGTCAGAGCTATCCGATCTTTTTTTTTTAAACACTAATTGGGTTTGGATGAGGAAGGTAACATTTAAAGGAAATGTATCTTTATTAGAGATAAAGGAGGGTAGGAAACCATTTGGTAAAATAACCCTTTATACACCTGTCCGTGAATTCAACAACGACTTTCCCATCACTAGAAATACAGACTATAAGAAAGATCAACGCCTTTATCTGCATGACCATAAGTCTCAGAATATTATTAATATTGTAAATACAATCTTAGCTATTCGTAGCTGTAATTAGATATTCAAATTTAATAACTTAAAATTCAATAATGATATTTAAATTGTCGCATGTAAAATTACTTTCAAAACTCTTTTACGGAATAGTATTGAATAATAAAAAACAAAATAATTTAAGTAAAATTATATTTTTTAATAATTTATTCGCAGTTTTTTTTACTGGATACGTGAGGTAAAGTTTCTCACCAGCCCATATAAGTAACCTAAGAAACTCCTAATTAAATTAGTATTTTATTAGGAAAAAATACTTATACAATATCCTAATCAAGTCTTAATTTACTTTCTCATTTAAAGATAAAATATTGTAATCGTGAAAATTTTCGATCCTTAAATTGTTTTCGATGAACCTTTTACGTCTTCTATTCTGTCGTTCTCGATTCCCCAAATTGAACGATTTGTGATTCTGATCTGTTCATACCCAGAAATTTTAATGAGCCTACCTTAATAGGTCTACAGATGATTTTTTTATCCAAATTTTGAATACTCTGATATTGGTTTTGAAAATGGATATTTCTAGGAAGTGCTTACTTTCCAACAAATAAGGATTGTTACATGATTTTTTATAATTTTGAAGTAAATGTTTAAATGGTTTAGAATGTTACTTCAAAATGGTTGTTTTTAGTAAATTTAATTAATGTACTATATGTATTTGTAAATCGACGATTAAAAATGTATTGAAAATGGTTTTAGTAAATTTGTTTAAAATTTATAGGACTATCTGGGGTGTGTTTGATATAATAAATAAAACTATAATTTAAAAAAAAATCGTTCAATGTTAGTTTACTGATGAGTTTATAAAAAATCGAAATATTTAAAAATGCCTCAAACTATTTGGTTCAAAACGCGTGTTTGGTAAGGTTTTTTTTTTACAAAAGTTTAATATATTTGTTTTTTCTTTAAAAAAATCTTACAGTGATTTTGTTCAAAATATGTATTTGAGGTAACCTATATTTAGCATAATGACTAATAATGTATGTTTTTATATTTCAAAACTAAATTACATTTGAACTAATTTACTTTTGAAATATTCTAAAAGATCAGAACTTTTTCGGAAAATAATTTTAAAGATTTAATTCGAAATGAGTATTGGGAGGGGGTGGGGTGAGAATATGTTTTGATTTGTACTAATTAAAAATAATTTGAAGGTAGTTAATAATAAATTATTTTTGAGAATTTAATATTATTTAAATATGTTTAGAAGTGGTTCTACTGTTTTTCCATAAATAAATCATAAAATTAATTATGATTAGTAAAATGTGTTATTGCAAAGGGTATTCCCTTCTTTTTCTCTTTTTAAAACTCCATTACGGATTGCTATTATCAACAAGAAATAGCTTTTTACTGGTTTCCAATTGCTTGATTGAGTGATTGATCCAATCTTCACCTTTCAGAACACTTCCTCCCCCCAGCCAAACCCCCCCGACACTCCTCTCTCTCCCCTTCCAATCCCTGCAGGCCCCATTTCACCACCAACGAACGATTCCATCGCTTTTCAACATTTGAAAGTCGGCTTTCAATCAGCTGTTAGAGAAGCAACTTTTTTTTTTTTTTTTTGTCAATGCCTTTCGCCGTTATAGGTTTGGCTTTTTTTTTTTTGTACGATATATTTTTCTTTCTACAATTCAATTGGTGATGGAATGAAGTTGTGATTGATGTATTCTGGGAATTTCAATTGTGGTTATTTTTTGGTTCGACCTGTTCATTCGCTATAGAGCCGAATGAGTGGATATTCTTTTTCAAAATAAACGGGAAGAAATTATTTTACTGATGTTTTGTTGCGAAGATTATGGATTTTATTGGAAATTTTTTTTCCCAAAGATTGTTAATATATATATATTTTTTCTTATGAAAAAGAGATACGCTAGAACATAGTGGTTTGATTCAAGGAACACGTTCTGTTTTATTCTGGTCCACCAATCTCAAAGGACTTTAAATAAACTCTATATATATAAAACAAAATGGAACCTTAATATGCATTATTCGAAAACCTTGCTGGTATTACAACGACAAATTTCTTTAAAAAGATAAAAAAAAATATTTTTATTAAATATTTGATTTAAAAAAATTGTTGACCTTGGTGGTCTTGGGCTGCCTCTTGCCTCAGAGCCCGATGTTCGTGGGTTCGGTGCTATCCCAGTTCTGCGCGTCCCACTTGGGCGTTTACAAAAATTTGTCCCATTACTGTGCCCGCCCACAAATATGATTTTAGTGATTTCATTTCGGTGCCTAGCTTATAGGTTAAGGTAGAAAGGCAGCTGATCAATAGAAAAAATATGAAAAATAATATGTTTATTATAACATCGTCAACTTTATAATTTTATTTTTATTTCTTTTGCTCTACAATGAATTGCCAGAAAAGTGATGCATTTTAATATAGATATAAATCACATATTTATTGTGACACCATTTATAAAACTTTAATGTAAAATCTCAGAAGTTGGCTGGTCTAGGTACGTGCGCACTGATTGAGTTGGTTGGTTTAGTTGCGTGCACATGATTGAGTCGGTTGGTTTAGTTGCGTGCACACTGATTGAGTCGGTTGGTTTAGGTGCTTGCACACTGATTGAGTTGGTTGGTTTAGTTGCGTGCGCACTGATTGAGTCGGTTGGTTTAGGTGCTTGCACACTGATTGAGTTGGTTGGTTTAGGTGCTTGCACACTGATTGAGTCGGTTGGTTTAGGTGCTTGCACACTGATTGAGTCGGTTGGTTTAGGTGCTTGCACACTGATTGAGTTGGTTGGTTTAGTTGCGTGCGCACTGATTGAGTCGGTTGGTTTAGGTGCTTGCACACTGATTGAGTCGGTTGGTTTAGGTGCTTGCACACTGATTGAGTCGGTTGGTTTAGGTGCTTGCACACTGATTGAGTTGGTTGGTTTAGTTGCGTGCGCACTGATTGAGTCGGTTGGTTTAGGTGCTTGCACACTGATTGAGTTGGTTGGTTTAGGTGCTTGCACACTGATTGAGTCGGTTGGTTTAGGTGCTTGCACACTGATGAGTTGGTTGGTCTAGTGCTTGCAATGATTGAGTTGGTTGGTTTAGTTGCTGCGCACTGATTGAGTCGGTTGGTTTAGGTGCTTGCACACTGATTGAGTGGTTGGTTTAGTTGCGTGCGCACTGATTGAGTCGGTTGGTTTAGGTGCTTGCACACTGATTGAGTCGGTTGGTTTAGGTACGTGCACACTGATTGAGTCGGTTGGTTTAGGTGCTTGCACACTGATTGAGTCGTTTGGTTTAGGTACGTGCGCACTGATTGAGTCTGTTGGTTTAGGTACGTGCGCACTGATTGAGTTGTTGGTTTAGTTGCGTGTGCACTGATTGAGTCGGTTGGTTTAGGTGCTTGCAACTGATTGAGTCGTTGGTTTAGGTACGTGTGCACTGATTGAGTTGGTTGGTTTAGGTACGTGTGCACTGATTGAGTATGTTGGTTTAGGTACGTGTGCACTGATTGAGTATGTTGGTTTAGGTACGTGTGCACTGATTGAGTCTGTTGGTTTAGGTACGTGCGCACTGATTGAGTTGGTTGGTTTAGTTGCGTGTGCACTGATTGAGTCGGTTGGTTTAGGTGCTTGCACACTGATTGAGTCGTTTGGTTTAGGTACGTGCGCACTGATTGAGTTGATTGGTTTAGGTCGTGCGCACTGATTGAGTTGGTTGGTTTAGTTGCGTGTCACTGATTGAGTCGTTGGTTTAGGTGCTTCACACTGATTGATCGTTTGTTAGGTACGTGCGCACTGATTGAGTCGTTTGGTTTAGTGCTTGCACACGATTGAGTCGTTTGGTTTAGGTGCGTGCGCACTGATTGAGTCTGTTGGTTTAGGTACGTGCGCACTGATTTGAGTTGGTTGGTTTAGTTGCGTGTGCACTGATTGAGTCGGTTGGTTTAGGTGCTTGCACACTGATTGAGTTGGTTGTCTAGGTACGTGCGCACTGATTTGAGTTGGTTGGTTTAGTGCGTGTGCACTAATTGAGTCGGTTGGTTTAGGTGCTTGCACACTGATTGAGTCGTTTGTTTAGGTACGTGCGCACTGATTGAGTTGATTGGTTTAGGTACGTGCGCACTGATTGAGTCGGTTGGTTTAGGTGCTTGCCACTGATTGAGTTGGTTGGTCTAGGTTACGTGCGCACTGATTGAGTTGGTTGGTTTAGGTGCTTGCACACTGATTGAGTCGGTTGGTTTAGGTGCTTGCGCACTGATTGAGTTTGTTGGTTTAGTGCGTGGCACTGATTGAGTCGGTTGGTTTAGGTGCTTGCACACTGATTGAGTTGGTTGGTTTAGTGCGTGTGCACTGTTTGAGTCGGTTGGTTTAGGTGCTTGCACACTGATTGAGTTGGTTGGTTTAGTTGCGTGTGCACTGATTGAGTTGGTTGGTTTAGGTGCTTGCACACTGAATTGAGTCGGTTGGTTTAGTGCTTGCACACTGATTGAGTTGTTGGTTTAGTTGCGTGTACACTGATTGAGTCGGTTGGTTTAGTGCTGCACACTAATTGAGTCGGTTGATTTAGTTGCGTGTGCACTGATTGAGTCTGTTGGTTTAGGTACGTGCGCACTGATTTGAGTTGTTGGTTTAGTTGCGTGTTCACTAATTGAGTCGGTTGGTTTAGGTGCTTGCACACTGATTGAGTCGTTTGTTTAGGTACGTGCGCACTGATTGAGTTGATTGGTTTAGGTACGTGCGCACTGATTGAGTCGGTTGGTTTAGGTGCTTGCACACTGATTGAGTCGGTTGGTTAGGTGCTTGCGCACTGATTGAGTTGTTGGTTTAGTTGCGTGTGCACTGATTGAGTCGGTTGGTTAGGTGCTTGCACACTGATTGAGTGGTTGGTCTAGTACGTGCGCACTGATTGAGTTTGTTGGTTTAGGTGCTTGCACACTGATTGAGTCGGTTGGTTTAGGTGCTTGCGCACTGATTGAGTTTGGTTGGTTTAGTTGCGTGTGCACTGATTGAGTCGGTTGGTTTAGGTGCTTGCACACTGATTGAGTTGGTTGGTTTAGTTGCGTGTGCACTGTTTGAGTCGGTTGGTTTAGGTGCTTGCACACTGATTGAGTTGGTTGGTTTAGTTGCGTGTGCACTGTTTGAGTCGGTTGGTTTAGGTGCTTGCACACTGATTGAGTTGGTTGGTTTAGTTGCGTTGCACATGATTGAGTTGGTTGGTTTAGGTGCTTGCACACTGATTGAGTCGGTTGGTTTAGGTGCTTGCACACTATTGAGTTGGTTGGTTTAGTTGCGTGTACACTGATTGAGTCGGTTGGTTTAGGTGCTTGCACACTAATTGAGTCGTTGGTTAGTTGCGTATGCACAGATTGAGTTGTTGGTTTAGTGCTTGCACACTGATTGAGTTGGTTGGTTAGTTGCGTGTGCACTGATTGAGTTGGTTGTTTAGGTGCTTGCACACTGATTGAGTCGGTTGGTTTAGGTGCTTGCACACTGATTGAGTTGGTTTAGTTGCGTGTGCACTGATTGAGTCAGTTGGTTTAGGTGCTTGCACACTGATTGAGAAGGTTGGTTTAGGTACGTGCACACTGATTGAGTTGATTGGTTTAGGTACGTGCGCACTGATTGAGTTGATTGGTTTAGGTACGTGCGCACTGATTGAGTCGATTGGTTTAGGTACGTGCGCACTGATTGATTCGGTTGGTTTAGGTGCTTGCACACTGATTGAGTTGGTTGGTCTAGGTACGTGCGCACTGATTGAGTTGGTTGGTTTAGTTGCGTGTCCACTGATTGAGTCGGTTGGTTTAGGTGCTTGCGTACTGATTGAGTTTGTTGGTTTAGTTGCGTGTGCACTGATTGAGTCGGTTGGTTTAGGTGCTTGCACACTGATTGAGTCGGTTGGTTTAGGTACGTGCACACTGATTGAGTTGATTGGTTTAGGTACGTGCGCACTGATTGCGTCGGTTGTTTTAGGTACGTGCGCACTGATTGAGTCGGTTGGTTTAGGTGCTTGCACACTGATTGAGTCGGTTGGTTTAGGTACGTGCGCACTGATTGAGTCGGTTGGTTTTGAAATTTGATTGCGTGTCCCAAGATGAAATTGTCACGCCAAAAAAGGAAAGCCAAAGTTATTTCAAGTCACACCGAGCGGAACACGCCGATGGACTGACATTTTGTGATTGGCTTAAAGCTCGTCTATCGCTATTACCTGCTCTTGTTTTTCTTGAACGTGTGAATCCACATTAAGTCCTCGATTCATACGCTTAATTCATTTTCAAAGTTTCCGTTGCAAATTGAAAAACCGCCCAGGTTGAACCAGAAGCTGTACAGAGTGATCCGACTTTGTCCAAGGTGAGTAAAAGAGTAGAGAGATCCGCCCACAACGGAGTCTGTTTCAGAAAGTTTATCGCCGGGCCTCCCCTCCAGACGCCTAATGTTATGATGATCTCTCCCGACGGTTCGGTGGTACGACTGATGGTGATTATTCCCCAGAGATTGGTGACTAAGTGAGGCCTAACTATCCCTCTTACCCCCTTTTACCCTACCTTGCCCTTTATGGATCCTCATCCCACGGACTCCTATTAGGACGTAAAGTAAAAAGTGATGTTGGTGCTGCTGGAAAGCCAACTGGTAGTATGACTGGAAAAAGTATAGTCCTAGACCTGAGAAAAAAGGAACCTATGCTCAAAAGAGAGAGGGGAGATATGTGTGATTGATATCACTTTAAATTGCTGCTCAGTTCTCACGCGCACCACGTCTTACTACCCGTACGGGCTATCCGCACATTTACACTAATGGGGTAGGAATCAGGAGGGTAGACTTTAGATGAGATTTACCCACATTTGCGTGGAAGGAGAGAGGGAAACAGTTTATAAAAAAACTAATTACACTCGGTAATGATTTGAATCCGGGCCTCCCCATGACAAGTTAAGGTTGGAGTATAGAGAACGTGAGTTAAGGGCAGTATTTTGCAGTTGCTATAACAAAATAAATCAAATATAGATCAAGTAGAAACAGAGTTTAATTTTCTTCACACGTTGATATCAACAGTTGTTGAATATCTGTCAACAGTGTCCTAGAATTTAATGACAACTATTTATCTTCATTTAAAAAGTTTCTCATCTAATGCCGCTATGCTCATGACAGATATTCAAAAACTGTTGATATCATCATGTGAAGAAAATTAAACTCGTGTGTTTCTACTGGAGAATTATTTGATTTATTTTGGCCAAAAAATGTTTTACTATAAAAACTACAAAACACGGGCTTTATCTCGCGTCCCCTAAATTCCTAACCCCAGACCAGACAATAGACAAGACTAGCACCGATATGGATGATTGTCGATAAGCCTTAATTTTTGCGCCTGACACGTATCCGCATTTGCTGACGGGGACTACAAGTCAGGCTAGTCTATTTTAATTTGCCGGTGACTGCAATGTTAAGAGAATAGAAAGGTAATATCAATTGGAGGAGTTTTACTATGTAATTGCTCGCGTCACCCAGGACATAGCAGTTATATTTAAATATTTAAACAACACACATATTGTTTTAAAAGATAAGTAGAGTGTGATTCTGTTAACTGGACATTGATATGGATTTTAAAGGCTTATTTATTAATACATTTTTTAAAATGACTTGATTTTTAACAACTTAATTTGTCGTCCATATACCTCTGTGTGTATGTTACGTGCTGGTTTGTTTACTGAGTGACGTCACAAGCTCAGCCAATCAAATGTCTTTATACATCTGGTGCTACCTTCAATTCCCTTTACACTGAGTGACATTGTGGTTGGTGCTAATCCCGATGGGTGTATTAAGAGTGGTTTGTACCCAATAGTTTCCGACTCTACCTTTATGAATATTCGGGTACATTTCCTTTAAAATATACCCTCTTCATACCTACCTCATCAGCGTAAAATAAAATGCGTATAGCGTTGACGAGTAGTAGGATGCGATGGGGAAAATATATACCTTCAGCTTAAGGGTAAATAACGGACTTATTTTAAGGGTAGGAACGTATACAAATTAATGTGGATGGGGGATGTAAAATATACGGTAAAAATCCCACGTAGTAAAATTACCTCCAGTGTACCCGACTGGGATTCAAACCCCAATAACTCCGTCAGAAGCTACAGATCTCAATGTGAGTTTAATGTTTAAGACGTCTTGGCCACTACTTTGGATACGCTTAATTTGATAAATTATCGCATAGAGGAAAACGCCCAGAAAAAAAATATAAAAAATACCGACAACCCTCCATTAATTCAAAGCAATCAAACGGATGTCGTTTTTGTCCAACCCATTATATTCTAAAAAATAAAAAATAAAATATTGTTTTCCCCTCAACCAAGAGGAAAACATTGCGCGTGTGTTATGTTCTAACGGGTCACCCCCCCCCTCTCTCTTTCCATAGCTTTACCCTCCTTGAAGGGTCTGTAGCCCCGCCCACACCATTAGGGGTTCTTTGCTGAGATCTAGAAGGGACAGGAATATAAAAAAAGGAGGAATATTGTCTCGGGGATGCTGGATTCATGGCTACAATGGACCCTAATCTGGTTGTAGTAGTAAGACAGAAAAAAGGGTGGGGGTGAATTTAAGCTTGGGAGGGGGAAGGAGGGGGTATCTATATATTTTATTTAGCACCGCATTCTGGTTATACGTATCTCTACTAATCAAGCTAATGTGTTAGGGACGAGGAAGGTTGAATTTAGAGAAAGTGTACCCGCATTAGGTTAGTGGGTCTAGTAGTCAGAGTTCCTAGCTACAGATCCAGAGGTCCCGGGTTTGATCCCCTCGCACTTCTTGAATTTTTCTGTGAAGCATTGGGCCTGGGAGGGGGTCAAACTTAGACTCTTGAGGACGAATCGGGAGTAACTTGAATAAATAAGTAGTGGTTCCGGTCTAGATATGCTGACCATATGCCACCCTATATCAGCAAATGTTGGCACTATAATGGCTAACGGCAGTAGCCGCACGGTTTGTATAGTTCGATTGCGGGGTCTTGCCATGGTGGTATACGCGCGTTTGCATTTGAGGGAAATTGGACAAAAAACTGTTAGGAAAATTTACTCTCAGTACCCTCAACCGGGATTTAAACCCATATCTTCCATTCATCAACAATATATTCAATTGCGAGCGTGACCGGTGCTTTAGAATAGGGGTAAACGACATGAAAAAACTAATTAAATAAAACTTTTCCGACGTGGAATACTTAATATATATATATATATAATCAGCCATGTTATTCAATGTCCGGTCATAATGAACTTCGTGAAGTCGACAATTATAGATCGTATTGTCTTGCACTTAAGTTCAGCTTGTGTTCTGTCTAAGACTATAAACCTATGAACCGAACATAAATATCTTGGTTGACAAAATACAACATATTTCAAATTAAACTGAAAAATATTATAAGATTTTGATTTTGATTTTGACATAGAAATCAATTTATTGTCCTTTTTCCCCATTGAAGATGTAACTTTCATTGTTTTTATTTTAAGCTATTTAAATTAATATTAATATTATCTATAGGTAACCTGGTGATCTATCTATAGGTGACCTGGTGATCTAGGGGTAAGGTATCAGACTTCTTATCTGGGGGTCCAAGATTCAATCTTCAGTCCCGGCACGGATTTATCTGATTTCCAAACCCTTCCTTCACCTCTGACAAGACGTGTATTAATCACAACTTGTGAATGTGGGGAATGCCAGGCATCCACCGTGGTTCGGATCCCGCGTTAAACTGTAGGTCCTCCATTTAATCTCACAATCACCCTACCATTCATTACACATTAGCGTAAGTGCGTATAACCCGAATGTTAGTAAGACGCGGTTCTAATAATAATAATAATAATAATAATAATAATAATAATAATAATAATAATATAATAATATAATAATAATATCTAAAACACTCACTTTGACAATTTAATAAATTTTTCTTCTTCAAAAATTTAGGGATTACTAAAATATTTATCATTTGACTTGAATTATTCATTACATTTCATGATATTAAAAAGTTTTGATTTTTAAATACACAATAAAAATATAAATAAAGTGTCAATTAATACTAATAATATAGTAAAATGTTATTAATGCTCGCTGTAAAAATAAGTTTTATTTTCTAGAATCTCTAATGTCCTTCCTACCACGTAATAAATGTAGCCACTGTTCGACCCTAGCCTGCTATAGTTAAACCTCAGTAAATAGTCATTAATATTTCAACTAAACCAAAAAGGTTTTTGTTGATACTGTTTTGTTTTCTAATAAGCTAAATTTGCTATACATATCATTGCTACACACCAGTTGTATATCGTGAAGTATTTCTAGGGTAAACATAACTTATTAAAACTGCACCTTTGATATGTTCTACTCTACTTAGTCCTCAATTTGATTCTGCTTTACATGTCTCACAAGTGAATATAAATTTTCGTTGCTACCTGGTCAGTGAATGTTTTATCGAGTGATGAGAATATTCACATGTACAATTTAAACTAACTCTGCTTACCCTAGCAACACTATACAATATGTCACTGATATCTCATTTTAAAAACTTAAAAAAAACAACTAATTTAATAGGAAGGGAAAACATTTTATGGATCCTCGCCTTCTTTTTATATATTATATATAAATTTTAGGCTATATATATATATATATATATATATATATATATATAGCCTAAAATGTTAAATCAAGTGTTAGTAAAACGACCTCAAATGCATCCAGTGAGGACAGAAGCTCAGTCTACCATGTCAAAAGTCAGTTCGTGTCGTGGAATGATGCCAGGTTAAGCATAACTTGTTAAAGCTATACCTGTGATATGTTTTCACTCATTATGTCCCTATTTTATCAGCCATTGATAGGTTCTTCTCCGTTTACAAACTATGAAAATATATTTCCGTTGATACCTGGTCAAGGAGTGTTCCACTGAGAGATGAGGATATTCACAGGTGTACTTGAGCTCCTTCTACAGACTCCGTATATGTAGCTCTGTAGTCCGTAGAAAATGTAATCGCGTCTACACATGCCCGTATCCTTAGTCACGTGACCATTTAAACCAGTAAGATAGAAACTTTGTCCAATAAAACTCTTCGAAAGAAAATCGTCTACAGCAAGGAGCAACTGCCGAGCAGTCAGTAGCTCAATGCAATATAAATTAAAGCTACTTTTTTTGAAAAAATGTCACGATTTACCTGCCTCTGTAGCGTAGTTAGCTAACGCGCTAGTTTATTGTTGAGCTAGACTGCCGAGGACGGGGATATCTAAGTTCAAATCTCGCTCGGGTGAACTGGGGGGGAATTTCCCTAGTCTCTTAGTCCACGCAAATGCGGGTTCTCTTCCTCTATATTCAACCTTCCCAATTCCTAACCCATTAGCGTAATTAATACTTAAGCGTACAACCCGAATGGTTAGTAAGACGTGGTGCTAAGTAAAAAAATATATCACTATTTGAACTATCAAACCAGAATTATTATCAACGGATCCTTTCGCGGCCATTGGTGCTTTTATTTTGATGTTTCTGTACATATTTATTAACTGTGATTGTTAATTCGTATAAACTATGCCATCAATTTCTTACGGACTACAGACTACGGACTTACGGATACAGAATCTTTAGATGGTGTTTAATAACTCTTCCTAACCTGGCCACACTCCACGACACGCCACTGGTCAAAGTGAGACGTGGCAGCCACTCTTCTAACCCTGGCTGTATGAGGCGTATTGGGGGTGAGTTTCTTGTCTGCAGGGTGGGCTGGAGGAGGGATAATAGAGGTGGTGGTGGGTGGTTTTGATAATAGAGACGTCAGGGAAACAGTTACATAATCTGTCCCTAAGGTGGAGGACTTTTTTTTTAAGGCTTCGCCATTGTATATATATATTATATATATATATATTGGGGGGGAGAGTTAAAGTAAGGCGCGTGTCTACTGTGTAATGTGTGCTAGTGCAACAAGTACCTATGTACGCTCCCCCCCTTCCCCCCATGCGCATGCGTAGATTAATAGCAACCTCCTTCCTCCATCCCCTTAATACTCCCATACTAGATCTTATGAGGTAATAATGTCTTTTCTGTATGCTCATCTCATATCAATGAGAAACATTTGTTCTGGAATTCTATGTATGTACGTATCTGTCCTTTCAACTTTTGAAGGCGAGAGAGGGAGTGTGTGAAGTACAAATTATTATTATTATTATTTATTAATTGGTTTCCAACTTAACACTATTGGAACTTTTATATAATATTATCCATTTAATGCTTAGTTTCATATTCAAATTACTCTATTTTCAGCTTAACATGACTACATTCAAGATTTTCTTCACCCTCATTCTGTGTTAAGTTATCAGTTACGTGTCGCGGAGTGTTGCCAGGGTAATCAGTGTTTGTTAAAATTGTACTTGCGATATCTTCTCTTTCACTCTGTCTCAATTTGATCAATCACTCATAGGCTTTGCTTTACACACCTCACATGGGAATAATTTCCTGTAGGTACTGGCCAACATTTCCAGTAAAATCATCACCTAGAATAATAATTAAAATTATATATAATAATGTGTTTTTTTCGTAAAAAAAATTGCCAATCAAATAACCGGAATAATAATACAGCACTTAACCTCCTACACCTGTAATGAATTTGATAATTTAAATCCCTCAGTAATCCTTATTGTTTTTAAACAGCGTTATCGCATCATTTTGTCAAATATTACGCGTGTGAGTTTCTTTGACGGCTTAGCCCCTTGATGTGTAATTTTATTAATGTTTAAGTGAAAGAGAGGCACTTTGATATTATGTATTAGTTTAGGTATTATTTGACACACGTATGGGGGAAAGGTGGGATTATGGTGTGTGGGTGGGGGTGGGGGTAGGGGTTCGGTCGTTCTTTGTAAAGGGTGTCTCCTGTTTCATTAAAACACATTCAATCATCTTAATGGTCAATTCATTAAATATCGAGTGTGAAAGGTTTTGTGTGGATGTTAACACATTCGGTTAACATCGGGTCCAGAACAAACTTTTGTTGGTGATTGTACCGTGTGATGTGGTGTGATCATGTGTACGTGTGGCTTTAAGTTTCATAAAGCCAACGTAATTTAAACCGTTAATTAAGCTTATGTGTTGTGTTGATTAGCTTTTATGTTTGTGTGTGAACACTCCTTTCTTTTATAAAACGATTTCTCTTTCAAATAATATTTTGACATAGACTAATGGGTTCGTGTTGTTTCCTAAATTTTGATGAGCATTTATCATACAAAATATGAAAGGATGCTTTATTTACCCGACAACTATTATAGATTTAATCAATTACTAAAGAATGTAAGAAAATAAAAATATAACTTAAAATGCAAGGCTTTATAATACCGTGAGATTGAAGGTTTATTAATACAAAATCGTTAGACATCATTAGACAGTAGATAGCGTGTTTATCTGCTGAGTTAAGGGTCCCTAGTTCGATTCCCAGCATGGCTGAAAAATGTATCTATGTTGAATTGTGTTTTTCCCCTTTAAGATTAATTAATTACACCCGGCGGCTGGATTTTGTGTCTCTTTTATATTTAGGTTAGTTTATAGGTCGCGTGATGATAATTATAATCAATCGGTTTAGAAAGTGCGCGTTAAATACCGCACCTCAAATAAATTAAACAAATACAAAATCCAGTGATATTATGATAAGAAAAATCTTAGCGGCCAGATAAGGCTTTCATTATTAAAACTATACCTATTTATATTGTAATAGTGGACATAGTATCTGTATAACAAATTTAAAATATTCCATAGGCTCCAATTGGTTTATTTTACAAATTCAACGCATCTTATAGGTGTTATACCTTTTGTAAAATTGTACTAAATTAGGGTGACAAAGGCATATTGGACAGACATTTAATAACACGTCGACCCAAAACGGGAACATACCCACATACCAGGCGAGGCATCTAAGGTGAGACATCACAAATACCGGAAACGAGGCATTTGAGAAAAAATTGTTTCGAATAAAACTTATTTGGTTTTTGATTTGGTGGATGACTTCAATGTTATTTTAAGGTCAACTTTGTTTTTGAAATGAAATCCTATACAAATTTAATGGTATTTTACTCTACACACACAAAAAAAAAACTTTTGCCTAACAATTTTGTTTGACATCGATATTTTTTTATCTATAAAAATGTATTCTCTAACTTTTTATTGCATTAAAAGTGTATCGATATTAAAAGTAATCATTTTGAACATTACTAAAGTAATTTTATAAATGATACTGGTAATAAAGGAAAATATAATGTAATAAAAGTTCTTGAATAAAAAATTGTTATAAAAAGATATGAGTTAAAATATCTTCAAATATTGATGTTAAACAAAAAAAAGTAGGCAAAAGTTGTTTTTTTGTGTAGAGTAAAATATCATTAATTTTTTTATAAGATTTTATTTTAAAAATCAAAGTTGACCTTAAAATAACATTGAAGTTATCCACCAAATCAAAAATAACTAGTGCTGGTATATTTTCCCTTCAAAAACAAAAAAACTATTGTTCGAAACAATTTTTTCTAAAAAATTTTCATTTTCGAGATATTCTTATGTCTTAACTTAGATGAGAAACTATTTTAAATGAAAAGAAAAATTTGTCATTAAATTCCAGGACACCCTTGACCAACAATTGTTGATATCACCATATGAAGAAAATTAAGTTTATGTTTCTATTGGAAAAATATTTTATTTATTATGGCAAAAAAATTTTGATATTAAAACTTCAAAAAAACATTGGCCTTAACTCGCCTCCCCTACACTCCCAATTTAAGTGTCATAGTGGTAGGTAAAACCCGACACCCTGCACTAGAACCATTCTTCGTGTTGTTTCACCCCTTCCAGCGCGGAACCTTCATTGCAAACCACCCCCGTACTCCTCACTCTCTCTCTCACCTGAAGAAGGGCGTAATTTCAACCATCCAAAACCTCCCCTTTCTCCACTTACTCGCATCTGATACGCGTATTTGCGCCGGGTTCCCTTAATTTGGTTAACGGCGAGTGCGGGTGGAATGATGATGCATTACCGTGGCGTCGATTCAAATGGGAACTTTTATTTATTCACTCATTCGTGTATTTTGTTTTACTTTATATGTCTCGCTTATTCATGTTTCATTTCTAGGGGCTTTAAATTATCCTCTTACAGATTATGAAAGTTAATTTGTAGCCTTTGAACAAACATGTCTTTTCAGATTTACAATCTTAAATTAGCGTGCCTGACTTATAAGCTAAGGGTCCCGGTTCAATTCCTCGCATGGCTTAAAATATTTATTATCAGTGGCATGTGAGCTTCCCCTTTTGACAGTGATAAATTGATGGTTGTGGGGCTGGTTGTTGTTTATGTTCAAGATTTAAGTTTGTTTATAAGTTGTATGCTGATACAATCAGTTGGTTGAGAAATGAACGCTAAGTAGGGCCTACCTCAAATAAGAATAATAATTTTATAATAATTATTATTATTACTGCGGGAATGTAAAAAAACGCCTGGTCATGGATTTGAACCCTAATCGTTTCGATGGACCGACTTTCCTACCAATTGACTAGGGTTTGAATAAGGATTTCTCCAAAATATAATATTCAATTCTTTCGATTGACAAATACTTTTGGATTTTTTTTTTTTTTTTCAAATGTACCACCTTTCAAACTGCTTCATTAATTTTGTTATTTATATATCTATGCCTAATATATATCACACTTGCACTTAGTCGTAGTAATAACAACAAAAATGATAAAATAAGATTATATTTGTGCCAATATTTTTTTGAATTTTCTAAGGAATATTAATTGTTATTGCTTAGCTGGAGAATTTGGCTTAATGTTAAAGTCTTTATAATATTTAAGAGTATAAAACTACGTAATTTCTATACAAATAATAAATATAGATATAATTTTGTATTTGTAGATTGTAAACCTATATAAGACTACTTGAAAAATATTGAATAAATATCATACATTTTATATTTTGAGATTTTTATTTGTTTTTCAAGAAACGTGGTTAGTTTTCATAAGATATCCTTCAGAAATATTTTATAAAATTATCCGTTATAATTCAAATTCCGTTCTTTTGTAAAGCCTATAGCTATGTTCTTAAACAGATTATATCACTCTTTAATGCAGTGCGCATACCATCTTCTATAAATAGCAAAAATGTATTAAAAAGTGATGAGACATTTTCCTTAAAGGGAGATCAGTGATATCAACCCTTGAAACGTGTTTATTTTAGGTCTGCTTGTATATGATTGACTATACAATTTTTTTTTATCAACAGATTATATTTTTTTAACTGATTTTAACGAAATCATAAAAATTAATTCATAATGACAGGTATAAGTATATTCACAAAGTTTGAACTATTTAACTCCAAAGTTAAAAAAAAAATAAAGACGGGTATTATTAGGTGTAAATATGTTACATGAAGAAAATAGCGACTGACACATATAAAATAAACAGTAACCAAATAAATATGTATACAATAAATTATTTTGAATGTGTATCAATCACCAATCTATTTAAGTAAATATTCAAGCTATTAATAAACATATTTTTATATCTATAAAATAAGAACGACTAAAAACATTTAAAAAAATCTTAGTGTAAGGTGACATAAAAAAATAGATGTTCCCACGTAAATACTTAAAAAATTTATGGCTCAAGACATTTTACTCCTGTTTGCAAAGATTGTATATGAAATTAATACTAAAGATTTGTTCTTCAATATTAGGAAATAATTTAAAAAAAAAACATATTTTAATGCTGATAATACTGACTTTCCCTTAAAGCGCGTATACATACAACTGTATAATTCATTCACGACCTTAGTTTACTTGGATGACAGCTCAAAATGTTACTATAAGTAGTCCCTATTATATCACTACGCCAACAGCTGACATCTATAATTTTGGATAATTGTAATGAAAACAGGTGTTAATATATGAATGTGATATTTAACCACAGTAGTTTAGGCCAATATTATTTATATATTTATTTGAGGTCGGGCACAAAGTTTATTTATCGTTTTATTACACTTAAACAAATTAATATTCACCACTTTCATAAAAACTTCTAACGAACATAGCTTCAAAATGGATGACCGACGAATCTAAACCATATGGATGAACATGACGGTAAACAAGTTTTTTACAATGATGCACCCACGCAGTTGATGAAAATATTTTATTCAGTTAAAGATTTCAAAATACAATAAAAAATCATTAAAATCATTTAATGTATATAAAAAATTACAAGTATTTTATCTTTTCCTAGTAAATACAATGCCTGTATCAAAAGGTATTAATGTATGTACTATATTACACATAATTAACGTCCCAAAACGAAGATTAGGTACTTTTAGTTATGTTTAAATTATTGTTTCGAGTTGGATAAAAAGAAATTATTTAAAAAAAATGAAATAATATGAGAAAACTTAAGTTTACATTAATTTAAATGTAAAATATAACAGGTAATTAAAAAGCTTTACGTTTTTAACAAAACAGTGATCTTTTACAAGTGTTGGCAACCAAAACCTAAACATTTGATTTTCGAACTGTCATCCAGGTAAAAACCTATCATGACCGGACTATATGCGTTCATATACACATATAAATACACACACACACACACATCTCTCTCTCTCTCTCTCTCTGTTAGGCTTCTAATTTCCACCTTACTTCAAAGAAACATAATTGTTATGTTCAGAGTTAGAAAATATTACCAAAACAAAAATTACCCATAGACAAGGGTATTTTTATCTAATTATAATAAGAATGTTTTATACCATACTTTTATTTTGATACAGTTTTGTCGTTAAAAGTTTTTTTTAGCTGTTTTACTATATTTTATTATGATGGCTTGAAGTATAAGTGGTAAATATTTTTTCATATACAATAGGTAGAGTAAAAATACTGTGCTGGAACTGTATAATGTTACTTGTTGGTTAAATAATTCATTTGCTTTCTAATAATGAGAGAACAAGTAGTTAGGTATTACTGCCATTTTGTGTTATAAATTCTACCTCAATAAATATTTTTTCAGTCTTAAGATTACCTTAATGTCTAAAAACTACCTCCCTCTCTATAAACTACCTCAATGTCTAAAAACGACACCTCAACACCTGCATATTACCTTAATGTCTAAATGTTCCTCTTTTATCAATGTTTTTGTAAGAGTGTTTATTAATTAATTTGTGTTCTTTGGTTAAGTGTGATACCCTTATTACATTATGCTTCCGCAATAATATCAATTATTTCATTTCCCATATCTTACAAGTTTTAAAAAGTTATCTCAATTTTCAGTTAGAGGAGCTAAAACGTATGTGCTGTAACCCGGTGCATGTTGTGTCTATCATCACCATAATTGCCCCCTTCAATGGCCGAACAGTCTATGGCGTCATTTTCTTGTTAACTGTGCTAATGGTGGATACATCGGGGTTCAAATACCGGTCGGGTTTACTAAGAGTGGTTTTTCCCTAATAGTATCCCATTCTCCTTCGCAACTGCGGGTAGTTTACCTATAAAATGCTTCTTTCCTCGTCCCAGCTCCATTAGAGTGATGGGTGACCTGGTTGTTTAGAGTAAGGTGTCAGACTTCTGTCCCAGGGGTCCGGGGCTCAATCCTCGGTCCCGGCACAGATTTATCTGATTACCAAACCCTTACTTCACCTCTGACAAGACGTGTATTAATCACAACTTGTGAATGTGAGGAATGCCAGGCCTCCACCGTGGTTCGGATCCCACGTTAAACTGTGAGTCCTCCATTTCATCTCACAATCTACCATTACACATTAGCGTAAGTGCGTATAAGCTGAATAAGTAGTAAGACGCGGTGATGAAATAAAAATCCTACCTTATATAATTTGTCGTATATGTCCGAGTGAAAGCTGGATTAATTTCTCTCACACCTGTGTTTTACTGTGAAATTATTGACTACGGTATCTCCTTGTTTATCAAGTTAATTTTATTCCATGTGAGGCGCAGTTTGACACATGTCAGTGCCAGACATGTACCAGCTGACATATCTCTGTCGTGTTAGCGTGTTAGCTACTCGGCGGGGTATTTATTTTCAGCGCACATGTTGATAAGTGATAATACATGTATTCTAGCTGTTAGGATGGGTAAAAGCTAGATTTTAGTAAACAACATGTTAAGGTGTCCATTTAAGGTGGGGTTGTGTGGAACGTGAGCTAAGAGCAGTGTTTTTTTAAACGTATTAGTACCTTTCGGGCTATACGCTTAAGATAAGTTTTAGTTTTATAGTAAAACACTTTTTTCAGCCTAAATAAATCATATATTACTTCAGTATAAACATAAAAGTTTAATTGTCTTCACAGGGTGACCTCAACATTTGTTGAATATCTGTCATGAGCATAGCGGCATTAGTATGAGAAACTTTTTTAAATGAAAAGAAAAAGTTGTCATTAAATTCCAGGACACTCTTGAAAGATATTCAACAACTGTTGATATCCCCATGTGAAGTAAATTAAATGATATATTTCTACTGACGCAATATTTGATTTATTTTGCCCAAAAAAATTTTGCTTTAAAAATTGTCAAAATACTGTCCCTAGCTTGCGCTACTTACTCTTCGCCCTTAACCTTGAAAATTGTTTTGATTTTTTTTTGTGTGCCAAGTATTACTACAAGTTAGGCTTAGGCTATATGCCTATGTATTAGTTAAACAAATGTGTTAGGGATTAGGAAGTTTTAATTTAGAGGAAGTGTAAGGGCCTACCAGTATTTTCGTGGAAAGTGTGTGGAAAACCACCCTCAGTACACCTGACTGGGATCGAACCCTGATATCCCCATCCCCGGCATTCTAGTCTATTGCAGGTTGAACTCTTTCGACCATTCTACCCCCGAAGAGGGTTTGAATAACATTGAATGTTCACACTGTACACAAATATATTTTAACCAAAGTTGGCTTATCCGCTTCGGTGGCCGCATGGTGTAAGGTGCTACTCTTGCAATAGTCTAGACTGCCCAAGACAAGGAGATCAAGGTTCAGTCGGGCGTACTGTGGGTGTTTTTTTCCTAAATGTTTTCCCCGCTATTTCCACGCAAACATGGGTACACTTCCTCTAAATTAAACCTTACTCATACCTAACTCATTACCGTAATTACATAAATAAGCGTATAACCCGAATGGTTAGTAAGACGTGATAATTTTTTAAAAGAAGTGGTTTTGTCATCTGATTACGATAATGGGATTGAGGGATTTGTGACAGTAACACCTGCTAGCAGATGTGAGCGCTGTCTCATTTCTTTAGGAAACTTATTTGGTTTTTAAGTTTGTATTTCTTAAGGAAACGTAAATTGTTGATTAAATGAAACATATAAGTTTAGTAATGCTTTATTTTATTTTGTTTAATGAATAATATATAATGATCTTTTACTTAAAACTCTTACTCTTTAGCACCTTCCCCTCCCCCCTTCACTAAGACATACATTAATTATTATTATTATATTATTACTATTAGCATTCGTCTTACTACCCATTCGGGTTATACGCACTTACGCTAATGTGTAATGGTAAGGTGATTGTGAGATGAAATGAAGGCCTACAGTTTAACGTGGAATCCGAACCACGGTGGAGGCCTGGCATTCCACACATTCACAAGTTGTGATTAATACACGTCTTGTCAGAGGTGAAGGAAGGGTTTGGTTATCAGATAAATCTTTGCCGAGACCGAGGAATTTAATTAATAATTAATTATTAATTTAGCACCACGTCTTACAACCCTATCGGGTTATACGCTTCAGTACTAATTACGTTAATGAGCTAGGAATTGGGAATGTTGAATTTAGAGGAAGTGAATCCGCATTTGCGTGGATGGAGAGTGAAAAGCCATTTAGTAAAAACTACCCCCAGTTCACCCGACTGAGATTCGAAACTAGATTTTCCCGTTCTCGGTAGTCTATATCAACACGACTAGCGCGTTAGCCAACTACGCCACCGAGGCGGGTCTAAGAGACTTTGAAGCTTTAAGAGGTTATAATTTATGTCATCATAACAAGCCCTGCTATGTTGGCAAACAGCAATATATTTTATGTTGAACGTTTTTCACAATCTTAAAGAGTTGGATAATGTAATGGAATTCCAAGAAACATTGAAAATATAGGGTTTCATCCATGGTAATTATAATATTATAATAATAATAAACCAGCGATGGGACAGTCATATTCTCGATTCCCTCGAGGGCTGTGATATTTGAGATATTTGAGACTATAAAAATATCAAAAAAATATCTCGAACATACTTATTATGAAGACCTTTGATTTAAAATAACAATTTTAAGCAATCGGTAAAGGAATTATAGAGATTTTTATGGTTGGAAGATTAACAACACCCCAAAAAAAATATATAAATATAATTTAATTTATTTATAAAAAAAAGCATTGTTTTGCTCTTTATGACTTAATAGACATTACAAAAACATAATTTTTAGTGACACCAAGGCATAAACCAATTTTTTAAATAATTTTTAAACATTTTCATTTTTATAAAAATTCTACAAGAATTCTAATTTGTATTCAAGATTCTAAAGAGAATTTGAAATTTGGATTCTAAATTTGTATTTGAGAAATATATGATTTGAGACTTTTCTATAAAATAAATATCATAAATTAATGATGACAAAAGACTCCATTAATCCATTTTGCTGCTCAAAATTATTATGGGCACACGGAAGAATCTCTCCGAACATTATCGACACATTGGTAAACGTGCTCTCAAAAAAAGAAAGAAAAAAAGGTCCACAGCCCTTCCTATTGTATCACTCATTAGCACCACTAATTGAGTAATCCGATGGACGGTCCAGTCATCAGTTATTTCGCCAACTTGCCATGAGGGAGATTGGTTCAAAAAAGGAAGGGAGGAGGGTTGGTTTGGAACTTGGCCTGTCAACACGGAAAATAGCATGGGCTGAAGGTAGCGAGGGGATAGGGGAGGTCCTGGCTTTTATTTATGTGTTCTGCTACCCTCACATGCGTCCTCCCAAGAGCT
Organism: Timema cristinae; assembly: GCA_039000515.1. NCBI lineage: Eukaryota > Metazoa > Arthropoda > Insecta > Phasmatodea > Timematidae > Timema > Timema cristinae. The sequence continues at coordinate 64,397,990 of JBCFYV010000003.1, read as the reverse complement.
GGAAAAGAGGGAGGGGGGTAGGGTGAAAAAATCCTCCCATAAATCACAATATTCCTACGTATATGTCTGCACCTTAATGTTACACCGACACATGTGTGGAGCACAGGTGTGAGCTCATAAGGGTTCGGTATTATGTAGAGGGATATTTGGCCGACTGGAATGTGTTATCTCATATATTATGAGCTGTTGATGAAATAAAACATAATTTCATTAAAACCAGATTATGTTATTTTAGTGTACCTTTGTCTTCCCTATAAGGTAGCAAACTTTCCATGCATTATTCCACTATGATGTAACTTATATTACAGGGGTTTCCAGCTTAAAATTTCCTTGAGTCAACGAGTCTACTGGTAGTCCGCATCATAATCGGCCAATTTTCGTTAAGTTATGCTAAAACAAGAACAGTTATTTAATTATTGTGAATGGAAAAGGAAGTGGCGGTTTAAACATTTCATTACACGTTAAACGAATTTTCTGACTTAAAATATACTATCTTTGATATGTCAATAATGATACAGCAGATGCAAGGAAGAAATTAAATATGAACATCAATTGGAGCTTTCGCGGATTTTTTTACCACGCAAGTCAAAACTTTAAATTTTACTACAGTGGATTACTTTACCAAGAAACTTCGTGGGCAGCAAAAAAAAAAAAAAAAAAAAAAAAAGGCATCGTGGGCCACCAGTCGGAGGTCCCTGGTTTATAATACAGGGTTATAGTGTAGCACATTAAGGTAGGAATGCTACTTTTCAGGGTAAACAAAGTGTACATGGTTTATTCTAATCTTGTGAGAATCCATGTGGAATCAAATATGAAACCATTTTCTTGGAATTCATACATTTGCCGAAAAAAAATCAAACCAGAGCAGAAACGTAATAGCGGGTTGAGTTCTAAGCCAATCACAATTTATATTCAGCCTCGTCAGCTTTGTCTGTTCAGTGCAACTTGAATTAATTTCAGCTTTCCTTTTTCTACGTGACATCATCGTTTTGGGAGAACCAATCAAATTCCAAAACTACCCAACTCACTCAGTTCGCATGTGTCTACTAAGCGAGATACTAGCAGACAACTGCATAAACTGTTGTGACTTGATTTGTAATGATTTTTTTCACACATATCTATATATATATACATATCTATATATAACTTAGAGATCTGTTTATCCATTATAAAATAAAATATTTCAGTAGTAATCTAGCTCTAGTTTACGTCGCAATTCCACAAAAAAAAAGTGTAATCTAATCTATTATTCACTATAAACATGAGTTACGTAGCTGTGGATTAATACAAAGAGATTTGTTTTATGTTTTGGTCCAACTCACAACATATATTGTTTAGTTTAAATTAGTTCAAAAATTACACCTGGACACGGGAATGGAACTCGAAACCTTTGACTTTGCGTACCAAATGCTCTACCACTGAGCTATCCAGGATTCTTCCCACGCTCAGGGTAATTATTCACTTATAGCTTAAGGCTGAGTCTGTGATGTACGTGTGGAATCGCCAGCTATATAATACCGTGAGCTATCAGATACCACAGTCATCTGTGACTATGGAGGGATGTTAAATTGCCAAGTGTAAAATACAAGATTGTAATTAAGGTTAAGTTTCAAATACTATCAACTCACAGGTTGCAAATCATAGTAATTATGGCACTGTCCGTATGTTTAAAAAAATATATATATGTATCAGTGAGTCTGTGGACTAAACATCAAGCTCATTTAGTCTAATTTACTGGTGACCACCATCTATTCCTATCTTGAGCTAGTTCTATCTAGTCCACCTCATTACACCCTATCCCTATCATGAGCTAGTTCTATCCAGTCCCCCTCATTACACCCTATCCCTACCATGAGCTAGTTCTATCCAGTCCCCCTCATTACACCCTATCCCTATCTTGAGTTATTTCTATCCAGTCCACCTCACTACACCCTATCCCTATCTTGAGCTAGTTCTATCCAGTCCATCTCATTACACCCTATCCCAATCTTGAGCTAGTTCTATCCAGTCCACATCATTACACCCTATCCCTATCATGAGCTAGTTCTATCCAGTCCATTCATTACACCCTATCCCTATCTTGAGCTAGTTCTATCCAGTCCACCTCATTACACCCTATCCCTATCTTGAGCTAGTTCTATCCAGTCCACCTCATTACACCCTATCCCTATCTTGAGCTAGTTCTATCCAGTCCACCTCATAACACCCTATCCCTGTCTTGAGCTAGTTCTATCCAGTCCACCTCACTACACCCTATCCCTATCTTGAGATATTTCTATCCAGTCCACCTCAATACACCCTATCCCTATATTGAACTAATTCTATCCAGTCCACTTCATTACACCCCAACTCTTTTAGGTCCATTCTAATGTTATCCTCCCATCTGCATCTAGGTCTTCCCATTGGGTTTCTAGTCATGTCCTGCCCACCGTATTCTACGAGACTTTATTATCCTAACAATTGTTATGAGTACAGTATGTAACCCATCATTATGTAGCCTTATGCAATATCAATTATTTTCATCTCTGTATAGACCAAATACCATGTTCTCGAATACTTTAGTTTCTTCTCGTCAAGAAAGGTAAGAGACTATAAGTTTCACAAACATTGAGAACAACCGGTAAAACTATTGTTCAGCAAATTCTTAGTTTTGTATTAACGTTTAGATACTTATTTATACTATTTTAATATTTCTCTATTTCCTCTCGTGTTCATAATTTTTCCCAAAATTCTGATTCAAATTTGAAATTTGAGATTCGTTAATAGAATGAAGATTTGGATTCGTAAAATAGTGGATATTTCTAATAATAACCATTGTAGAATAATTTAACAATTATTATCCAACACCCGCTTCAGTGGCCGTATGGTCTAAGGCAGCACCCCTGTTAGACTGGCCTGTTGAGATCGAGGTTCCAATACCGGTCGGATCTACTGAGAGGGTTTTTTCCCTAAATGTTTTCCCATTCTCCTCTACTTCACCTATAACCTAAGCAGGTAGTAAGACGCGGTGATTAAAGAAAAAGGTTAAAATGATATTGTGAATGGCTATTTTATTTTAATGTGACTTAATTCCCTTTATCCCAGAGAGGATGGTATATGACCACGTAACACCCGTAGACACACAGAGAGGCCGGCGAGTGTGGATAACATTGAGAAATCTCCCCCCTCCCCCTCCTGCAATAACCGAATAAAGCTTGATTCATACGTTCACCGAAAATTGAGAGAATACTCTACTTGAGTATAGCAGCAATTCACTCGCTAACAGAAATGTTTGCTGACCCATAATGCTTTGCAACACAAACTTAAAACATCTGAGTTATCAAATAGGTATGATTATCTAGTGGATGAACAGATATTTTAAATTGTATTCTCACGATGGGATGTTCTATAATTATTGTGTTGGGTGGTGAATCAAATGAACACAAACCAGATTTGGTGGCCGAATGGTCTAAGGCGTCAATCTCGTGTTAGACTGACCTGCTAATCACGGGGAGATAGAATTTTGAATCCCCTTTGGGTGTATTGAGGGTGGTTTTACCTAAATGGTTTCCCACTCTCCTTCCACGCTAATGAAGGTAGATTACCTCTAAAATTCTTCCTTCCTCACCCCTACCCTATTAGAGTAATTATCATACATGCGCATAACCTGAACAGGTAGTAAGAGAACGACACACATGATTTCCATTTAACGAGTCATTTCAAATAATTTCCGAACAGTAAACGCAGATGTCTGCTTGTATCTTGGTTTGTAGGTGCATAGCACTGATTTAGTTGGCTGGTTTTGAATATGATTGCTTTCCATGTCAGTTTTTATAGAGAAGCGCGGCCAAAGCTGAGACGTTTTTTGTTTTGTTCTAAGCAAATTGTCTTACTACCCGTTCTGATTTTACGCATATGTACTAATTATGTTAATATGTTAGGGATGAGGAAGGTTAGATTTAGAAGTTTACCCCCATTTGTGAGGAGGAAGAGTGATAAATAATTTAGGAAAATTCACCCGCAGTAAACCCAACCGGAACTCTAGCCTCGATCTGCCTTTTATCAACAGTGCAGTCTAATTACGAGACTGACGCCTTAGACCATGTGGCCACTGAAGTGGGTTCAAGTAATGTTCAACAACCGCATATTGTTTCGAAATTCTATTTTGATTCTAACTATCGGTTGGTCAGTCGGGTGTGTGAAGATGTGAGAGCGATCAGCTTCTTCTAAGCTTCAGTAAAAAGAGTTGTATATGTTTGCCAAACAGTCATTCAGGACTGGATACGTTTTATTTTATCTCGGCTTTGATTAATTTTATTAGTTCTCTGTAAAATTTTAGATTTGTATAAATAATACTTTTTTTTAATGATCGATTTAAATGATGTCCAAATGGAATGTTTTAAACATCTATTAGATCTTAAATATTTCAAAGAATAAGAAAAACACTATTTCACGTAAACTTAAGTTTTTTTGTAGCTATATATGAAGTTTAATTCTAAGATAGAGTACATAGCTTGGAAGATTTGAATGTTATCCGTTTGTTATGTTTGAAATAACTATAAGATTCTAAATATATTGAGGATTTCGAAAATTCCAAGAATTTCATGTATCCTATATAGTTTTCTATATGCGTAACTTTTAAGTGAAGAAACTACAACAAATATTAAATTACAACATTTCAAATATCTATAAAAGCAGCCATTTATCCCATAGTCGGGTTAGTTCTATAGAAATCCACATAAACAGATACAATCAGTAATAATACTCAAAATTTAAACAAATAAAGTTACGTTTTTAGTATTTATTTTAAATTAATTTTAGGGCGTATAACCCGAATGGTTAGTAAGACGTGATACAAAAATATATATATTTAGTACAGTGCCTTACTACCCGTTCAGGCTCTATGCATTATATACTAGCTACGTGATTATGTAGGGATTAGAAAGGTTGAATTTTTACCACGATTTTATCACCGAAGCTGGTCACGTTTTTATTTTATGTTTACCCACCTTGGGAGTCTCTTAATCTAAGGCATCCCTCACTATCCCTTCGCGATAATGCGGGTACACTTCCTCTAAATTCAACCTTCCTCATCTCTAACACATTAGCGTGATTAGTACATAATGCGTACAACCTGAACGGGTAGTAAGACGTGGTGATTTATTTTCCAATGGATACATTCCCACCATTCAGGTGAAATCACGACTTGAACTGTTTTCGCACCAAACTAGGCCCAGTATGTATAGTGTGTAATAAACTGTAGGGGATGTAGCATGATATATTAGCCCCATTTGATTGGCTACGAGCCTGGTTTGTGGGACTTAATTACTTCCATTAACACAGTAATGAGTGGCGTGCATTGCGGACAGGGTCGAAAGGGGCCCAGTGAGGAAGGGGGAGAAGGAGGAAATATAACAGGGAGGGTGGGGGGGGGGATAGAGTGTGATGTTACAACCACCAATAAACAGACAGAGAATTGAAGGGAGGAAACGCAATGTTTTGTTACATGCGGTCATCGCAAAATGATACTCGTTGCCTCGCTTGTTTCAACATCCGGGGTTGGGTGTGCGTGCGTGTTTAATTCATTTACAAGATTATATAGTGTGATTATTTTATTAAACGTGGTTTATATAGATGAAATCTTTTCTATTAAAAATGGATAGTTGAATTGACTCAACGGCAGCAATGGGCAAATGGATTATATAATTGACTTCATAACAAAACGGCTAGAGTTCGATAAAGTTTGGCTCGAGGTTTGTTGCCAAGTCAATACATTTTGGGACAGGACTGTACTAATAAGTTATTATCTACCACTCAGTATTATCTGTCTCGAACTGAGTCTACTAAATCATGAGAAGTATGCAGTGATGTTGATAATAATAATAATATTATTATTATTATTAACAACTTAATAACAACTAACCTGCTTCTGTGATCGAATGGGCGAAGCTGTCAATCACGTAATAAGCTGAATTGCCGATGACAGGGAAATTGGGGTTCGAATCCCGCTCGGGTGTACTAAGAGGTTTTTTCTAAATAGTTTCCCACTCTCTCCTGGTGCAAATTTGGGTGCATTTTTCTTTAAATTTTACCTTTTGCATACATAGCACATTAGCGTAATTACTACATTACATCCATTTCTGTGTCCAGCTAATGGTTTGGGCCAGATTTTTATTCAAGCCATATATTTTTCACTACCGACTGAATAGGCCTGTAGTAACTTCATATGCCTTATAATTCAACTTAAGACTAGACCAGGCACAACATCCAGTCCCCAGCTATCAATTTATCAATGTGAAAGAGTAAACCCATATTTTTCATCATTTATACATTTTTGGTTATGCTAGGAATCGAACGCGGGACCCTTAGCTCAGTAGGCAGACACGCTACCGACTGAGCTAACGTGTCAGACTGTAATTAATATACATGCGTGTAATCAAAACGGATGCTAAAAATAAATAAAATGTATTTGTACTGACAAGGTCGGTGAAAGTCGCCAATAGACATATAAATTGCTTCACTCCTATTATTTGAATGCGGATATCAGTGGTGTTCGGAACACCGACCTTTGTCCCCTAAGATACCTATAAACGCAACTTGCTGCACAGGACTGTAGCTATAATTGCCGGCACTATCTATCTCACGGCGTATTGCAGCTTGGAGTGATGACGAAACCTCGGATTTTCATGTGTTATTGAGGTGGGGCTGTAGGGGACGCTAGAAAAGACCAGTATTTTTTTTCAGGTTCTATAAAATGTTTCTCATCTAATACTCCTATGTTCATAATGGATATTTAACAACTGCTGATATCACCATGGGAAGAAAATTAAACTCTTTGTCTCTATTAGAGAAATATTTTTTTTATTTTTGCAAAAAAAAAAAAAGCTTTGCTATAAAACTGCTAAAACACGGCCCTTAACTCAAATTTCTTACATCCCCACCTTAAACTATGGGTTAAAAAAATACCCTAAACATGGCGCGAATCCTGTATAGTTCAGGAGTAGAGTATTGGCGTTCTAATACAATTATCCTGGGTTTGTCATTTATCAAAATCTCTGATGCAGCTGTATCTGTAGGCCTATCGAGATCATTTCTTTCATTCGCTTTCATGTACAATTAACTGTATAATAAATTGTACATTACAGACGTATGTTTATTATTTAGCACCGCGTCTTACTATACGTTCGGGTTATACGCTTTAAGTACTAATTACGCTAGTGGAATCGGGAATTGGGGAGGTTGAATTAGAGGAAGTGAACCTGCATTTGCGTGGAGGAAGAGTGGAACACCATTTAGGACCCCCTCCCCCTAGTTCACCCGACTGAGATTCGAACCTCGATCTCCCCGTCCTCGGTGGTCGAGCTCAACACGACTAGCGCGTTAGCCAACTACGCCACCGAGGCGGGTTACAGACGTATGCTTTATCCACAAGACTAATGCCTAAAGCTTACGCCCTTGCTGTAAATAAAAGGTTTAATATCTCTGATTAAAAATAGATGGTAAGTTTTAAAATTATAGATAATATTAATTTGTCTTTTTTTCAATAATAATGAAATTAAAACAGATTTATTTTTACTTTCTCATATCAAGAGAAAGTATTGTAATCGTGAACATTTTCTATCTCAAGATCAAGATGAATCTTTACGTTTTATGTGTGTCCAAACTCCCAAAAGTGGATTTTACCATTTTGTCTCTGTCACCCCATGTCCCCTTCCCCCCATGTCTCTTTGTTTGTCCGTCTGTCTCAGGACACAGATCTGAAACGGTTGGATGGATTTGATTCACACTTGATATTTAGTTGTTATAGGGCAATACCTTGACCTTAGTCCTCTAATTAAGAGTAGTTTACTGATGAGTAATTTTTTTTCAATTCTTTTAAATTGTGCTTCCGATTTTGTTTAAAATTGATATATAGGGAGTGTTTTACTTGACAAATAAAACTGTATTTGTAATTGAGGTAAAAAAATCTTCGAGGGGTATTACCCTATTTGGAGCTATTTATATCCAGTCTACTTCATTAAACCCTATTCTTATCTTGAACTAAATATTTCCAGTCTACTTCATTGCACCCTATCCCTATCCTGAACTAGTTATTTCCAGTCCACCTCATTACACCCTATCCCTATCTTGAGCTAGTTCTACCCAGTCCACCTATTTACATTCTCTAACTATCTTGAGCTAGTTCTACACAGTCCACCTATTTACATTCTATCTCTATCTTGAGCTAGTTCTACCCAGTCCACCTATCTATACCCTATATTTATCAGGTCCATTATAATACTATCCTCTCATCTTTGTCCAAGTCTTCCCATTGGGTTTCTAGTCAATACTTTGAATATGGTTCTAGATTTTTCATTATGTAACCACCGTCACTTCCCAGTATCTTCATCCCTTTTTGAACCAAATATAGCTCCCTCAGTATTTTTAATGTTCAGTATGGCGCTTATGATCACAGAGTTTGACACGCCTGGTCTAAGGCGTCACTTTCGCAATAGAATGCTGCCAGAAATATTGGGGTTTACATCCCGTTGGATGTAATGGAGCTGATTGTTTCTAAACTGTTTTACACTCACCCTCCTCGCAAATTTGGGTACAATTACTTTAAATCCAACTTTCACTATCCCTAACCCATTAAGGTACGGTAGACTCGCGATTAACCGAGGTAATTCGGGCAGATCTGACCTCGGATACGAAATCTCGGATAGTACGGAGCGTGTAATCCAACTACCCCCGTAATTATGAGTACTGTAGTCCTTCATTCGTTCCCGAGTTCACTCGGTATTTTGAGTGGCATAAAGCCAGGCGCACAGTTCTGGCTGTACAGTAGCCCCATGGCTTCTTGGGTGCTGAGTGACAGTTCACAGCTAACAGCTGACGGCTTTGAAAAGTTATCAGCCCAAATTATGTATCCCTACGCTGAACCATATGATCTTCAAAAACATGTGTTTAGCATCTGTAACTCCTGACAGTCAAAATTTAGGTATACACCTAAATGTTGACTGTCAGAAGTCAGCTGTGAACTGTCAGAACCAAAGAAGCCATGGGGCTACTGTAGCTCGTAAATGGTTATCACGTCACTTCTCGTGCATTTAACTACAACATGGTATAAAAGTATTCTAAACAATACTTTATACTAGTTATATTAATACTGTATATTTAAAAAACTATTATATAAATATTGTGTTGAAATTGGACACTTTGATAGAATGAGTGCCTCGGTTAACATGCAGCCTAAGATAATTGCGGGTCCATGTGATTATTTCATATAAGTATTCAGCTCGAACAAGTAGGAAAACGAAATTTAAAAAAGCCTCTATAAAAATCTATTTCTATAAAATGATATATATAATTGAAGGAAAGATGGGACTTTACAGTAGCCTATTGACCTCATTCATGAAATCAGGATTAAATTTCTGTACTATTAAAAATATAACAGACCCACACTAAAAATAATTGCATTATATTAATACCTACCTGAGATCGAATCTCAGTCAAGTCGACTCGCCAGTGCGATCCAGTATTGTTCTCAAAGTTAACCTCCTATAGCTGCATTAACCCTCTAATCTCCTCCCTCCCTCTCTACCCAACTATTGTCAAAGGGTTCCACGTGTGCAACCATTTGTTAATTTCCATATGTGTGAGAGAGAGAAAGAAAGAAAAAACTTTGATATATTCACATTAACTAATGATTAAATTGACGCATTAAACCATAGTTCTATCTGATTCGTTAATTATTATTTTGTTTTAACCATGATGTGTGGCGCAAACAGCTTAGTCATAATTAGTACGTACTGAAATATGTAACAAGTTTTAACGGCCGCATGAATTAAAAACAGGGCTATATGCATGATCATACTCAGCGCCGATTAAATGACCGAAACCAGGGGTAAAGCCTGGGTAGTAGAAAGTGGAGGGAGGGAGGGGGTGAAGCCTGTTTGTTTGGAAGCTTAAACGCAGATCCGGGTACTACTAAATGTAATTCATTTCCAGAGGGTAAGAGGGGGGTGAGGTTGTTTATGAGGGATGTGGTGGATGAAAAGCATTTTGTTTTTGAATCGTTCCAGAGTGGGACAGACAAATTAATTTATATATACTTTGTTGTGTGTTGGGTCGTTAAGTTGTTTTTAAAAAATTTGTTTTATTTGTTTTGTAGATTCGTTTAAGAGAAGACGTGTTACATTTGTAGTTGGAGAATTATAATTTAATTTTTAAATAGAGTTTTGTCATATACACTAATTTTTAAAATACGAATCTTTAGTTTACCTGCGAATCTCAAATTCGAATACTAATCATTGGAAAAATATTGTTAACATAATAGTAAATATAAATATTATATAATAGTAGAAAATACAGGCTGCGGCAGGAACAGTCACCCATTTTAAATATAATATTTCAGCATTAGGCTTATTATAACTGCATGTTATTACTATATACTGCTGCAAAGAACACTTGACACAATTCCTTACACGAGTCGATTTTGGTAAATTACTTCCTTCAGGTGACCACCACTGTGGGCAATGCAATCTTTGGCACGAACACGCAAATTCGCCATAGCCTTACGCAGGGTTTCTTGTGTCATTGCCTCAATTGCAGCGTGACTGTTGGTTTTCAATTCCTGAATGTTTTCTGGCTTGTTTGCATTAACTTTGGATTTTAGAAAGCCCCGTAGAAATAAAAAATCACCTGTGGATAAATCAGGCGAACGGTGTGGCCAGTTTACATCACTAAACCGTGAAACGAGGTGGTGTGGAAACATTCTTCGTAAAGTCGCCATGGACGTTCTTTCTGTGTGAGCGGTTGCACCGTCCTGTTGAAAACACAAAGACTCCATATTGATATTCTTGTGGCGCAGTTGTATAGTTACGATCCGTCGTAACATAATCTCATATCACTCTGTTGTGATTGTGACAGTCCCACCGGCGTCATTCTCGACAAAAATATGGACCAACAATATCCAGAGAAGACAATCCACATCACACAGTTTCTTTTTGACTGTTAAGTCGTGAAGGTAATGAGGATTTGCAAGCTCCCATTACCTTAAGTTTTGTTTGTTGACATAGCCAATTAAATGAAAGTGCGCCTCATCCGTCATCATCAGAGTTTTGGGAAAATTGGGTTGTGTGTTTATCATCTCCGGAATCTGCATTCAGAAAGTTCGACGTGATTCTAAATCTCTGGACAATAATTCATTCACCACTTGCATCTTGTAAGGATGGAACCTAATATACAGATGCAACATGTGACTTAAGCTTCTGTCCGATATGTCGAGGGCTTGTGAATACCAACGAACGGAGAGTCTTGGACTTAGCTCTAAAGCAGCTCTTACTGTTACAATATTGTCCGGGGTGTGAATCATACTTCGCCTACCAAATGGCTTCTTGGCTGATGCAATTGCTGTTGTTCTGAAGTCCTTGAACCATCTCGTGGTCGTCTTCCGCGCTGTCACCTGTCTAGTCCTGCCGATATTTAAATGTCGCTGAAACACACGCTGAGTAGTCACAGCACTGTAAGCACACACGAAAAAATGTTTCATCAGCAAACGCACGATATTCATTCGACCAGCGCTTCTTGTTGACTGCCAAGGTTACTCTACACGGGCGAACGGCAATTCTTTGAACTGAACTTTAAACTTGGAACAAACATTAGTGATCTAGGACACCGTGATCGATAATGGCGCACAGTTTAAAATGGGTCATTGTTTCTGCCACACTCCTAATTTATACAGTAGCCCCATGGCTTCTTTGGTGCTGACTGACAGCTCACAGCAGACAACTGACGGCTTTGAAAAGTTATCAAACCAAATTATGTATCCCTACGCTGAACTATATGGTCTGCAAAAACATGTGTTTAGCAGCTGTCACTTCTGACAGTCAAAATTTAGGTATATACCTAAATGTTGACTGTCAGAAGTCAGCTGTGAATTGTCAGTCAACACCAAAGAAGCCATGAGGCTACTGTAGTAAGTGAATGTTAGACATCTGGTTTTATTATTATGCAGTTATTAAGACAATACATTCATTTAAGTGATAAATTAATGTTATGGGGATGTGGTTGTTTAGTTTATCCTTTAACCAAGTAGGGTCGAATCACCAAGAACTCTAAAAGCAGTATTATAACTCTAAAACAAAATCTAATTTAAAATTTCTGCTGATGATAGGGAGATCGTGGATCGATCCCGGTCCAGTTTACTGAGGGCGTTTTACACTGTTTTTCCACGCAAATGCGGTTACACTTTTCTAAAATTCAAACTTCAAACTTACTCTTCTCCATCCCATCAGCCCATTAACGTAATTATTACACAGGCATTTAACCTGAGGTGTTACAATATATATATTGTGTGTGTGTTTTCTCAACTTCCTCCCAAGGAAACTTTTAAACCAATCACAGTTTTCATGCATTAGAGTAGCATAGAGTAGCAACTATTTTAGACAACTATAAATTGGGCAACTATTTAGATTAAACAAGTTATTACTTTTGTTATCTTGTTTTTTCTCAAACATATTGTCAATCACTAGTTAAAAGCAATGCCTTTCTACTCTTGAAAATTTTTACATTAAGAATTACCACAACTCATACGTATTTTCATGTTTGAAATTTAGGAGTATTTGATTAATTAAATCATCACAAATATTTCAATAAGACAATTTATTTTATTTGTTGTTTATTTTATTATTGTTTCTAGTTTATGTCTGTAAAAGCGTATACAACGCTAAGCTTGAAAAAAAAAATATGCCTATATATTTCAAATTAAATAATGAACAAAGTTTAAAAGATAAAACGTTTTCCATGTCCGCAATGAAAGAACACTATAAAAAACTGGGTAGTATTTGTTAAATTTCACACCAATTCTCGGTATCGAAACAGCAATCGAAAAAATAATTAAAATCAACGACCAATTCGGAGTAATAAAACAAACAAAACACATATATAAATACATTTCTAAAATCATGGAATTTGTACAAACCCAGGAGTGGGAGAGTATTTATATTTATATGACACATTTGATCCGTTGTCGTTAAAAATGAGAGTGGGTGTTCCATTTGAATAATATTCTACACAAAATTCACACATATACATTTTACAGTAATCCCTCTTATAATAACTTTTCAACGTCCATCAAAAATACAATATGTTTAGTCTAATGCAGGTATATTTCTCTTACATTACATCCTCGCCCTTATTATAAATTACATAAAAGCAAGGCATATGTGTTTAAAAAAACTATGGTATTAAAAATACACTATATCTGCGTATGTGGGTAGTAAGACTTGTTGGTAAAAATACACGATAAAAGCCCGTAAACAGTTTTTTTCCTTCAAATGAACCTTCTATTCTTGTAATTTCCCCCAATCCCCTTTAAATATCGCTAAAATAAAATAACTCGTCATAGATTAAAATCGTTGCTTCAATACTTGTATTAAGTTGTGAGAAATTTTAAATATCCCGAAATAACTAAAATGTTATAAAATATGTTTACAATTTTAACTCACTTTCCAAGAACTTTATATATATATGCTTAGAGCTCATGGTTAAATGTCCGACACTTTAACTCAGTCGGTAGCGAGTCCACCTACTGAGCTAAGGGTCCTGGGTTCAATTTTCGTCATGAGATATGCATGTATCTAAATGAGATCTAGAACGAAATTATACATTATATATACACATATATATATTTATATATATATGTTACATATGTACATTATACATACATATATAATGTGTGTATTGTATGTATCGTGTTCAATCCAGCCCACCTAGAGCTTTGAATATTCTAATGTGGCCCTCTGCTTAGTAAGTTCGGGGACCACTTGCTGGTGATGGGGGGAGGGGGAAACGGGTTTTTGAATCCCAGTAGGTTGTATTGAAGAGTATTTTTTTTAGCGGTGCGTTTTACTAACCCTTCGGGTTGAACGCCTATGTACTAATTACACTAATGTGTTGAGTATGAGTGAGGTTGAATTTAGAGGAAGTGTAACAGTATTTGAATTAAAGAAGAGGGGATACCATTCAGTAAAAAAACATCCTCAATACACCCTACTGGTATTCGAACTTTAATCTACCCGTCATCGGCATTACCAGTCTATTGTGAGAGTGACGTCTTAGATCATACGGCCACTGAAGAGGATGGTGGTTTTTACCTAATTGTTTCCCACTCTTTTTCTCCATGCAAATTAGGGTACATTTCCTCTAAAATGTCTACCTTCAACAGCTCCACACCATTAACGTAATACATTATTATATTATTATTATCATCACCACGTCTTACTACCCGTTCGGTTTATACGCACTTACGCTAATGTGTAATGGTAGGGTGATTGTGAGATGAAATGAAGGACCTACAGTTTAACGTGTAATCCGAACCACGGTGGAGGCTGGCATTCCACACATAGCTTTAATAAAGGTATGCGTACAACCAAAACAGGTACAAATACGTGATGACAAAAAAACAAAATAAATCAATAAAACAAAGTTGGCTCGCTCTTGCTCGCAGGTATGGTAACTCTTGTCTGGTTGGCTCTTCGTTTGTTATTAAATGCGACTGCATGTTGTCCCTGCCACTCAACATTTCCGCTCGATGAACCTCAGCAGTACTAACAACACTAACATGAGTCGTGTGTCCTGCCGCTCAACATTTCCGCTCGATGAACCTCAGCAGCACTAACAACACTAACATGAGTCATGTGTCCCTGCCGCTCAACATTTCCGCTCGATGAACCTCAGCAGCACTAACAACACTAACATGAGTCGTGTGTTGTTAGCTTGTTTTAATTTCAAGTTCATTAACTATGTTGTCACCAGCTTTGTTTGGCCGCATGATCTAAGGTGCTACCCGAGTAAATAGACTAGACTGCCGATGACAGGGAGATCGGGGTTCAATCCCAGTAAGATGTAATGAGGGTGGTTTTTATTAAGTGGTTTGTCACCTTCTTTTCACACAAATGCCGGTGTACTTCCTTAAATTAAACCTTTCTAATCCATAACACGTTCGTGTAATTAGTACATATACGTATAACCCTAAAAAAAAAAAATGAATAAAGAACTATGTTGACTATTTTAAGGATTCGTTGTTTCATTATAATTAAGAGTATGTACTATACTATATACTACTATACTACTACTACTACTACTACTACTATACTACCACACCATATACTACTACTATACTACTACTACTACTACTACTATACTACTAATAATAATATAATAATAATAATAATAATAATAATAATAAAGATTATACATTTTATACTTCGGAGCTATTAATATGAAATTTAAAACTAATTTACAATATGAGTACACAAATAATAATAATAATAATAATAATATAATAATAATAATAAATATTGACTACATGCTCTTCACATAATTGTGTGTTTATGAACGTATTAAAATAAAATAAACGAGTAAAGTATAACTAAATGGAGAGAGGAATAATAAATTAAAACACACATTGATACCAAGATGTTATCTATACGCTATGAATACAAAGCTATGTATCGCATGAGTTAGAAAAATCTACTCAACCTACGAGATTACGGTTAATAGTATGACATCGGTGGCCGCACGGTCTACGTTATCACAATTGCAATATGCTTGATAGCAAGAGAATGGGTGGTTGGGGCTTGAGTGACGGAAAACATTGATAAATGTGAGTAAATTAAATATTTATTATAGAACTATTGAAATTACAATATCCTTAATACTGTTCATTCTATGTATGTTGTTTAGTTTATTGCGGAAATAAAACTCGTCCAGCATGATTACATGAAGAAAATTTTAATTAAATTGAATACGATAATACTTTGGTTTCCAAGGCCTATCTGCATATTATATAAACTTTGAAAATCTTATAATAATAAAAGGAAGTGTTTGTATGTGTTTGTTTGTTTGTGATACCGAGATAAATCTACGGCAAGCAGAGATATGAAATTTTTAACATTGGTGGACGGAAGGGGGTCCGAATGCACTTCGAAGCAGGATTTTTAAATTTTTGATTAGCTTTTTAATTAGGTTATTTTAAACAATTTTTGATCAAAATATTGTTTATCTGGTTTAGAATTACGTTTCAGAGATAACTGCGATATAAATATGCCGCATCCTTCTCAGAAAAAAAATATGTGTACGAAATTGACCGTAATTTTAAACAATTTTTTGTGTGTTTTTGTGTGTATGGGGGCGGGGGGGGGGGTGAGCACATATATAATTCTTCTACCATAGTGGGTCACACGAAACGTCGTGCGGGATTGCTAGTTATATATAAAAAAAATTAAATGTGTGTATGCAAATTTTTATTTTGAGTTATATAACTTGTACTTCCTGAACTGACTGATAATATAAGCACACGAAAATTTCTATAAGCGATAGCGCTTACCAATTTTAATGGGAAAGGTATTTTCCCATACTTACGCGGTTCTTTTACAAGCCACAATCGACATGGGATCAACGACCTTACTTTCCCTACGAAGGAAGTCGAGCTATATATTTCTATCGCTTAAGAAAAATAGTAGCCCCCAGCTGGGTTTGAACCCACCAATATCAGGTCCTGAAGTGAGAACTTTACCCCGAGACTACCGAGGTCGGTGTATATGAGGTTAATTATTTATATTTCTCATCTGATCCAAAATTGTTCAATATACGACAATAGTTTTTTGAAAAAGTCAACTTGATCAACTTACTCCCTAAAGTAGCTAATTGTTGTGTTTTTTCTTATGAAAAAGAGTCATGGATTTTTTTTTAAATTTAAGAACTTGTGAGATATACTCTTAGAAATACTTTTATATCCATTACAGTTTCCAGCCTTTGCCCTGGGTCAACTTTTTATTCAAGTCATATATTTTCCTAGGCCTGTCGTATCTTCATATGCCTTATAATCTAACTTAAGATTAGGACAGGCACAACATCCAGTCCCCAGCCGTTAATTCATCAACATGAAAGGGTAAAACCACATTTCACCAATTATATTTTTTCACTCATGCCGGGAATCTAACCCGGGACCCTTAGGTCAGTATACAGACATGCTAATGACTGAGCTATACATGCATGGTTCCAAAAAATTCTACCTTATGATAATATTATATACCAAATTCTGAAAATTGAAAATGATACCTGGACATGGGAATTGAACCCGGGACCTTTGGCTTAGTACACCAATGCTCTAACCACTGAGCTATCCAGGAAACGTCCCGTGCTCAAGGTCATTTTTCACTCATATTTTAAGGCAAAGTCTATAATGGACGTGCTGAAATCGTCGGCTACAAATGTGTGATTTTATTAAGATCACGAGCTATCAGATAACGCAGCCACCTTCGACTCGGTAGTTGGCTTCATGCTGCCACTTGTACAATTATTATAATTGATTATATACCCAGTTTTAATAGAATTATATCAGGTCCTATTTATAATAAAGATTATATTCTGTTGAATACATATCATCAGAAAGTTTGTGAAAATTTTGAGGTAAGCCTATTATATGTAAAAACTTTTTGTGAGATTATCAACAAGTTTGAGCCATATTGGTAAAATGGTTTCTGCTCTGGCCCTAGATACAAACAGATATGGGGGGGGGGGGAGACAAAAAACACTTTTTTTTATTCAGATAATCATGAAATTCTACATCCATCAAAATCTCGAATGTAATTATTATTACTATTTTCACTATCACAATACTACCGAGGGGTTGCGATAAAGTAACATTTGTTCTTTACATGTTTGTTATCCTCACGCGGTCTTTCGGACCAAGATTAACAACGACCAAACACTAAAAGCTTTCAGTCAAAGATTAAATTGAGCGCAATTTACCAGAGATGCTCCGAAATAATCCCGTAGTTACCGAACACTAGAACTCTTTAGACCTTTTCTCCCCTTTCTACTAATAGTACGACTACTATTACTACTGCTATTGTTTTTTTTAAAACATACTCTCTTTATAATAAAAAAAAACTAAATCCTGTTGCACTTCCCCTTTAAACCCCCTCTCTTGTCATCTATTTCCCGCCCCTCCCCGACAATTAACGTGATGGACCGACATTAGTTTATTTAAAAGCCAGCAGAGGTTAATCTTTCGCTTCTCCTCCCACCCCCTCCCCTACTATTCCTGTTCATCCCCCTTCCACCCTCTCACCAACGGTCCAGCTCACATCTGTCCGAGCGCTCGCTGCTGTTGTGAAACGATCGCTCGCTCGTGCTATCCAGCTCGTAACCTCCGTGCAGCAACGGCCTAAGGTGAGACGCGAGGAGAGGGCAGTTTTTTATGTTGCCAAAATAAATAAAATATTTTAGTTCAAGTACAAACATAGAGTTTAATTTTCTTCACATGGTGATATCAATAGTTCCTGAATATATGTCATGAGCATCGCAGCATTATCTAACAGAGACTTTTTAAATGAAGAGAAAAATTTGTCATTAAATTCCAGAACAGCCTTAACAGATTTTTAAGAAATTTTAAGGTCAAATGTGAAGAAAGTTAAATTCTATATTTTTACTGGTGCAATATTTTATTTATTTTGCCAAAAAAAAAAAGTTTTGCTATAAAAACTGAACAAATACTGGCGTTTCCTCGCGTCTTCCCCCACCCCTGTGACGTCACTGCAAGTCGAGGTAGATGTAGTGTTGGTGGAAGTGTAGTTTCTTTAGCACCCTGTCTTACTACCCGTCCGGGTTATACGCTTCTGTACTAATTACGCTAATGGTTTTAAGGTTTCGTAAGGTTATATTTATAAGAAGTATACCCGCATTTACGTGGAGGAAGAGTGGAAAACCATTTTAGAAAAAAAAAACCTTCACTACGCCTGACCGAGAGTCAAACCTCGATCTCTCCGTCATCGGTAGTCTAATCTACTGCGAGAGTAGCGCGTTAGATCTCGCGGTCGCCGAATCGGGTGTAAGTGTAGTGATAGTGCTAATATAGTTTCAATGTTTAATGTAGTGTTTGTATAGTTTGACTGCTAGTGTAGCGTTAGTGCTAGTGTAGGGAATGTCCCCGCGCTTCTCTTGACCAAAAAAAAAAAAAAAACCTCGCCCTCAAAGCTACACCAACAGTAAACTTGGTTCTTGCATTCCTCCCTTGGTTTCTGCTCCTAGCAGTTGGCCTTCCCATCTACTGAGACATAGAACCAGCCGGCCCGTCCCTAGGGTACGAGATCGGCCTTACCCCCTGTCTAGCCCCTAGAGGGAGGGGGTCGTTTGGGGTGAAATCACTCGAGTGTGCCCTAGACCATCCACCACACATGTCAGGGATGACTTAACTCGATGAGATCAGGTTTCAAATAAACTTTATCCTCTTTTTATTTAAAAGACAACAGGCGTACAGTCACCTTAGCTGAGTCGGTGGCGTGTCTGTCTGCTTATCTAAGGTTTCCGTGTTCGATTCCCAGCATTGCCGAAAAATTTATCATAGGTGAATTGTAGGTTTACCCTTTTACAGTGATGAATAAACGGGGATTGGATGTTGTGCCTGTCCCGGTCTTAAGTTTATTATAAGGCATATTAAGCTACGACAGGCCTAGCCAGCCGGTGGTGGGAAATATATAAGCTTGAATGAATTGACCCAGGCCCACAGGCTGGAAACAGTAATGGGTGTAAAGTAAAGTCGTACAGTCTAAATATCATAGGAAGGTCATTTATGTGATGGCTAGAAAGCTATTAGATCTTCTTTCACGTGTTCATAAGTCAAGTCATGTGATCTCTATTTGTCACTTTTGATAGCTTTATCAATAGCTATAAGATCAACACTAATAATATACCCGCTTAGATGGCCACATGGTCTAATACGTCACTCCCGCAATAGATTAGACTGCATATGACGGGAAGTTTGGGGTTAAAATCCCAGTTGGGTGTACTGAGGGGGATTTTCCAAATCACGTTTCCATTCTCCCTCCACGAAAATGTGGGTACAGTTCCTCCAAATTCAACCTTAATTTTTTCCTACTAGCGTAATTAGCACATAGGCGTATAATCCGAACGCTGTGCTACAAAAAAAAAAAGATAGTAAAAGGTTGCCAATGTTAACCTCAAAAAATATATTTCTCTTTTCTAAAAGATTCTTTATATGATAATTACACTCAAGCTCCGTACCGTGACTGGTCAAGTCACGGCAGGACAGTGAAGGTTTCAAGAATTATTGACAGAGAGTATAACGGATGCTGGGCCCGGCTGTTGGTAGGTAGACCCAACACATACCTTGTGTGGCGGACCGGTATGGAACAGGTGAAGCAAGGGGTAGTGATTCTGGTAGGATCTTAGTAAAATACAAACATATTATTTTGCGGTTTACATTGATACTTTGATTTAATTATTGCGTTATTTTTAGGTCGTTCTAAAACAAAGTACTTGGGAAAATATTTGCTCCATAAAAGGATGATTAGAAACTAGTTTTAGGTGACCTGGTGGTCTAGGCGTAAGGTGTCGGACTTCTGTGTTGGGGATCTGGGGTTCAATTCTTGGTCCCGGAAAAGATTTATCTGATTACCAAACCCTTCTTCACCTCTGACAAGACGTGTATTAATCACAACTTGTGAATGTGTGGAATGCCAGGCCTCCACCGTGGTTCGGATCCCACGTTAAACTGTAGGTCCTCCATTTCATGTCACAATCACCCTACCATTTATATTAGCGTAAGTGCGTGTAACCCGAACGGGTAGTAATACGCGGTGATGATGATGATAATAATAATAATAATATACATAATAATAATAACTAGTTTTATCATAAGGTTCACATTGAAAATTGAAAATATTTGATGTAGCTACACTTAATATATATATATCAGCACTATCATAATTAAATAATAATTCCAACTCGGTATTGTAGTGATACATAAAAACAAAGTTTTTCCCTATGTAAACCAATTTCTTTACATCCATTAATATTTCCAGCCTGTCACCTTTCTATTTTCATTCAAGCCATATATTTTCCACCACAGGTGGGCTAGGCCTGTCATAAATTCATATGCCTTATAATCCAACTCAAGACTAGGACAATCACAACATCCAGTCCACTGACGTTATTAATTCAGCACTGTGAAAGGGTAAACCCACATTTCACTAATGTTAAATTTTCAGGCCATGCTGGGAATCGAGCCCGGAAACTCTTTATACAAACACGCTACCGACTGGGCTAAAGTGTCGGATCTGAATAAAACAATAATATTAACATTATTTTTCCACAAAAAATTTGTAACTTTTTTGTGTAAAAATATGTGTGAATATTGGGCTGTGTTAAGACATTTTCATAATAATGTTGGCAAACATGAGTACTCACTCAAGCCGGGACACCTCGTGTATTATGTTTACTTTCATGTGATTAAATAAATGTTAACTTACATTTGAGCTGACAAACATTCCGTATATTAGGTGTGCAAATTCATTTTTTTTTAAAGAAAAGACCCCTATTAAATTACAAAATTGTTACACCAACCAGATTTAACCAAATCTTCCTAAATTTCCAAATTCCACGTTCCTCCATCGTTCATAAAATAATTAATCATATTAAGGTCTGCGGGCCGTACACAATAATGTAAAGAGCCGCATGTGGTACGTGGGCCGCTAGTTTGACATCCCTGCCTCAGAACCAGTGGTATTTTACCTTCTTTTTTTTTTCGCGTACCCCCAGATATAATTTCTCTTCATCTTACAAAAGCTGTTGGTGCATAATGCAAGCTATATCTCTTCTATAATCTACATCTAGAATTAATACACAAAATTACATAAAATATAATGTCTTAGATTAATTTCAAACAATATAGGATATATATGTGTATAAATATTTATTTAATTTTAGGTACTCCCTAAGATAGTTTCATATACTCCCAAGGGTACGCGAATCCCAGGTTGAAACCACTGACTTAAACCATGTGGACACCTAAGTGGGTGTCACAGATTAAATTCGATGAAAGATTCGATTGCGTCTCATATCTCCTTGTTTCTCGCACCTACCCTGACACTTCTTACCAACCCTCTGGTAAAAATCCTCCCACCTTTACTTCTTCCCATTCCCTAGCACCCATCTGGACCCTGCTCAGCCCTTGGCGAGTGAATAAATCTCTATTCGACGATCTAATACCTCCCCCCCCCCTTTCCCTTTCACCCTCTCTCCTAACTCGATGATGTCTTAATGGAAATGAAATGCCAGGGTGCATTGCTTCGCGTGACTTTAACCACAACTAGGCTTGGTAAAATAATTATTACTTAAGGGTAGTTTTACTGAGATTTTTTAATTAGTTTTATTGGCTAGTAATGATTTTAATTAATATATTCTATTTGGGGTGTACGTAGGTAACTATTTAAATAGGAAGTGATATTTGAAACATACGAATTAAAAAGTAAGATAAGGTTTTTGTTGTTGTAACGTAACACTACAGTAAAACACCGCTAGTTCGAACCCGGATGTCCAAATGAATGCAAAAGAAAATCGACCTGTTCATTTGTACCTACACCCTACTTACGGTAGGAGAGATGGTAATGTTCTTTATTACAAACATTGACGTGACGTAACTAATGTCAACCTCCTCGGAAATAATTATTATCTGCTTAGTAAGACTATATTATCAATAAAAAGTGTAATCAAACTATTATAGTTATTATTCCCTGGAGATTGCCGTATAATAATAATAATTATTATTATTATTAGCACCACGTCTTACTACCCGTTTGTGTTATACGCACTTACGCTAATGTGTAATTTTAAGGTGAGTGTGAGATGAACTGGAGAACCTACAGTTTAACGTGGAATCCGAACCACGGTGGAGGCCTAGCATTCCCCACATTCACAAGTTGTGATTAATACACGTCTTGTCAGAAGTGAAGTAAGGGTTTGGTAATCAGTTAAATCTGTGCCGGGACCGAGGATTGAACCCCGGACTCCCAGTACAGAAGTCCGACACCTTCCCCCTAGACCACCAGGTCACCTCACCCACTTATTGAAGAACAAAATATGACAATACAACTACTATGTTTCTTTTTTTGCGGTTGTGGCAACATATTTTAGTTCATGACATAATAAATTAAAGAGTATTCAGACTTTTATCTTGCTATAACTGTCCACCGAAATAAAATACATGTTTTTATAACTTTTTTAATTTTGTAAACACATGCGAATGAACACAGCCAAACATGGTTTGTATGACATCAACCGCCCTCATTTCATCCTATTCGCTATCTTTATAAATATGAAGAGAACGCAGCCTTTTGGAACCTCTAACGTTTGTAAAGCATTTTTAAGTGAACCACAAACGCTGCTTCAAAAAAACAAAAGTTCCAGTAGCTATTTTCATAATTTGGTGGTTTAGTACCTAATGTAAAAACTGCACCAAAAAAATAGTTTTTCATGAAAGTTTTGACTGCTTAAAGTGACAAAAATACATTATATGGTCTAGCAGATCATATGGTTTGGCAAAGGGTTATTAGTTATTACATTCAAGAATAGATCTGGTAACTTTAGCTAGCGGTCATTTACCAGTATATCGACCCAAATTGCAGTGAATTAATCCCAATTTTATTTTTGTGTTAGCTTCATCTATCAGATTATAATCCTTTTTAAATTAATTACTGAGATCCTGTTCCATTAAATTGCAATAACCAATTTTTTAAATACTTTTTTTATTCGTTTGACATTTTATTTATAACCAATCATTTCAAATATATGATTTTTATTCTAATTATATCTTTTTATTGATTTTAACCTATCTAGAAATTTGTTTAATAAATTTGGACTTGATTGAACTAAACAAAATCCCTCAATGTTGTTTTTAAATCTTATTTATAATATGCGATTTATCTTTAAATTATAAATTTTATAGAAAAAAGTTTGACAAAAAAATATTGTTTTGTATGATTATACTTATTCAATTCAAAAGATTTTTGTATAACTCGTAGCTATAGCTTATAGACCCCTTCACCCACACACAAAAATTAATAAAGCAACAAAATGAGTGAGCCCTTTTGTATTTGACATGTATATTAATTTTAGTGTTTTATTTAAATACATTTTATTGACAGTCTTTTACAAACGTGTGCTATTATATAGAGGCTGGATTTAGCAGAAAAAATATAAAATATGACCAGTATGTTAAACTATATTTTGTTTTTAAATGAAACATTTTCATGAGTTATTTCTTTGTTTGATATTTCGTTAAGTGGAGCGGCATATTCAAAATGCTATAGTTTTACTCGTGTAACCAAGGATGGTTTTAATCTATATTCATGCATAGAACATAACTAATAGTGAATAACCTGCTTCAATGACTGAACGGTCTAAGGCGTAACTTTCTGACCTGCTGATGATGGGTAGACCAAGGTTTGAATCCCAGTCGGATCTACTGAGGTATTTTTTTCCCCTAAATTTTTTCCTACTCTCCCTTAACCAAAATGCGATTATATTACATTTAAAAGTCTTCCTTCCTCATCCCAACCCAATTAGAACAATTATTATTATATGAATATAGCCTGAACAGGTAGTAAGACGTGGTGCTAAAAAATATAGAGAATATTGCATATCATACAGTGCACATTTCATAAGAAAAATACTTCGTATAGTGAAACGTGAACTGAAGATATTTCCCTTCAAATTCATTATTTTGTGGTATTTGCTAAACTCCATGCTTGACAATTAAAATAATCTAAAGTTAAATCACCTATATTCGTTGTACTACATCAATTAAGAAAGCCGTAATTGAAAATAATGTATCTAAACTTCTTGTGCAGTATATGGTATGCACTATCTTATTGATCAAGCTAGGGAGAAAACAAATTAATACTATATTCATTATTACAATATACTCAGATAATAAACGTTGTTCAAGTTGCTTAAGACAGAATATTTAAATCTTTTTGATTGGTTTTAAGGTGGGAATGCAGAGAATGAGAGAAAGAATTTTTGCGTTTTTTTTATAGCAAAACAATTTTTTTTAAATACAAATAAATCACATATTGCTTCAGTACAAACATAGTAGAGTTAAATTTTCTTCACATGGTGATATCAACACTTGAAATATTTTCATGAAATTTCAGGACACCCTTGACAGATATTCAAAAACTGTTGATATCACCATGTGAAAAAATGTTTCGCTAAAATTGCAAAAATAAAACCCACTTTTTCTCGCATTCTCTGCATCCCCCACCTTAACGTCACTGTTCAGCCTCATAAAGGCGTGGTTTATTTATAAATAACTTAAAACCTTCATGGGAAAAATCTGCTTAATATATAAGTAAATGTAACAATATAAACTCTTTAAGATAGTGCAGTAGTTGGATTAAGTTTATATTTAAAGAATATAACAAACCATTGAAAACATTTTACTAATCTTTTATTTATGATTTTGAAACATTAGATAACTATATTAGGGACGAATCGAAATGGGGTGTTTGCTTCACCAAAGATCAGTTGTAATAATATAGCTATAGTATTCCTCTTTAATGCCCAATTCGGTATTGTGTTAAAATCCTACAGCCCCAATTATGTATTTTTAAAACTTTAAATCGTTTCAAAATGGAATCAATGTTTACCAAATATATATCCTCGCACTAAACAATTTTCTGGGCACAGTTAATGTTATTTTTAGTTATTAACTTGAAAGTTTGTTTAATGCGTTGCACATTTATCCAAAGCTGGTTACATACACTCAGTCCTTCGGCTGCCCGTACTATCTGGTATAAAGCACAGGTACTAGGGAAGTTTTGGTGCCTTAGTTTTCCGTTGCCTCGCAAAAATATTCTCACGAACGAACGTAAAGAACCTGCTAAGGATGCCGTAAGATTGTTTTCATCTACCTTTAAAGGTTCTTTTATATGCCATACTCCATAGAGGATCATGAATTTATTTCCCCTCCGAAGGAAGTTGTGCTACGGATTTTTATCGCTCAAGGAAAATCCATTTACCACGGCTAGGTTTGAACCCACGGACATTGAGTCCTGAGGCGAGAACTTTACCCCAAGACCATCGAAGTCAACAGTTTTAGTAATCAATTGAGATTTTGATCAGGATTTTTGGGCGTCAGATAAAATGTTCTTAGTAATTTAGTGTAATTTAAATTTAAATAAAAACATGGAGTTTAACATTGTGTATTGCAAGGTAACGACAAAATTGTATCGTTCATTCTGAGACATCTACAGAGAAAATATGTAGACAGATATAATTATTGTTAAGACCCGTGTTTTTGAGTTTAGGGGCGTAAATATTCGTCATAATCTTAAAAGCATAACATTTTAAAGATTACATTACTTTATATATATACGAGAAAGTAAAAAAGCATGTCTTACATGGTTATGAGGAAAACCAATAGTTAAAATGGACGGTTTATTTGGGTCAAATCGTAAATTAATTACGGTTATTTAAAAAATAAATGTTAAAAACATGTTTAATTTATTTTAACAATAAACCGACTACTCAAGTTGGTTTGTACTGTTTTTTTTTTTAATTTAAAATTAAAAGGTTGATGAGCCGTTCCTTTCACAACAGAGCCTGATTTTATCCAACTACTTCTCAAAAACATCTCGTTCCGGCAATATTTTTTTAACTAAAAAAAACCCCACACATACACACATACAATGGATTAGGGTGGAAAAGAGGGTGTATGGATGTAAATACACATTTCCTTTTTCTTCTTGTTGTATGCAAACAATCCTAATGGGTTTTTAATTTAATCAAGTGCCCTTGTAAAAGCCAGTGAGTTATTACCACCACGTAGAGATACGGGTATGCGTACGCTTTCTCAATTTTTCTTCTGCTTTTTTTAATTCTAGAGGTTGGCAACCTTGATATGCTATGTGGTAATGATAAAGCAACTGCATCTCTATCTCTCTCAATTTTTTTTTTACCTCAGGTTGGTAGGAAAAGGAAAAGGTTATGAGCCTCATGTCATATGTAAAGAATATACATATATATATTTTTTACCTAAGGACAGAAAAAAAGAGGAAAAATTTGTTTGCCAAAAAAACTCAAAAATAAAAATGTGCTGGGTAGTAAAAACTGTGTGGGGACACAAAAATGCTCTCAACTGCCATTAGAGGTATTTCTCTAAGCTTTACTACCTGCGTGTCTTAATGCATATTTCAAGTCGCGCCGTATGAAGCTATGTGTTCTCCTACTATTATGATATTTGAGGTGGAATGGGATAAGAGGGGGGGGGGGGGGAGATGAGAAATGAGAAGGCAAGAAAACGTTTCTGTCTCCAAAGGTGTAGATAGTTTTGCTTTGTTTAGAATATCCAATTAAAAAATATTTTTTTGAAAACTCTTTGCTGAATTGAAATCATCATGCCTACTAGATATAAATGTTACCTTTAGTTTCAAAAGCTTATTGAAAAAATTAGATTAAAACTATTAATAAATTATTTTTAAAATTCTGTGTGAAGATACTTTTTGAAATAAAATAAAAATCTTCTTATTTGTAAATATATAAACCTTCAATTAAGACCATAAAATCTCATGTTGACCTTATTTTTTGACATTTTTGTACCATCTGGGTAATTTAATTACAAAAAATTGCTAAGGATGAGTAAGGTATAATTTAGATAAAATGTACCTGCACTTGCTTTAAGAGAGATTGGGAAACAATTCACACAGAGAGAGAGAAACACTTTTAATACATCTGACTGGAGTTTGACCCGGACCTCCCTATCACCAACAAACCAAACTAGGTGAGTTTGACGTTTATTCCGCATGCCCACCGATATGGGTTCAATCGTATTGTACTGTACGTACCAGGCCTCCACCGTGGTTCGGATTCTACGTTAAACTGTAGGTCCTCCATTTCATTCACAATCACCCTACCCATTACACATTAGCTTAAGTGCGTATAACCCGAACGGGTAGTAAGACGCGGTGCCAATAATAATAATACTGTACGTAGTGAATAATGTTATATATATTTTATTTATAATGAATTACATATCTGACAACCTTTATGCTCTAATGATCAGAGGTCTCGGGTTCGATCCCTGGTGCTTTTAGATTTTTCTGTGAAGCAGTGGTTCTGAAACGGGGTCAGCTCAGTCTCGTGAGGACAAATGAGGAGCTACTTGAATGAACAAGTAGTGGTCCCGGTCTTTCACTTGTTGTCAAGTTGAAACTTAATTTGTAAACTGATAAAGTGTCGGCCACTCGGTTATCCCTAGCCAAAGACTCTTATTTGGTTTTAATCCCCCAAGCAATTATTATTTAACCCACCTGTATAAAAAAAAACTTTATGGTTGTCCAAAGAATTCAAGAGGAAAAAAAATAAGCCTGAGCCTGGGAATAGAGTGGCAGAACATTGTCGCGTGAATTCCAACTACCCAGGTTCGATTCCTGTGTACAGATTCACACTTTTCATTTAATTGAATTTGATTCGAGTTTCAGAACTGATCCTCATATATCAGTTTGGGATACGTACGGATAAAATTGATAAATGCGTTATTATGTTTATGTTTTATGACAAGTGAATAAATTTCCTTTCATAATTGTTCAATGATTAATTTATTTTGCATCTCTCTAAGCGTTATATAAAACGTTTAAAGTTCAAAGGCAGTAACCTAAATACAGTCAAAATATTCTTTTACCGAGTATGTTCGGATAAACATATTCCATGTTTAAACTAGCGGGTATTTCGAATCATTATTATCACCATGGTTTTGTTATTTCTTTCAACAGGTTCATCGCCTTGTTTAAATTGAGTCCTCCATCAAATCATAGAAGCAATGTTTTTTTTTTGTTTTTTTTTTTAGATCCTGAAACTTAATATTTTCCCCTTGTTTGTAGTCATCACTATTTTTTGTTTTGTTTTTAGCACCACAACTTACTACCTATTCAGGTTATACGAATATGTACTAATAACGTTGACTGGTTATGGATAAGGAAGATTGAATATATAGGAAATGTACCCCACTTTGGTGTGGAGAGAGAAAGTGGAAAGCTATTTTGGGAAAATAAACTTCAATACACTCGGCCGGGATCGAACCAAGATCTTCCCGTCATTGGTAGTCTAGTCTATTGCGGCCACCCAGTGAATATCAATCCGTTAAATTCGTGGTCTTCCTGGTTCTTCCCCCTCCCCCCCTTCCAATTTTCCTTCCTTCTCAGAATGTGATCCTTATAAACGTCTTTTTTCGCATAGTCACCTACTTAATGTTAAATTTTCATTTGCTCTTTTTGGAACTTCTTCGTTAGTCCCTCAATCGGTCTTCTTTATCTTCTCTATTCGTTTCCAGCACCACATTTCTTTATACAAAGAACTATATGTTTAAATAATAGATTAATTAACATAATGTATACATGCATGTATTCTTACATAGGTAAACAAGGACTAAACTATAATGGGGTTAAGAGGAGGAAATAAGTATTTTAAAGGTAAATTACCGGCATTTTCTTGTAAGGAGAGTTGGAAACCATTCAGGAAAACTACCTTCAGTAGACCCAACCGATATTCGAACTCAGATCTTCCCGTCATCAGCAATATTTGTTAGATAAGTCTTGTGTTATTAAAATGATAGTATTAAAACGTGAAAGATTTGAAAGGAAAACCTCGAACTCATTTTAATGAACTAAAAATATATTTAGACAAAGTAATTATTTTTTTAGACATAACTTACTGCCATTTGGCTGAACTGGAATATAAATTAATTTTACTGTCTCACTTTTATATTATGCCCATAGATCTAGGAACATTTCCTCAAAAATGAATAGATTCGAGTTTTTTTTTGTTAAAAGAAGGATTTAGGTAACTCAATACTTCAATTAACGGAGGTAAAAAAAAAAGTTCATTTTTATATCTCGATAGAAACCAGTAACCATTTTCATCTCACATTTCATTATCTCATATTCTATTGTTCTAAATATATTTTTTGTGCTAAAAAATAAACGGATAGCAAATTACTCGATAACGATGATAAAAATAGTAGACGATGATGTTGCAACTCAACTTCCCATATATTTTTTTTCTTTTAGTTTTTCTCTCTTTTTTTTTTTTGTTCCTGTGTCCCTCATTCGTGATTCTCATTGGATTGCCCAATTATTTTTCGCTTCGATACATTGAAACATGATACACAAAGCAAACAAAAAAAATGATGAAAGGTATTAGACTTTTGATATAAAAAAAATCATGACATACTACCTCATAGATCGTTATGCAAATTTTTTTTTACTTGATGCCTACTGATTCTACCCCGAAAAACACACATAGAAAAATAAATATGTTAAAAAAATTTGGAAAAGAGAACTGATAGGAAAAGGGTTTAGAATAGAAGAAGGTAACTAAGAGCAGAAGTTAAAAGAGAGAGGGGGAAAAAATGTTTTTTTTAACATTAATTGGAGACTTTTTTATTCCACTGTCAAAAAACATTTCCAGTCGTCTCGCCAAAAGATTATATGGCCTTAAGCAATCGCATCATATGTACAAATGAAACAGGATCAGTATTTCAAATACATCCCTCCCCTCCTTTTTTTATTTTTCATCTTCTGTCAAAGCGTATGTTCATGTGAGGGGAAGGATGTATGTGTTCTAGTATATGTATGTTAGCCAAACTAACGCAAAGCAATACAACACAAAAATACGCAGTCATATTTTTTTATATAAATATAATACTGTATAAAGAGCTACCAATGACTGAATCAAATTAGCTAATTATAGAATTATATTTTTGTATATGCAATAAATAAACAAAAAATAATATTTATAATTAATTTACTTATTCCAAAATAAATATATTTACCTTAAAATGATTGAAAATTCGAAACACAATTAGCGGTTCTTGCTTAAATAAATAATATTAAAATTAAAAATTGATGATTTGAATTATATTATACAACCTGCGAATATTGATAAAAGTTGTACATTCTGTTTATATTATAATAGGAGGACCTTGTTTTAGGTTATGCTTATCCTACTACCCACAAGGGTAAATTGGCATTGTAACCAAAATTTTCTAGATATTTATTTATAATTTTGGACCACATTTTTGGCGAATTTCAATTTTCAGCCTCCAATAAAAGGTTTATTTTTCTCTTTACTTAACCCCTACCCGTCCTTCACTATTTTCTCAATATAAAATCTTCGGTCTTATATGCTTATTTGCAGCTTCTGGCTTCGTTTCAGATTTCTAACATACATAAAAATTGTTGTTTCTATTAGTTTTGAATTTTACAACCAACCCTTACCCCTTTAAACAATTCCTACTTAGCTATATCCGTCTTAAAAATTGAAATTTCTCTCTGAAGTTTCCTTCTACCTGTCTCTTCAATAATTAGATTTAAATTAATTAAATTTTCTACCACGGGTAAAAGTTTTTTTTCCTGTTCATACAACCACCCCCTCACAAAGTCCAATTAATTTTTTTTAAAACATTTTCAGCCATTAAAATTTATTTGGAGTAGTGTTTTTACCTGCCTTTCGAATTTAATTTCCATATCACACTAGGACAAATAGTTGTTTAAGCCTACTATATTGTTTGAACTTTTTAACTCCTCATATCTCCTTTTCTTTAATTAAAACTAAGAGATTTCAAATTTTAAGGTTTAGTTGGTTCTTTGAAGCTCTCTCTCTTCCTGTCTACCAAATTTTTATTTTTTTACGTTTTCTAAGTAGATTTTTTTCTAGCTAGGCCTTCCATTTCCTAAAGCCCCATTTTGAAATTTCCCATGTTTGGTTTTATTTTGTTATATGAGATGGTCCCGCTACACTTTCTCCAAGCAAAATTTCAAGTTTCTATGCCCAGGGGTTGGGAAAATACAGTGATGGGTGAGTCAGAGAGGAGGTTTAGCCTTATATAGAGGCCTAGATAGATCACATTGAAAAATATAAAATTCAACTTTTTTTTTTCAGTTTATTTACCCAGTTAATATGTCATTTAGATTATTCCAAACTTTCTTCAATTATTTTAATCATTGCTTATAAAATATTATTACGATACCGGGTTTAATTATGATGATGTGGACCCGTGTATGCCTTACGGTTGGGCAGCAATTATAACGTTACCGGTTTTATGATGATGATGACGACGACGCGTGAATGTCTTACTGAATACTTGCCATCACATGGCTATAATATGATCTGATTGTTTGTATTTCGATTGAAATCAGTAAAAAATAATGTTTGCGCATGATTTATTTGGTTTATATCACTTTCAATATTATAAAATTTACATTAAATTGTTACAGTTTTTGTTCATTTACGAACTGAAGCGTAGAGCCAGAGCTTGAGTTGTATCAAACTGAGATTTTCTCTTTACTGCTATAATTCTGTCGAGATTACTATGTTCTGTTATTACTATGTTTCTGTGCGGATTTATATACACAAGCTGCTTATATATAACCTACCCCTTGCTTCTTGGACCCCTTGTCACCAGGGTTAAAACTAACTAATAGGAGAACTCCTGGCAACCTGAAGTTGTGAAGGCTAGCTTCCTATTGGGTAAAGGCAGCCAGCTTATCATCTGATTTTCAAATATAACGAAGATAATTTTTTTAAAGAAAGTTTTAAACGTATTGTATTGAAATTACTTCTGAAAACGCGTGATTATCCATGGATGAAGTATTAAAAGGAAACTTTACATACAGTTCTTCAAAGAAAAATACAATTCATCTATGACTTTTTGAATATTTGAGAGGGGTCCAAAACTAGTATAATTACAAATGATATGCTCCTTAAAAATTTAATCTAGAATGTTTTTAAAAATGTTAACTAGAGTAAAGATAATAATAGACTTGGTAATAAGTATAAAAAACTACATTTTTTTTAAAAAACACAAAAATTAGTACATTATAAACGCTATTAAATATCTCGTATGTTTTGTATAGTTTTAGCATCAACATATTTCCGAACTAATACTTCACAAAGGACTAATAAAAGTATCTCAGCCACTGGAATTTATGTGTATATTCATAATTAGAGGAGCGACTGATTGGCACAGGTAGGGTGTGTCTAATGTTAGCAACGTGAACAAAAGAGGGGGAAAACCCCACAGTAGTACAGCGATACGTTCAGGCCTTTTGGTAAACTTTAAGGGAAATAAATACTTTCACACCACGATTTTTCTTATTAGGATGCAGTTCTGAAGACTCAAAACCACTAACAAAAATATACTAAATTATCAAGAATTTCATGTTGTGACTCTGTTAGAAATTAGTAGTTATGTGAACAGTAGACCTCTCTTCTTTCATTTTCATGTAGTTATTACAACCTTATTAGAGATCTCTATATCGCTATGTATATATATATAAGCGAAGACCCTGACTGACTGACTGACTCACTCACTCACTCATCACTCACACACTCATCCCTAACTCTCACTTACCATTAAGCTAAAGGGCTGAAATTCGGCACTGGTTTTTCATTATAAGCTAATTAGGAAAAGTAAAGATGTTTCATTCCGATGTTTTGTGATTAAGGGGTGAAATCGAGGTAGCTACCCTAATCAACAATATTGCTTTATAAACTCTTTTTAAGCATTTAGAGTGTAATAATCAGATAAGTTTTTCTAATAATCCCTTCGAAAAAATATAGCAATTATTTTTAACCTCATGGATGCTTCCAAGGGGTAGAAAAAAATTAATATGGACAATTAATTAAACTATATAATAACGTTTTAATATGCAACTCCAAAAGACTGTAGAGGTCTGTATTTTATATTTTGCTGAATTTTGCGGTGTTTGTAGTGTCTGTGTGAGTGAGAAGGCCCGGCCTGGGGCGGTGTGTGTTGGTGGGGAGGGGGGAGGAGAAACCTGTCCAGCCGCCAGGCAGTAGGCAAGGGGGCCTGTCGAAAATAAAACTCCCCATGAGAAACGATACATGGTCACCTCCTCGTGGTGCTTCTCGGGTAGCGCTAAGAATCATGCTATTAAGCTTCAAACAAAATTTCCTCATCTTCATCCAAAAATAAATAATATCACAATATCCCGTGTTAAGAACGGTCATTCAGATAGTGGTAAATAAACACGTAAAATAGTAACACACCGAGTTCACCGGTGATCCTCAAGCAACTACAGTAATACCTTTTTACTCTAGCGCCGTGAGGATTACCGGTGATCCTCATGTCACTACAGTAGCACCTTTTTACTCTAGTGCCGTGAGGATTATCAGTGATCCTCAATCACAAAAAATCAGTCGTATGTATTATAGTAAATTTCAATACACATTCTTGAAGACACTGAGGTCTAGTGAAATATGCAAGACACAAGTATTTGCCACAAACAAGGTTCGAAGTTTAAACTAATCTCCTACTTTTTTGGCCATTGTACGACTGTCTTTTGAAGCTTCTGCTTAAAAATATGTGCGCTTTCTTCCCTTCCGTTGATAGTTTTTATTATTTTATTAGCTTGCACTAGTCTGTTCCGCACAGTAAGGGAATTGGAAAATTTGGTGTAAAGGCATTGTTCTCAACACCTAGCATTTGAAGGACTGGTTGCATTCTGAATGAGATGATTTGCAGTGAAAATTATTGTCTAACCGATGCGCATTGACTACTGCTCTGTTCAGTAAAACCTCGAAAGCTACTTTGTGATACCATAGTTTTTATCAGGGGCGTAGAATAGCTCGACATTTGGTCTGATATAACTATCCTTGCCTTTCCCTTATTATAAACCAAAATGCTAACTGGATTGCTCACCTATTCTCTCAAGCGGTTTTTTCCTTTCATTTGTCACCTTTTGTAACGTGTGTTTGGTATTCAAGAAGTAAACTTCGCACTTGTCCTTTCACTTTACAACTACAGTTTTTCTGTTCTCGTTAAAGTTGCTAGCAAAGGCATCTAAAGACGATGATATGGCTATAATTGACTTGTAAGTAGCTACAAAACATTGTAAAAAAACCGTAAACTGTTGTGTAAAGAATGGTTGAAAAGAAGATAAAGTTATTCATATGTGAACTTGTTACATGAATTGAAACCTACACCTAAATATTGGCATATTTATCCACGTATGGATGAAGAAACCTATTTACGGTTCTTTTCTTTGATGGCATTGGGATCGATCTCCTTTAGTTTTTCTATCAATTTCAAACAAGCAATTTCTGTTTTGGATTGGTCATGACTTAATTTGCCAGAGACAGTGTTCACTTTTAACAATTTTTTTCTATAAACTCTTCAATGCGCTCTCAATGACTACAGTGACACACTGCCATCATTGTGTAAAACAAGACGTGTTGAAAGAATTAAATATCTCAAATTTACTGAACCGCGTGATGGTGGTAACAGTAACTACACCTGCGCAGTTTGCTACGGTGCAGCCATATCGGATGACATTTCCTATTTGCTCCAATCGAATGTGCAGGCCTAAATAATGTATCAGTATTATCATCTACACGTTCAGGTATAAGGACAGGTGAACCTGTACAGACAAACATCACGGGTATACTTATAAGTCTGTCGTGGCCTTTGAATACCTCAAATAATAATAATATAATAATATCTCCTTATCCAGCGATCACAGGCCCTGTAGACATCGCACTGAAGCAACGATTTGCCTCCACTTTCCCCTATCGATATCCAGCTCTCTTTAGTCTCTGGATGTACCCAAAACTTCAACATCCTTCCCCACAACATCCGCCTATCGTATGTGAGGGTGGGCTAGGGGTATTGTGATTATGAATGTCCCACTTAAATCGTTCTTAGAAGTTCTGTCTTCTTCCATGCGGGCTAGATGTCTTGCCCGTTGTAGTATTTTTTTTAAATGCTTTTAGACTATGTTAGTTTGCTTCATAAGTTCATAAATCTCTGCGTTCCTTATAATTCTCCATGTACCGCTGTCTGGTATTGGTCCCCAGATATTTCTCGTTACTCTTCTTTCCGAGACACAGTTTGTTCCTTTCGCTTTCTGAACAATACAGCACCACTGGACTAATGATGGTGTTATATATACAACGTGTATCTAAAACAATGCATCAAACTTTGGCAGGCTATTACTTGGGTAAAATAGAATAATTTTCATCAACAACCTAGGGTCCATCTTGAATATTAAGGGTGGTATACACCCCTAAACATAGAGCTAAAAACGACTATTGTGTGAAATATTATGAAAACTGATTAAGGTATTACAACGAATCTTTGTATACTACTTATTGAAACCTTGATCATTAATAAACTAAATGTGCTTTTGCCGTTACCCACCCCCATCATGTAAAAAAGGGGGGGTTGTAACACCTTTTTCTGCAATAAAATATGTCAGAGTAATTATTACTAATTTTGACTTAGGATTACAAAACAAGGATTAAAAATTAACAAAAAAAAGGTGCCTTGGAGAAACTTTCCCCTCAACCTTGCCTTCTATGACGTCATGGAGAATAAAGTTCCTCCTAAGGATGTGTCCGATCCTGTTTACTTTGCATCGAAGAATCACATCCAAAATGGTTCTCTTCTCACCCACTCTTATTAGGACTTCATTTTGTCACCCTGTCCTTCCAACTGATCTTATCAAGTACTCTCCAGCACCACATTTCATATAACACACACACACAACACACATATATATATATATATATATATATATATATATATATATATATAACTGCTTTATTGTTTAATTTGAACTGTCTGTTCTAAAGTACTACAACATTGACCAATATTAAAGTACGGTGACGTCACACTGTTCTGTTAAATAGGTATACAGTGTGGCTTATAATTATTCATCAAAATATTATTTGAGAAATATTTTAACAGGTCTGAAATCTCTGCGAAGCCCTGTGAAGTAGCTCATTGAACTCTGGTCTAGAACCAATGGATTAGTGTACTATTCAGTAGATTATGATTTCCTTCCTATTGGTTTGAATCCTAGTCATTGGCTAAGGAATACATCCTACTTTAATTTTTAGATTTGTTGTAAACAAGAATTGTTTTGTGGAACACCCGTCAATAATAAAAAGGGGGTGTTTGCAGTTAAAATTTCCTAAGAGTCTGAGATTTTAATTTAATCGTTTGAAACATAAATACTATATTTACTGACTATTTTTTAAGTTATTTATAACGTAAAAACTTTACTTTTATATATAGGCCTATGTATATATAACCACAACACTTAATTTTTTTTTGTCCGTAGACCTACAGCGTTTGGATTTAGATGTTACACAATGAAATATTTTATTATTAGTTTATTTATTTATGTGATCAACGGATATTTTTTAGTAATAAATGTAACTTCAAACTACGAAAATCACTTAGATCCTTTTTACAAAGCGTTCTACCATCGTCATGTAATATTATATCGTCCACACGAAAGTATTTTTCACGTTGTATGTGCCTGAAGCTAACGCTACTACGAATATCATTATTCATTTGTTCTAAACATTAATATTTTGTTCAGTATAATATGTATATATGTTTCCAAAGATCTGTTAATCTGGGTAAGACAGGAGGGGAAGTTTTGCTTGTCACTTTCAAACCCCAACTCAACCCATTATTTGTTATGACATGTATCTGCCTACAGGATATAAAGGTTTCCCTTGATTTTTTATTCTGGGACACACATATAAAGGAAGAAAATAATTGTAAGCAAA
Source organism: Timema cristinae (assembly GCA_039000515.1). NCBI lineage: Eukaryota > Metazoa > Arthropoda > Insecta > Phasmatodea > Timematidae > Timema > Timema cristinae. The sequence goes on along the minus strand of JBCFYV010000003.1, from coordinate 64,360,562 downwards.
CAAAAATGGCGGAGTAATTATTTATATATATGATGTACCAAACAAAACATCGTTGCCGATGACCATTTGCGGCAGATGGTACTACTTTTTTTAAATTTTATAATTTTGTGTTTCTAACAAATTTTTAACGTTTTAGAGCTCGTACGCTATCTAAAAGTCGTGCTCGTCTAGTCTGTTTTTATGGTTCCGTGGAGGTCGGGAGGTTCAAATCCTAGCTAAGTGTTATGATGGTGGCTTTTCCAAAATGTCCTACACATCTTTATTCACGTAAATGCATGTTTATTTAATCTAAATTACACCTTACTCATCCTTAACCCGTAACATTTGGATGGCCTGGACATGTAGTAAGAAGCGATGTAAAATAAAAAGTCCTAGGATTTCACCTTTTAATAGAACCCAGAACCACTCTATACTAAATAGACAATCGCCCAGTTTTTTAAGTTTTTTTTATCATCGTGTCTTACTGCTCGTTCGGATTATATGAGAATATGATATTTACGCTAATATTTAAGGGACTAAGAAGGTTGAATTTAGAGAAAATGTACCCAAATCTTCGTGGAAGGAGAGTGGAAAACAATTTAGGGAAAACCCCTCTCAGTACATCCACCGAGATTTGAACCCCGATAAAACTTGTAACCTCATCCCTCCTGATTTGTAAATTATTTTTATGTGATACTATAAAAATAATTTTAGCTAGTATTCTATTAGTTTTTCTATATCAAATAAACAACACTACTTTGATTTTAAATATTGGAGGTTTTTTAGCCCAGCATTCATGGTTGCATGGTTTAAAGCATCATTCTCATAATTGGATAGATTGCCAGTGAAGGGAGATTGGGGTTTGAATCTTGTCGGGTGCACTGAGAGTGTTTTTTCCCCCTCTAAACGTATAGGTACATGAAATTACACGTCATCTAAATTATACGTTTGCGTATAACCCGAACGGGTAGTAAGACGTCGTTATAATAATAATAATAAATAAATAATAAATTATACGTTACACATTCCTACCCCAATTTTGTAAATATACAAATATTCTGAAAATTGAAAAATGACACCTGGACATGGGAATCGAAACCGGGACCTTTGGATTAGTACACCAATTCTCTAACCACTGAGCTATCCAGAAATCGTCCCGTGTCCAGGGTCATTCTTCACTCATATTTTAAGGCAGAGTCTATTATGGACGTGCGGAAATCGTCGGCTACAAATGTGTGATTTTATTAAGATCACGAGCTATCAGATAACGCAGCCACCTTCGACTCGGTAGTTGGCTTAATGCTTCCACTTGATAAAAGGTTACTAGATCCTCTTTAACGCATTCATACGTTAAGTCATGTTATCAGTAGCTGTCACCTTTTGATAGATATTATCAATAACTATAAAATAACGTTGATTATCACCGCGTCTTACTACCCGTTTGTGTTATACGCCTATGTACTAATTACACTTATGGTTTAGGGCTAGGAAGGCTTACTTGAGAGGAAGTGCACCCAAATTTGCGTGGAAAGAAAATTGAAAACTATTTAGGAAAAACTACCCTCAGCGCACCCAACTGGGATCAAACCCTGATCTCCCCGTCATCGACAATCTAGTCTGATACGATAGTAGTGCGTAAGACCACGTGGCCACTGAAGCGGGTAATTAAATGCTATTAATCTTGATCCTAAAAAAAATAAGTTTGGAATATCTAAAAGATGATCAAAATGTCCTTTTTGCAAGAAAATAAGTTATAGTAAGACGGAGTGCAAAACTAAAAGCCTTCCCAATCAATTGATTATATTTCGAATAGTTACATTATGACTGAAAACATTAAAACATTATGACGGATAAAAAAACACAAAACATTAATATTGATTTTTCTTGGTTGTCTATTTACTCATCCGAAGCTGAAGTTAGATTTCACTTCATAATATTATGGCCGTAGTTACACCACATACAAGCTAAGTTCCAAGAATGTCTAAATAAACCGCTACATAATATTATGGCCGTAGTTACACCACATACAAGCTAAGTTCCAAGAATGTCTAAATAAACCGCTACATAATATTAAGGCGTAGTTACACCACATACAAGCTAAGTTCCAAGAATGTCTAAATAAACCGCTACATAATATTATGGCCGTAGTTACACCACATACAAGCTAAGTTCCAAGAATGTCTAAATAAACCGCTACATAATATTATGGCCGTAGTTACACCACATACAAGCTAAGTTCCAAGAATGTCTAAATAAACCGCTACATAATATTATGGCCGTAGTTACACACATACAAGCTAAGTTCCAAGAATGTCTAAATAAACCGCTACATAATATTATGGCCGTAGTTACACCACATACAAGCTAAGTTCCAAGAATGTCTAAATAAACCGCTACATAATATTATGGCCGTAGTTACACCACATACAAGCTAAGTTCCAAGAATGTCTAAATAAACCGCTACATAATATTTGAAACTTCACAGATTTTATGGATATTTATTTTACAGTAATTCCTTTAAGGTGGGATTGTAGGGAAAGCGAATAAAAGGCAGTGTTTTTGCAGTTTTTATAGCAACACTTTTTTTTACCAAAATAGATAAAATAATTTTCAAGCATAAGGCAGCGAACAATGCGTCGTCTGGCATAAGTTAAACGTTATCTGCAGAATGAAACGGGATATTGAGAACGTTACATGCCTGTGAAGTATTGGAAAGTCATGATAGAAGCTCACATGCTAATATATTTGATTTAACGTTTTATCAGATAATTTTAAAGATATACGTAACTTTGAAACAAAAATAATAAATTCTGAAATAGTTCTTAAAATATTCTTAAGATATCATAAAATTATTTTGTTGATATCTTAGTAGTTTATTTTGTACACTTTTTTAAAAAAAATCGTCTACAACTTAAGCTATTTGGTCCATTCACGAAAATGGTCAGTAGTAAGTCTACTTCCAAGATCAATATTTAAAAAAAAATCCATCTTGGATAGGAAACAAAATAAAAGTAATTCTGAAATCAAGTCAATGCTGTCTAGGCGCAAATATTAGAGTGAGTGTTTACACTCGTCAGTGGAAGAGGGACAGTTATTAGCACATATACAAGAGGCTTCGCAGACTGAACTACTAATTTTATTCACTCTCTTTCTATGTCTTACATTGGCGTCCAAGTGTGCTGGTACTTAAGTGCTTCAAAAGTTAAGACGCAACCCGCCTTGCACAATGACCTTGAAATCTATAAGTAGTCAAGGTCATTAAGGTGGGATGAAAGGGGGGGACACAAGAAAAGGTCGGTGTTTCTGCACACTTTTTGGCCAAAAATAAAAGAAATATCACTCCATTAGAAATATAGAGTTTAATTTTCTTCACATGTTGATATCAACAGTTGTTGAATATTTATCAAGAGCATGGTGGCGTTAGATGACCAACTTTTTAAAATATGATAAAATGTTGTCATTAAATTCCAGGACACCCTCGACAGATATTCAATACATTTTGAGTTTACCATGTGAATAAAACAAAATTATATGTTTGTACTAGAGTTTTGCCACAAAAAATGAAAAACATTGGCTTTTTCTCGCATACCCTTTCATCCCACCTTAAGCGATAACCCTTCTCAATTTATGTGAGCTCCACCGTATGACGTCACAACCTATCTCCATCATAGCCTTACCAAGTTGTTAGCCGGTCCCTGATTGGCTGGAAAAACAGCACTCCTCCAACTTCACAACGTTCTCGGATTGCTCTAATTGACTAGTTAGAACGACAGGAAAGGCCCTTTGTAAACGGCGTCTCACCAAACAACCTCCCCTCAACTCCCCTATTTTTGAAAATACTCCCCCCTCCCGACTCCAGTCCTAAACACCCCCACACCCCTCCTTTTTTTCCCTCGTGCACCAGACAAACTCTTTGAGTGAGAGATTTCAAAAACCAATTCCCAGGCCCTTTTAGCAATGTTAAACCACTACAAAGTAAAACCCAAAGTAAAGAGAAACGCTTGCGAGTTTTCAACAAAAAAAAAAAAAAATCTGGTTCAAGGGAGAGGGGGGGCTAGAGAGAAATCTCGAAGGAGTTAAGAATGAGGCAAGAGGAGGTGATAGAAGGGGTACCGAATAAAGACAATCTCGTTAAAAGTTAGCTGGATACAAGTAAAGTGAAACGGTCGGATTTCAATCGCGATCGTTGTTTGATAAATACGTCGGAGAAGGCTCTTTTCTTTATGATAAAGCTAGTGTTTTTTTCTTTACTCTCTATTATCGGTTTTGTTGATAAAGTGCGAGCTTGTTGATGTATATGAGACCCAAGTAGCTTTATAAACTTTGTCTGGGAGACAATGAGTGAAGATGTGTTTTAGAAAGAGGCGGGGAGGGGGAAGGAATTAAATAAGGAAAGGAGAGCTCCTTTTTAAAGCGCGAATTACACCAGAATTATCTACCTCATCATCTTAATAGCCCTTTTTTTTTAAGCTGACGTGAATGTAATGGATTTCAAGTTTGGGTAGTTAGAAATAAACAAGTGTTTTTTTATATGAGATAAAGTGTCTTCAATTATAGCTATTTGAGACTTCCTTCTTACAATTTGTCTCAAGGTAATTTTTTCTTTAGTTTATAACAAGATATCTTATATCTTGATTTTATATATAAAAAAACACATTTTTTAAAGTTTTTTTTCCGCTGGAGTTCAAATTAAATGTTTTAGGCAACAATTCACTTGTGTTTCTTGGAACCAACAACAATATAAATTTAAACTATGCCATCTGATATATTCATAAAACATTTATCAAAGTGTTTTAGGATATATTTTTTAAAAATCTTTATGATTTGAGTAAAGTAATTTTAACCTCACTCAATAACACGTGACAATAACAATAAATATATTTCATGACAGTGGTGGAAGGACATGCAGTGCGAATGGAATAATCTAAAAACATGTTCAAGGAATTGACTGGTAAACCCAATGGGTAGAGTCCATTGGGAAGACTAGAGGCAGATGGGAGGATCACACTATAGTAGCCCTGAAAGAGATAGGGAGTAATGATGAGTGGACTGGATAGAACTATTAAAAAATGGATAGGGTGTAATGAAGTAGACTGTATGGAACTAGCTTAAGATAGGATAGTGTGTAATGAGTTGACTGGATAGAACTATTTAAAATGGATAGGGTGTAATGAGGTGGACTGGATATAACTATTTAAAAATGGATGAGGTGGACTGTATGGAACTAGAATATTATTAAGAACTTGACTTGATATAATAATTTTAAGTGATCGGTAAAATAATTATATATAGAACCCGCTTCGGTGACCGCCTGGTCTAACGCGCTAATCTCGTGTTGGACTAGACTGCCGAAGACAGAAAGCTTGTGGTTTCATCCCGGTCGGGAGCACTGAGGCTGGTTTTTCCTAAATAACCATGAGCTCTCTCTCTCTCTCGTTCCACGCAAATGCGGGTTCATTTCTTCTAAATTAATCCTTCCTAATTCCTAACAATTTTGTGTAAGTATCACATAGGTATATAACCTAACAGGTAGTAAGATGCGGTGCTAAAAAATTTCTATAAGGACTTGTGTGGTTTGGAAAAACTCACAAAAAGGGACATAGTTGTATCAATATAATTAATTTACTCAAAAAGGGCTCTCTTTGTTTCTTACGGCGTAAGAGATATGGCAAACAAAATAAAGCTTGTCACGCACGCTTTTTCAAAATTAAATTTTAAAATATTGTATTACATTATAATTATAAATGTTTAAAGATTCAAAGATTCGAATCTGGATCCGAGATTTGGAAGAAAATTTACTATTTGGATTCGAGAATTATAGAATTAGACCCATCTCTTTTATATATACATACATATACACATATACATCTAAATATACCTTCCTACCACGTGTTATAAAAAGATTGACTCGGTTTCTAGTATCTCTCTCTATCGTACAAACTTTGTGGATCTCTTCTAATTAATTACAGTACAATGGTCAATAGGTGTTCAACTCTCAATTAATGTTGTCTGAATTAGTCTAAAGTGTATGCTGATATATTTTTAATTCGGGTTAAACCTCTAAATTAAAATCTGTCCTGTACCTCAAATAATAATTAAATATCACGGTATTCAGGACACGTCGAAATCAAAACGGTTTCTTTCCATATTTGTAGGAGATTCTGAATAGAGTGGACGGCGCATGCGCGTTGAAGGACCCGCTCGGGGCTAACACGTGTCGCGTGCAGATAATAACCCTGGTTTGTTGGTTTTTCCAACAGACGTTATCTTCGCAATTACCTCAGGTATTCAACGTTGTGTGTAAGAACTAACCATTAGAGTTTGATTGGCGAGATACAACTTTTTTTTTGACCGGAAGTACACATTTGTAGGTTTGATATGAGACTTCTTCTCTATTATTATGTCTGTCTGACACTTATTAGTCAAAATGTAACAAGTTGAAAGTCTTCCTCTATTAAGTTTGTGTATTTTATAGAATTTTTTTATTCACTGCGTCTTCCATCAGGGCTATCCATATGCTTACGTCAATCAGGCAGGGATGTGTAAGATACCAAATTTAGAGAGAATGTACCCATATTTGCGTGGTGTTAGAATATAAAACCAACCTGGGGAAAATTCCCCCGGTATACCCCTGGTGGGATTTGAAACCCCAACCTCCTAGTTACCAACAATCCAGACCTTACAAGGTTAAAATGAAGACTACGTGCCTACCGATGGGGAAGGGGGATGCTAGGGGGAGCGAAAGGGGTGTTGGAGTAGGTTGTGTGTGACATCTCACCCTGTTAAGACACGGAACCACATGGGTGTCATTTTATGTCAATAAATCAATTAGTTCTACTATTATTAAGAAGAAAACTATAATAATTTTTACTATCAAGCATACTTTATTGTGATGTCTGTTTTCGTCGTTAATATTTCCACTAGCAACATCTTTTGTAAATTTCCCCTTAAACAGTTGGTATTAATGTCACTTATTGGCCCTCTTGAATACCAAAATTAATGATTTTTTTCTCAATATTTCTCACAAGCTAAGCCCTTTTGTACGTTGTATCCGAAGCGTAAGCTCTATATTTTTCGAATTTGAATTTTATCATTAAAAAAAATTAGTTGAGCTAATTTATTTGGAGGTAAAGTGCTAGCTAGCCTCAGAATCCGATGTTGGTGAGTTCAAACCCAGCCGAGGTCGATGAAATTTTCTTGAGCGATAGGCATCTGCTGACATGACGTCCTTCGGAAGGGAAGTAAAGCCGTCGCAGTCCCATGTCGATTGTGGGAGGTAAAAGATCACTTGAAGGTATGTGAAAATACCTTTACCGTATAAATTGGTAGGCTCTTTCGTTCTCGCTCGTAGGGTGTCTGGCTGATAAACCGCTCCACCTGAAATTAGCCTATCACAGAAACTGCATAAAGGAATAGCCGGAGTAACGAAGCTTTGTTGCAGCTCAATCCTCCACTTCGGGAATTAAAGGAATGACCAGTAATAATAGTACATAAAAACCAAACTGTAAGTGTTAATTAAGGAACCACCTTACAATAATAAGAGCTTAGCTATATGTTATTCATTAACATATTTTAAAGAATACTTTTCTTTTTGACTGATTTTATATATTATTATATTATTATTATTATTATTATTATATTATTATTATGTATTATTAGCATGGCGTCTTACTACCTGTTTGGGTTATACGCTCTTACGCTAATGTGTAATGGTAGGGTGATTGTGAGATGAAATGGAGGACCTACAGTTTAACGTGGAATCCGAACCACGGTGGAGGCCTGGCATTCCCCACATTCACAAGATGTCTTGTCAGAGGTGAAGGAAGGGTTTGGTAATAAGATAAATCTGTGCCGGGACCTAGGATTGAACCCTGGACCCCAGCACAGAGGTCTTGACACCTTACCCCTAGACCCCAGGTCACCCTTGGTTTTATAAAAATAACGTTATTGTTTTTTCTAGTTGAATCACTATACTTCACTGTATCAACTTGTTGTCTTCGTTTATTAATTTAGATTATTTTTACTTTCTCTAGACACCTTGGAGAAAAAACATTGTGATCGTAAAAAAAAATGAACTCTAGATTTTGATAAAACTCGACGTTCATAAACCCCTAAATCCAAAATGTGGTTTTCGCAATGCTGTCTGTCTGTCTATTTGTCCATCCTTATGTCTGTACCTAGGATTAGAGTCGAAACTATTTTACCGATTGGGCTAAAATTTGATATCTTGGGTTTTCATAAGGTCCCCTCGAGGGATTATTGGATTTAGATATCCAATCCTAAAACTAAGGGTAATTTACGGAAGGGCAAAAAGAGAAAGAATCTATTTCCTCAAAATTCGCTCTAACGGTTTTGATTACATTTTGAATATAGAAACTGTATATCATTATAAACAAGATGGTACTTATTATTTTCTCATAAAAATGACTTTGAGAGTACTTTACATGAGAAAAAGTTTCCATTTTCAACATTTCTCCGCAACTATTTGAGATACAAAATAACTCATCATTGTAAAACTGTATTATTTGAAATATATATTTTATAGAACCAATAGTTTATGAGCTAAATCAAATATATGTACTTTTTAAGTATGGTATTTGAAATTGAATGTGATTTTATGGTCTTTGGCGGACAGAGACGTTTCTATCTTTTCAATTTTTCTGTAACAGTGTTCCTAGTTTCTAATGCCATTAAGTAAGTTAGTAACAGTGTATATGATTTAATTTGATATGCTTATAAGATGAAATCAACTTGATACTATCGATTCTTTTTGATATACCTATTTATGATGAATTGAATTTAAATGTTATTAAAGATGATTTTCAAGGTACATGCAATTCGTAATGCATTTTTTTTTTCATTATTTACTCAATACACTTTTATAATTAAATTTGAAAACATAAAAATTGTGGTTTTGCACAGCTGGTATTATATTGTACCGTAAACGTTGCCGGGTGAAGAAGTTTGTGTTTTTTACACATTTATAAAAACTTCAATCTTTGAAACTAATACGCCCTAGATCTCACTCTTTGTTAGTAAAGGTAAATAAGCGTATCATTATTTTCAATTGACAATAGATATGTATATTTTCTAGCTGTTATCAGTTTTAGCTTGTATCACAAATGTTGTATAGTATAAAATAACAGCACTCTCCTCGATTTATAACTTACACAAATAATAAACTAGGGTTGTTTTATTTTTAATTGTTTTTAATTTTATCATTATTTAGCACCGCGTCTTACTACCCATTCGGGTTATACGCTTTTAATTTTATCATGGGGATTTAGTCAAAGTGTGGTATAGTGTAGGATAAAAATTGTTTTTAATTTCATATTGTAAGCCTATTCCAGTAATAATTGAGTATTGAGGTAGAAATTTAAGAATCGGAATCGAAAAACTAGTTTAATGTTTATACAATAATATATATACCTATTATTTATTTTCACAAATCTTACGAGTTTTTAGTAAATGTATATTAATCTTTAAGATAAAAGCAATAGAAAGTCTGTGTGGTGAGCCGTACCATTTATTTATTATAATTATTGCTTTCCTATGTAAACATAATTATTCTGTGTTTTCTTCTTATGTATGTTTCGATGCTGCCCTGGTGTATATTTTGTGGCTGTTGGTCACCCCTATAATAAAGGAAATTGACATTATTACTACCATCCCCCCATAGAATCTACGTTATCTAATCTTTGGAGGGTGATAGAAGTGGTATGGCGTGAGGGTCTTAAATTAACTCACGTTGGAAGAAAGTGATAAGGGAATAGTTATATCTTAAATTGAGAAGGTTTTGGGCCTTTCGTATCTAATAGTTTCCCTCCACTTTCTACTGTTCATTTATTGTTTACCCCTCACTCTTTCCTTTGATTGCCATAACGTTCTTGTTTTTTGTTTTTTCACCCGGTTGAAATTTGTATATTTTGGGCTCATGTTGCTAAAGGAGATACTTTTATATTGACGTAACTTTAAGCCTATAAGCTCATACTGATAAAATAATAAAATATTCAATACTATTTTATTGTTAACTATTAAAACATTTTTAGTCAAAATAATTTAGATAATTCACCAGTAGAAACAAAATAATTTTATTTTATTCACATGGTGACCTCAACAGCTGTTGAATTTTGGTCAAGGTGTCCTGGAATGTAATGACGTATTCTCTTAATTTAAAAAAGTTAATCATTTAATGCCACTATGCTCATGACAGATATTCAACAACTGTTAATAGCCTGATTTGGATCAAATTAAACTCTTCGTTTCTACTGGAAAAATATTTTATTTCATCATCTAAGGCTGCCTTGATACTAGGAAACTCTGAGAAAATTGGTTTCATGATTATTTTTTTTTAATATTCTTCAAAAGTCCATATTGAACTTTACGTACCCTAGCAGATCATGGAATGATGGCTCTTGACATCCGTCACAGCTTGTCAAATAATGTATAATGTAAACCATTGTCCTTTCGTGAAGATAACATATGATTTATTCTCATTCTTCTGTTTGTTCATCTTCTTTCTTCACTAGCAACAGCACACTAGTTGTTCCTTGCAAGACTTATAAGACTTGAAAAGCGCTATTCCATCTCAGTTTCTGAAACATTTCACAAGCACTGCAATGCCTCGGGAAATCGATTGCAGTTTCATATAAAATCGATTTAATGAAACCAATTTCCGCATAGTTTCCTAATATAAAGGCACCCTAAATCTACTATTTTCAACCTGGGGCCGGGTCACCTTAGAAAAATAACGCCATGTTCCTCTATCCTTCCACTATTCTTCATCCTTTAATTGCGTCCATTCTTCTCCTCTCACTTGCAAAATTATCTGCATATCTTTCTTGGGCTGCCTTGCGGGGTGTTTTTTTCCCTACCAATGGGGTAGTGACGCGCAATACAAGGAGCCTACCTAGTGAGTTCGGTTTATAGCTTCTTCATACTCATTCCTGATCTCACTGCCAAGTGGTGTATCCCAAGGCCTCTGGCAGAGGTTGGGTTGGACCCCAATGGAAACCAGGTCAGGTGCAGACGAAAGACAGGAGGAGACTGGTCAGAGCCAAAACCAAGAAGCTTGGAACAAGATCTGGCCAGTTGTTTTCCAGCTTGGTGGGCTGAGGATGTGAGGCTTGGTGGTGATCAAATGTCATCATCAGTAGGTACCCATAGCTTCAGTAAGATCTACCTGAGGACCTGTAAGAGACAGCCCCGCTACTCAGATGTATACCACGACAGGCATAGTAAGCCGGTGGTCAAAACAAACCATAGTACTCGAGAAAATAAATTAAATATTTAATTTATTTTGGCAAAAAAAAAATTCTATAAAAAGTAAAAAAGAAAAACTGCCTTTAACTTATGGTCCCTCCACTCCTCATACATCTAATTTGATAACTTAATAAAACTTATCTTAAGTATTATACTCAAATATAAGTTTAACGAGCTTCTTTTTTATATATAAGTATACAAGTACACTCTGATTATGCAAGGCAGCAATACTATCTTGACTGATTAAACGATGACGTATCTTTTAAAATATTACCTTATTATAATTCACCAAGGTAAGACTGATACTTTCGCGGTCAATGAATTGTGCATTATCTATCGATTCGAAACAAAAAAAGAAATAATAAACCAACTAACAAATGAATCACAGTTGGCCAAAGGATGTCCCTCCAAATGAATCTAATCAATAAAATCAGTATCTCGCTTCTCCATTCACCCTTTACCCCTTTTAATACTCCCTAACTCTCCCAACCAACCCCCTCTCATCACACTCTTCCCCTTCGACGCTCTTCTATTTATGACGTCATAATGGTAAGGGTGGTTTTGTTAATGGCACATGTTTACCCCATGATTTACAGTCAATTATATACCTTCTCCTACCGTCCTTTCCGGGGGGTGTGGGGTGTGGGGAAGGGATGCATGGTTTGGGGGGGTAGGAGGGTTTGGCTTCCAACTTTATCTTCCCCTTGCCATCGAAGTCTGTAGACCCTTGACTTTGTGTGTTTGCGTATTAAATATATACCACCACATACACACACATGCGCGCGCACACACGCAGTAACGTACAGGCATTCATGTTTTCCAGAGGGTGACATATTAGTCGCTTCCTATTGAGCACGCGACTTCATTAAAGAAGGGTTAGCGGGGGGTTGAGGGGGAGGAGGTATGGATAATCACGTGAACAGTCAAATGGGGACTCTCATATGGACTAGAAAAACAGAGCGGGAAACTTATTTTCACGCATTCATACGTCAATTCATTTGATCTGCAGCTATCACCTTTGATAGATATTATAAATACCTACAAAATAACTATAATAGTATATTAAAAAATTTCAAAGCTTATATAATTTTTTTAGTGTTCTTTCTTTGTAAATTAATCTATAGGTGATACAGTTTAATCCGACTTTGCATCACAGTACGGTAGCCTGGCGTCTTCTTTAGAAAACATTTTGTTTCTATATATAGCCAAAATAATTTTTTTTAATATTGTTTTAAATTGAAAAAATATATATTTCACTGATTCCAATTTCGCTAATTTAAGTGAAAATTGTAAAAAAACTTATTTCGATGCAACTTATTGTTTACTATAAAATAATAATTGGTATTTAATATCCCGGATAGTCTCTTAAGGGGCTCTGTCTAATAGAGACGCGTTTCTCTTTATTTAAGAAGTGGTTTGATATTTTATAATGTTGTTACCTGCCTCTGTGGCGTAGTGAGCTAACGCGCTAGTCGTGTTGAGCTCGACTGCTGAGGACGGGGAGAACGAGGTTCGAATCTCGGTCGGGTGAACTGGGGGTGGTTTTTTCCAAATGGTTTTCCACTCTCCCTCCATGCAAATGCGGGTTCACTTCCTCTAATTTAACCTTCCCAATTCCTAAATCCATTAACGTAATTAGTACTTAAAGCGTGTAACCCGATCGGGTAGTAAGACGCGGTACAAAATATATATTATTATTATTATTTATTATGTTAACGTCAACATGTAGGTTAAGGATATCAACATGTTCCTGACCAGTTAAAACCAGTAATACAATTTTATTTGTCAGATAAAACCCTAGATATACATTTTAAACAAAATCTTTAAAGCCATTTTCGAAGAATCTGGAATTTAAAAAAAAATCACTCTTCACTCAACTACTCTTATTTTAAGGGCTAGGTTATAAAAAATTAAAAAGCTTCTGAGCTCTAGCCATATAACATCTAAATACCAAGTTTTAACAAAGATCATCAAACTGTTACAGATCTGTTGCCAGGGATTAACAGACAGACATACATGGGGACAGACAGAATTATAAAATCCACTCTTCAGAGTTAAGGGACACATACAAATTCAAGATTTGTCGCTATCTGCTTACTCTTAGACGCTTCTTGTCGGGATGGGGGCTGGGGTAAGGAAAGGGTTTGAGTAAGATAAGTGAATCGAAACTGGTTTTTGAGTGTTTATTGAAAAAATTCGTGATTAGAAGTGAACACATCGTGTCAGTAATTTGTAAAAGTTTAAGTAGAGTCGGGTGACCTGGCGGTCTAGGGGTAAGGTGTCAGACTTCTGTGCTGGGGTCCGGGGTTCAATCCTCGGTCCGGCACAGATTTATCTGATTGCCAAACCCTTCCTTCACCTCTGACAAGACATCTTGTGAATGTGGGGAATGCCAGGTCTCCGCCGTGGTTCGGATCCCACGTTAAACTGTAGGTCCTCCATTTCATCTCACAATCACCCTACCATTACACATTAGCGTAAGTGCGTACAACCCGAACGGGTAGTAAGACGCGGTGCTAATAATAATTTAAGTAGCGTAGGGCTGGTAGGTGGACTTATCTCCGTTATTGCTCGTCCACGACGACTCCTGCGTGTTATTCAAATGTACAACTGGTCTAGACTCTCAAAGAAACGAATCACGTACCCTAAATGAACGAGAGCTTCTCTCACTCTATAGTGAGAGCTCATGATCAAAACTAATGACCTGCAGAGTGAAATATGGCCTCTGTCATTAAATGTCCGCAATTGAAACGACATCCGAACTTTCTTGTTCTAGACGAAGGACTCGTATTTAACCGCCAGGAGGGGGTTTATTTCCCTTGGACCAATTGACAGCAATTAGGAATGTTTTAACACGTGCCGTAAGAAGCTTAATCTGAAACTAACTAGATAAACATATTATTGCGTGTATTGTTTGGATTTGTATGCTATTGCTTGGAATCAAATGTTGTTGCTGACAATTGACGTTATATTTCTGCAATATTTACACTAATAAACGAGCAAGATAGAGAAGCTACCAATGAATACCTTCTAGGCAGTAAACCGATTCATCACAAAAGTTTTCTTTGGACATTTGCTCTTCAGATATTAAAGTAAAGGTTAGTATACTCATTCACGTAGGAATTACTCTCTGAAAGGTCTTTTCCTACCAATATCCTACTATATAATAGATTTAGGTAGGAAAAAGGCCTTTCAGAAGTCAATTCTACCGTGAACAGACATTAGTAGTAAATATACAAAGTAATGGTTTTTTGGTCTCACAACGATGTTGTTTGTCAGCCAGTCTGTTCATCTTGTATGGAGAGATTGGTTGGTCAAGAAAGCTCTAGAGGAGGACGCGTCATCCACACAATGTTCTAGCATTGCTGGCCAGAAATAAAGAAGAGTTGCAGGAAATGGGGGAGATATGGATAAGATATGTCATGGAGATCAACATTAAAAAGTAAAAAGTGATGCTGGTTTAAAAAAAAAGAGTTTTTCTTCAATTAAATTGGTATGCGCTCTTTAACTTTATTTAATGACAAACAGTGCTTTTAATATTGCTTCTCGACATAGATTTATAATTATAATGATTATGATGATTATAAAAATAATAATTCTCAACATTCGATTTACATCCAACACAAAATATTTCACATATATTTATTATTACTATCGTGATGCTCTTTTTTTTTGTTTTAAATATTTTTAATGTGAACATTTCTTGTAGGTTTGTATTGCTCAATACAAATCCATCGACCTCGGCAGGGTTTGAACCAACGAAAATACTTAAAAATACTTTATATTTATTTACTGTACTTTTTATACAAATCATTTACATATTTTATTGATTTTAATCACTGTATTTTATCAATTTACTAACATAAATATTTGTTTGGTTTTAAATTTTAATCAATATATAATTATTTCATATTCTATCTCTATTAGTTCTGGCCTGTTATAGGTCTTGTTGTGGTTAGTCTGAACTATAATAAAGAAAAATGAAACTATTATTACTTTCAAGTCTAACTGCCATTCAAGGTTAATTTACACCAGGGTTTTGAGAAAAGGAAGGGTAGATATTTATTTATTTGGTTTTATAAGTACCGCGTCTTACTACCTGTTCAGGTTACACACTCTAATATACTAATGACGCTAATGGATTAGGGGTGAGTAAAGCTGAATTTCAGAGGAAGTGTACACGCATTTGCGTGGAGAGAGTGAAAAATCATTTAGGGAAAATCATCTTTAGTACAGCCGACCAGAATTCAAATTTGGTCTGATTCATCTTGTTTTAAACGTCTTAGAAATACACCATTTGGGACTATGTTTGAAAATCGGAGGGTTGTGGTTAGAAACGTGCTAACCCATATCCATTTAATTGTTCATTATTTGGTGAAAAATGGCAATAAATGTTGATTTATCAAAATTTTACTTTTTATTCACCAGATATAGTTTATCAAAAATGTTAAATTTGCACGCCTAATATGTGCAATGTTTGGCAGCATGTAACAGTGGTTTTCACACATGAAAGGGGAAACAAACAGCCTCAAGAGTTGTGGCTTACGGACAATTGGACTTCAACTAAAGATTTGAAGTCTAACACTCACCCTTGCTGCCAAAAAAAAAAAAAAGTTTCAAATTTCTTGTGGAGAAATTAGGAGACTGTCTTAACATTTTATTTAACATTCAAGTTTTGTAATAATAATAAATATATTTTTTTATCAGCATGTCTACCTGTTCAGACTATACATAAATATGGATAATTACTATCATGCGATAGGGCTGAGGATGGAACTATTTTATGGGTAATTCACCCGCATTTGCATGGAAGAAGCGTGGAAAATCATTCAGGAAAACCCATTCTCAGTAGACCCGACTGAGATTTGAACGCCGATCTCCCTGTTATCAGTAGGCCATTCTAACACGAGAGTGATGCCTTGTACCATTTGACTACCTACGTGGGTACTATAACAATAGAAGAGGACTGTACGCTCCCCCTTCCTCTCTCTCTCTCTTGGTGTCCCATATCGATCGGAACCGACTGTCTCTGCCCGAGAGAGATGAGACCATCAGGTGTTAACCCTAATGCTTACACACACACGGGACACGCACGCACGCATGCGCTCACGCATGCTCCCTCCTCTCTCAGCTCATTAATTACTCTAATTAGAAGTGGAGCCGTGCCCGCCATCTGGTGCCGGCCAGACCAAACACTAATTCATTAGGACCTGCCCGAACCAAACTGACGTCTGCCGTTGCTCTCAATTTTTTTATTGTGTTTTTTTTTTACCTGAAAGGGGGAAGAAAGGGAGTAAGGGTTGGAAGGTTATGGGGGTGGAATCGTTTTCGAAAGGCATTTGTTTGAGGGAAAAAAAGGAAACGTCTGTTAACAAGTTATATTTTGGCAACAAAAGAAAGTATTATTTATCTAATATTATCAAATTACTGGTTTCTACACACTGCCAGTTTTTTATTTATTTTTTATTGAAAAAATAAATAAGATTGACTCTATATAGATGGATTTTTATTCAAAATGTAATTATAACCATCGAACACTTTCAAATTGTTTGTCGCCCTCTTGGTCTATTGGTCAGCATTACTGGCCACTAGCTTAGGAGTCTCGGGTTTAGTTCCCAGCGGTACCGTAGGTATTTTTTCTGAAGGGTAACTGTTCCTACGGTTGGCATGGTCTGGATACTTAGGTCTAAGTTTTAAAACTCTACTGGATCATCATCATCATCATCATCATCACATTATCGTCGTTGTCGTCGGGATGCCAAAGTAACCACACCGACATGATGTCCCTCAGTGGCCTAGTTGGTTAACGCGCGAGTTTCATGTTGAGCCAGACTGCCGAGGACGGGAAGATTGAGGTTCGAATCTCGGTCGGCTGAACTGGGGGGGGGGGGGTGATTATAAATAGTTTTCCACTCTCCCGCCAAGCAAATGTGGGTTCAACTCCCCTAAATTCAACCTCCATCTTACACTAGGTATTAGTACTTAAGGTCGACGGTCTGGTAGATTCAGACTTCTATCTGCGCCGGTTCGACCGATAGACCGAGTAATTATATAATATAATTACTTAAAGCGTATAACCCGAACGGGTAGTAAGACGTGTTGCTAAATAAGAATAAAAAAACTATCCGCCACTGTCAGGTGAAGACAATTTTCGAACTCTGGTTGGGTGTACTGAGAGAAGTTTACCTAAATAGTGTCCACTCTCTTTCTAAGTAAATGCGGCTACACTTCCTGTAAATTCAATCTTATTCATCCCAAACACATTGGCGTAATTAGTACACATGTGTGTGTAACCTGAACGGGTAGTAATACTTTAATTTACATCCATTACAGTTTCCCGCCTGTTGCCTGTCATAGCTTCATATGCCTTATAATCTAATTAAAAACTAGGACAGGCACAACATCCAGTTCTCAGCCGTTAATTTATCACTATGAAAGGGTAAACCCACATTTTACCAATTACACATTTTTCGGCCATTCCGGGAATCGAACCCGGGACCTTTATCTCAGTAGACAGACTATCGACTGAGGTATTGTAAAACGCGGTGACAAAAAATATATACGGTTAAAAACTTGTACTCTTTTCCTCTACCTACTGTTTTCCTACATGTTTTTGTTCAAGGCCTACTGTGGTAGAGAGCGCTAATAATCCGTCATTCATGCACCGTAAAGCCTCCTCAGATTTTGGTTCGAATCCCAGCGTCATCGTATCTGTAGGCTTCATGCCATGCAAAAACGACTGGAGTGATTCTTTTTAAATTTATATTATATTTTCATAGCGTTTAACACCGCGGCTATCGACCTCATAATCCAAGTGTTAGAGATGATGAAGATTGTCTTAGAGGAAATGCACCAGAATCAGCGTGGAGGGTTGGAAAACTCCAGGGGCAATTTATTTTTGTGCAACGCTTACTACTATCCGCGAGTTCTATCCTCTTTATTTTTATAACTGCATCTTACAACTTGTTCAGGTTATACGACTATAGTTACACTAATGAGTTGCGAATTAGAAAGACTTGTTTTAGATGAAGTGCACCCGAATTTGCATGGAAGGATAGTGGAAAATCATTTAAGAAAACCACCCTCAGTGCACCCGATCGGGATTGAACCCCGACCTCCCCGTCTTCATCAGTCTAGTTCAACACGAGATTAGCGTGTCAAACCACGTGACCCCCCAAGCGGGTTTTTATCCTCTTATTCACACTTATTTAGGTAGGGAGGAGAAAGTTATGTAACCACATTTTGTGGAAGGATAGAACCATTTTTTTTACCTTACAACACTAACGGGATTCAAACTTTAATCTCCCTGTCACTGACAGTCCTGTCGATTGTGTGTTAAATTAATTCTATTAGATATATATTAATATTTATTTTACACTCTTATAACTATTACATTATCCTTTTGAGTTCTTACAGTTTTCAGGAGCTCTATAAAAATAAAAGAGGGCTTATTAATTTTATTCATTTACAGAAATGAACAATTTGTATTCCTACGTGCAAGCTAAATAGTTTCTTCCCCATCCCAATTATATGAAGCTATTTTTAAATTACTCATTAGTCATGTAACCAAGGGCAGATGGGGAGGGGAAGAGGGTAGAAGGTGGAGAGGAGCTTGGACTGTCCCTTAACTTCTTTTTAAGATATAAAGGTCAGTTACTTTTAAAACTGCTTCTAACTTCCTTTCATGAATCGTTTCGTAGACACACACAAAACACACACGAATTAAAACAACCAGAGACGTCTACATTTTTCATTGTCATAGGTCATTGCAGGTGCTTCCTAGACTTGGAAACGACCATATGAAGAAATAAGACGTTATATCCAAATAAGAGTATTTTAAATAAAAATTAATTTTATCCATACAAATATTAAGTTATTTGAAGAAAAAAAATGTTAATACATAATTTTTAAACGTGCTCTTTTTTTAAATACATTGAAATCCAGAAATTACTGAGGGTGATTTTCCCAATATGGTTTTCCACTCTCACGCCACCCAAATGCGAGTACAGTTCTTTTAAATTCAACCTTCCTCATCCCTAACTCATAAGCGTAATTAATGTAATACATATGCGTACAACCTGAACAGGTAGTAAGACGCGGCACTAAAAAAAAACTATTGCGATAGTAACAAAGAAAGGAAGGTATAATTTATTTATAGAAAATATACCCGCATGTGTATGTATAAGAAGACTGATAAATAATTTAGTAAAATCCACCCTTATATTCCCGTTACCATCCCTCTAGTATATTATGACAGTGACAAAACCACTGATTCGAATATAAAATAAAAATAACTAATTTCGGTATGACCTTTTGAAATTATTGAATAAAAATATAACCAAAATTTACTAATGTCATTACAAAAATACTACTACAGTTAAGGTCACTGTCCTTAGTAATTGGAAACCCTATTTACTATGCACCAATCCTAGATTAACATAAATAGGGAGTGGTGTAATAAGATGGTAATTAATGACATCTCTCTGCTAGATAATTATCGGTTTCGAAATCGAGCAAACAATTAATTATTAAGACAAGGCTGACCCTTGTTCTAAGCCAATACAAGCGGTGCACGTTGCCCTTAGGGGGACTAGTAATTTAATATCAATTTATCAAGTCAGTCTAGGAGGGGTTCATAGATTACGTTGGGTACAATTTTTTTATTCAATTAACTTATTCATTATAATTAAAAGGTGTCAGGGAGAATTTTATTAAAATGCTAATGTTGTGGGTATTATGTAAATTATTACACTTCAGTGGTTTGGTGGATGACAGAGGCAACTCAAAATATTTAACTATAAAATCATTTTCTGGAGATTTAGCTTAGTTGTCCTGATTCTGTATCACAAAACCAAGGTTCGAATACCAGCTGGATTATATTTAGGGGATTTTATTTTTTATAATTGATTTTACATCCCCTTTTCAAAAGAATCAAAATAGTAATAAATATATTTTGATTTAATTAAATAGCTGCATACTGTAACATCTTATATCAGTACGTAATGTGTCCATCTTTTGAAATAGGGGTCCCATGTTCGATTCCCAGCATGGCTGAAAAAATTATCATTGGGGATATGTGAGTTTCCCCTTTCACAGTGATAAATCTTCCGCTGGGCCTGTAATAGATTCAAGTTAGTTTGTAAGTCGTGTGCTGATATAATCAATCGGCTCAGAAAGTGCACGTTAAATACCTCAAATAATTATGGTAACATAATTTTTCAATTAAATTAAATATGGATGGAAAAGACACCTGAACAAGAGAGTCTAACCCAGGACCTTGATTGAAAGATATATCCATATATAACTGGAACCTTAGCCAATGTTAACAACAACCTTCAACTTTTTCTTGTATTTGTAAGTTTTTATAAATCTAGTCACCCGCGCAGTTGACTCTATCCATTTAAAAAATGTGTGAGGGAAATAAGTGAATCCAACTAAACAAAGCGAATAGCAGTTAACTCAGTGGACATTGATGGATATACTATACTACTATAAAGCCACATGGCTGACTCACTCACTGACATTAATGTTTACCCACTTCCAGATGAACTAGAAACTTGAAATTTGGCAAGCTTCTAGCTTCTAGCCTGTAACCGACGGGAAAATTCTAAAAAAATTAAAAATAAAATTTTTAACCCCCGAGAAAAATGTAAAATGACGGAGCAACTTTAAAGTCGGTGCGAACCTTTCTTTGGAGGTCTCGTGTGGCCAAACGGTAAGACCTACCAAAAAACTGCTCTGGAATTACATTAGTTTACATCCACTTGTAAAGAAAACTCACTGGGTGTTTGGGGGTGTAGCCCCCAGCGAACAAAACGAGTTAAATTACATAAAGTTTTATTCATCCTAACAAAATGTATGGATTACATTTTTCAAATATGATTTTTTTTCATAGCAGTTTCTTTCTTTAAACGCCTACCTATGAATACTGCTTATTACGACCTATTTACCTATGCTAAAAGGCTAAGTGCCACTTACTTGTATGGTTGTAATATTAACTAAGCGTGATAAGTTGAGAGATTACTGCTTACTTTTCAAAATCGCCATGTTGTTTAAATTACTACTTCATAATTTAATTCAAAGTCAAGACCCATTTCTAAATTGCAAGTTCGAAGTATAAGTTTCGAGAATACTTTGATCATAATGAAGCAATATATTTATGCAGAAACTTAGATCTCTCAATATAAACCAATTAGGCCTAGTTACTTACATAAAATAGTATTTCCCTACAAATCTTATGTTCCTAACATAAACCAGTATGTTCATGTATAAAACAAGTATCTCTTAACAATATCAATTATCTACCAACATATAGCAGTACTCTCAAACAGAAACTATCAACAATCCCGTCAAAACTAGGGATTAATTGCTGACAATGTTTCGTTGTAGATTTAACTCGAGTATGACAGTTTTTGTGTTTATAGTTTCTAACATCAAAGGACGTGGAATGTGAAGTTAAATAACCAAGATTTTAATACACGCATGTCCAAATGAATCGAATGGCCCATGACGATTACGGCAAGTCTTTAATTAAAAAAAAAAAGTAAGTTTTTATTAGTGGAAAACACTAATTTGGAATTTGGTTGGCTTTAAGTTAGTTTAACTTCATCTGCGAGTCAGAATAAACCCAGTTACGATGCGGATGGAGACAGTTTGAATGTGGTAAAGGTTGATAATAATGCGGACGGTGTGTTTATGCGTGAGATATGTTTATCATCCGCACAGGGCAAAAACTAGTACCAAATACATATTCAAACCTTCAAAAATACGATGAGAGATTTTGATATGAATGAACGCCATAATTTTCCTCAGAACCACCCCTCATACGTTACAACAGTCTTGCATTGAGTGTGTCATGGCTCATGTTTATAAAAACCAAGTCAGAAACCACTAATTATCCATGGTCTATCAATTCCGTAACTAGAATAATATGTAGAGACAGAAGAGAAAAACACTTAGTGGTGTAGTGTGTCATACTCATTCGGGTCCTAGAAATAAGTATTATTTTATTTTAATTAGGGCTTTGAAGCTCACTCTAATTTATCATGTCCATACAATATGACAAAGAGAGAAATTTAAAACTCAAGAGATGCGAAGATAGGTGGTGATGAAGAGCTAGATAAAGGAATGAAACTTATTAATTTTTATTTCATAACTCGAACTCGGGGATATTATCTGTTTAATAGATAAGCCTACTTATATAAATAAATACATTGGAACAGTCTTGTCAAACCATTTGATCGTAAGGGTCACATTTAGGGTGTCCTGGAATTTAATTACAACTTTTTCTCTTCATTTACAAAGTTTCTCATCTAATGCTGCTATGCTCATAACAGATATTCAACAACTGTTGATATAACCGTGTGAAGAAAATTAAACTCTTGTGTTTCTACTGGAGAAATAGTTGATTTATCTTGGCCAAAAAAATGTTTTTTTATAAAAACTGCAAAAACAACGCCGTCCTCGCGTTTTCTACACCTCACCTTTATAAGTTCAAACGTTTGATGGTTTTTATTCAAATCTACAGCTAAGTAAATTTTTTAGAAAAATCAATAACTTGTTTTTAATGATCCCGGGAGCCCCTTCGATTCATACATTCTTAGACTAACGTAAACTATGCGTCAACTCTATTTTTAAGAAAGAAAATTAAAATAGGTTTATTATAATTCAATAAATTACTATCTAAAAAAAAAAATTGTCTTTTTCTAACATTTCGGCTTCCCCTTTAAATATTTTTTAAAAGCTGAAATTTGTAGGTAGGCCTACTGCACATCCTTGACCTATAAGTTAACTTTTTTTAATGAAGAAAACCAGAAACATTAGATCATTTACTTTTAATTGAGATATTATAGCTGAACATGGGAATTGAACCCAGGATCTTTGATTTAGTATGCCAAAGCTCTAACCACTGAGCTATCTAGAAGTACCCCTGGTCATTCACCTGGGCACGTGACGCTTGCTTGCATAATTTATAACATAATGATTTTGATAACAATCTCTTGTTCTAAACACATTATGCGCCTAGTGTTTTCTTAGTTTTCTTCTTTTTTTCACCTGCCTCGGTGGCGAAGTTACCTAACGCACTAGCTTCGTGTTGAGTTAGACTGCCAAGGATGGGGAGATGGAGGTTCGAATCTTACTCGGTTGAATTGGGGGGGGGGGGGGGGGGTTGTTCCTAAATAGTTTTCCACTCTCGCTCCAAGCTAATGCGGGTTCACTTCCCATATATTCAAGCTTCCCAATTCCTAGCACATTAGTGTAACTAGTAATTAGGCGTATAGCCCGAATGGGTAGTAATACGTGGTATAATTGGTATTATTCTCTTGTGATATAAGATAAAGGCCATATGCCATATATTCCTCTGTTTGATCCATGTTTATGTTTACAACTACGGTGACCAAAACAATCAGAGCATCGTAGCGACACGACACGACACAGCCGGCTTACATTCCATTCAGTGTGAATACTTCTTTAAACCTTCGTGAAGTTTCGCTCTTGCCGAAAGAAGCCGAACTAGGAGATACGGTACATGGTCGACCATCCCGATCTTAATTCACAATGACAGGACTGTGCGCCTACCATGATGGACCGTGCGTGACCTTGGGAGAACACTTATGAAGAAACCCAAGACGGCACAGTCGGAACAAGGTCAACGCAGTCGACACACAGACCCCTCAGTGTGGATCCATCTTTTAAAATATAGCCGCAATCAAACACACCGCGGCGTATTAAGGCAGTGAACACAGCTTACACAGCGTATGGCCGGCCACATAGGGTGTATAGCGTGCGTTTTTGCTCTGCGTGGCCCTGCCATAAGACCAGTCTTGATTCCAGCCCCCTGATATAAACGGGGTTTTTAAACGGGAGAATGCATAACCTCTATTTGCATTATAGAAAAACTTGAGTTTCAAAAAACAGACTGATTCATTACTCTAACTATATTGGTACAATCATAATACTAATATAAGTATTGTAATTGTGTACTGGTTCTAAGTAAATATTTTAAAATCAAGAATGTTATTTGTTTATTTGGAACATCACCAGATTGATTATGCAAATTTAAGTATTATTAACAAAATATTTGCATTTGCATGTCACTCATCGCTTGATTATTTTATCTTATGTTCGTCTTATGTTATATTAATTGGATATTAAATATAAAATGTAACATATAAGTGATAGTAAAAATATACATGATGAATATATTACATTCTTTTAAGTCTATTATTAAAAAATAACATAAATGTAATACTTAATTTAAGTTTCTTAAATATATTACATTTCTTTTTTTAGATAATATTCGAAAATCAATATCTAGTACATTTCATAGAGTTCTAGTCACATTTAGTCATGTTACTGAAATTATTATTATTATATTTTATTTATTATTACTATTATTTAATTAAGTGTATGAAGCATTCAGCCATTTTTTATTTAGCTTTTAACATTTATTTTATCTATTCTCAAAAGGATATCCGGTATCATGTTTAAACGTGTTGGTATTGTTATTTCCATGTGTTGTTTTCCTTATTTATTGATATTCATAAAGGATTCTTATATTATTGTTCTTAATTACTGGATTATTATTACATGTTTTTTACTGTAATGTTTGCCAGTACTTATTTGTGATTTTGGTATTGTTGTTGTATTCACTCATGACTTTAAACACTTTACTAATGAATAGTTGGCGGTGTAGGTGTAAGGTGTCAGACTTCTGTGCTGGGGATCTGGGGTTCAATCCTCGGTCCCGGCACAGATTTATCTGATTGCCAAACCCTTCCTTCACCTCTGATAAGACGTGTATTAATCACAACTTGTGAATGTGGGGAATATCCCAGCACAGGAGTCTGAAACCTTAGCCCTACCCCGCCAGGTCACCAATTAGTAATTAAGCGTATAGCACGAATAGGTGGTAAGACTCGGTGCTAAGCATTAATAATAATAACGTATACTGTACACTACAGTGTACTTAATATTCTCCCTTCTTCTTGTTACGACGATCACTGATGATGATGGTGGTGATAAAATAGCACAATGCCCATAGAATTTTTTTTCTTTAAATCAAAATAAATAAAATTGGGAGTGGTAAACCGTGGGTAGCTGAAAACGAGGTTAGCGAATCAGCGGATACGGGGGCCCTACTGTGTTTATACAGGGTGTACCGTAACATGTGGGCACACCTCACTGGTGGACAAAGAGACACAAAAACAATGACGAGTTTATGTAAACATGTGTTTTCGAAAAATATTGTGAAAGTTAATAAGGAAATATTAATATAATAAATAATAGAATTCAATTTTAATAATTTAAATCTAATGTGTAAAATCTATATGTTATATGTGATATAATGAAAATTTTCATAGGTACAGTATTTAGAAGAAATTTTTACAATAAATTAACAAATTATATATCTTGTGATGACAATTGTGAAATTTCATTAAAAAAATACATAACATCTAAAAAATAAAAAACGTGTTAAAAATGAAACTTTTGATTCATATTACATTAAAGAACAATATTAGAAAACGATTATGTACATATATAAATAATTTGTCATTCAATTAAGTGGTTCCTTGTGTATTTTGGAATTAAAGAATTAAAAAAAAAGTAAAATTGAATTCCTTTCTTGTCTGTGTTAATTCCCTGTTCCTTTGGATGTTGCTCCAATTACTGCAACATTGAATCAGTTACTACTACATGTTTCGACACATCATCGGCGTCATCATAAGGTCTAGAGAAGAAAGAAAAACACACCAAATGAAATGATGTTATGTAAAACTTTTAATGAAATATCACAATTGTCATCACAAGATATATAATTTATTAATTTATTATAATAATTTCTTCCAAATACAATACCTATGAAAATTTTCACTATATCCAATCGAACATATAGCTTTTTCATATTAGATTTAAATTATTAAAATTGAATTCTATTATTTATTACATTGACATGTGTCCCATTTGACCTAGTTTCCGAGCTATAGTCATGTTTGTACTCCAGTATTGCGTAGCGGCTTGACATAATAGGAAGTGATGGATTAAATAGCAAAGCTATCATATTTGTTAGAACCGCATCTAAATATAATATTATTTAAATAGAAAAATGATATCAGGACACGGAAATTTAACCAAGGACTTTTGGCTTAATTACGTCAATGCTCCAACCCCTGAGTTAACCAGGAATAATTCCGAGCCCAAGACTATTCTTCACTCATATTTTAAGGCAGAGTCTGTGATGGACGTGTGGATATCGTCAGCTACATATGTGCTATCAATTAAAATCACACGAGCTGTCAGATAACGCAGCCACCATCGATGATATGAGTGAATGACCCTGGGCATGGGAATATTCCTGCATAGCTCAGTGGTTAGAGCATTGGCATAATACGTCAAAGGTCCTGGGCTCCGAGTCCGGTGTCCAGGTGTCATTTTTTTCAATTCATAGATTACTATAGGACATGCTCGAAATGGCCACCTTCGGCTTGAATGCAAGGATTGCAATGCTATGTCGTTTTGAAACAGTGCGGCATTCTATGACATGATGACTGCAGGCTGAAGGTGGACATTTAGAGCACTACTTGCTATAATGTCAAGCAACTACACATTACTGGAGTATTAACATGACTATATTTCGGGAACAGGATCAAATGGAACACGTGTTTATACTATTAATTTATTTGTGTCTCCTGGCCACCGATGAGGTGAGGCCCACATGCTACAACCATGTGTGTATATATATATACAAAAACGTAGTGATAGTTTTAATATTAAACCTAACATATAGGCCTACAACACTGAGTATCATATATTTAAAAAAAAAATTAATATGCATACCCTATCTATATTGTGTATACATACGTCTATTTAATTATATATATATATTTAATTTTTATATTATATATTACTGAGTGTTGTAGGCCTATATGTAAGGTATAATTTTATCATTATCACTACTTTTTTTTTCCTTGCAGCCTGCTATGTTTGATGTATGAAGATGATTGGCTCGTGGATCACATGTATCTAACAATATACATTATTAATAGCACATACAGATGAGCACGACTACAAAGACGTCAATCTCATCTGATCTTGTTTTACTCGTGATGGAGAAGTCGGGGCTTGAATGCTGTCCTCGGGTATTGAGGTGCTTTATTCTAAACGGTTTTACACTTTCCCTCTATGTGAATGAGCGTACATTTCCTATAAATTGTAACATCTTCATCCCTAACGGGAATCATTAGTTTAAGTGTGCGAATATCCTATACGGGTAGTAAGACACGATTCGCGGGAAAATAAAAGTGGTTATCTTATTGTATTTTTATATACAATTGAGGTTTTTAGAACTTATATCACAAATATAGGGAACTTTGAACCAACCATATCTTAACAGCCGGGATTCGAACCAAAGTTTCCAAAATGGGGTTGGTTGGAACCTCTATTTACTCTAAAACTCCCAATTTATAGCTCGTGAATGACAATGGATTTTCGAGAAGTGCTTCTCTTCTATGGAATGACAAAAACATCGAACATCAATATATTTTTCGATTTCTCATTTATATTTCAAATAAAGACCCAAACCACAGAGATTCAAATAAATAGAGTGGGGGAGGAGGGTGAAAAAACATCTACCAAACGTAAAAATTTCTAAAAGATCAATAAAAGATCATTTTAACAAAGTTTGTATCCACAAAGAAATTTGTTTTCCTCAATACAATCTCCACTTTCACTTAAAAAAAAAAAACTTCTTACCGGAATTAAATTTCAATTCGTTTCAAAGCTTTTTTTTTTTCTTTATTCCTTATTTGAAAGTGTCAATGAATGAATGAACGAATGAAAAAAAAGGAAAGAACTTAAAGGCGAAAAGGAAATAATAAGATGGAAGAGATGAAATAAGAGATGAGAAAGAATGCTAAAGAGGTCGAATAAGTTTTTTTTGTTTGTTTGTGTGTTATTTGGAGGGAGTGTGGGAGAGGTTTTTGGGCAGAACGCGGGGGGGGGGGGGAACAAATCATTCCAAATTGGTGTTTGCTTCTCCCCGACAACAGCAGCCCCCCTTCCCCTATTTCTTGCCAACCCGATCTCTCTATTCCGTGTAGGAACACAATGGGTCTGTAAACTGGAGCCCACACAACATTTAAAGGAGTGATGAGGGGTTGGGGGGGGGGGGGGAATCATTCAAACGGAGGCGGGCGGAAACGCCTTTCAAATATTTTTCGAACGCTCGCCGTATTCTATTTCAATCTGTGTACAGAGGGCCCACACACCCCTACCAACTCATAAAAAAATAATTGCTCTAAGTGCGTAACACAGAGAGGCGTGCAACGTTCATTTGTTGCGTGTGTATAAGTAAATATTATATAAATAATAATCATAATAATATTAATAATACAACGGTTTAGTTGTGAAGTCAAGGCCTCAGCCTCCTCTTACACGTTACCAAAATTGACAATTTAATGAGGATCGCAACCACCTACAAGAGTGATATATAAACATAAATGAATGGTTCGACTCAATCCCACAAACTTTCTCACGTAGTATATAGCATGAACCCGAAATTTTCAAAATTGCTTTTAAGTAAACTGCCCTTAAGGGAGATTGCCTCAGAAAAACAAACTTATCATCTTGTTAATAACAATATAAGCTTTTCAAATATTAATTTTAGTCAAAATCACTTAAATATTTTTAACAAATTTCAATTTTTTTTTTAAATATTCATTTTTAAGCTATCTTCAAATTATTTTTATTTGTAAAATTAAAAACATATTCTTATTTAACAAAATAATAATAATTTACGGAATTTCAATTTTACTTAAAAATTCAAAGCCATTTTTTAAAAAATAAAAATAAAATGAAATGTGTCATTAACAATCTATAGTTAAATTAATTAACTTTGGAAAAATAAACACATATTATCTTTTATCATTTAAAATAGACCCAAGATATCAAATTTGTAAAATGCCGTTGAAGCTGTTTTCAAAATAAAATCTTAATTTTGACCTTTGTCTTACTCTGTGATGGACGTAAAAAAAAGGTCGAGTCAAAGGTGGTCGTGTTACATTATCACTCACGATTTTAATTGATCGCTCAGTCATAGCTGACGATTTCTGCACGTCTATCACAGACGCTGCCTTAACTCTGAATACGAGATGGCGTAAATAAACCAAAGGTCCCGAGTTGGAATCTCATGTCAACATGTATTTTTTTTAAATGTTAAGAAATATATATTTATATGCATAAGTCTTAAAAGCCATTTTAAATTTAAAGAATATGATATTTACATCTACAAATCTTAAAGGCCAATTTAGAAAAAAAAAAATCAGATTTACATCATTAAATTACCTTAAATTAGTTATCATTTAATATTGTATGCAAACACCATCCATAAACAATTTTGAAAACGTGTGTATAAAACTTTTTTTTTAGCGTACACTTTGTCTACCATGAAAGATAAACCTTAATATCCTTACTAATAGCTTTATCTGAAAGCTAGGAATTGCTACCAGCTCTACTTTCATGTATATATAAGCAGAAACCATATGATATGCAACCCCATATGTTGAGCAGCTGTCAATTTTTGTTGTCGAATCTTCCAAAACAAACAATTTGTTCATTAATTTGTTCTACCTTTAAAACGTTCTTACATTATTGAAACCATACATTATGAAATTAGTCGTTTGAACTTTTTATAATATATATAATATAAAAAGTACATATAATGGCGTCTTTAGTTCACTCAAACACAATGTTTGGCAGCACAATGAGTTGTTTTCTCACTTTAAAATGGAATAACACCAGAGAAAACTCGACTTACAGACACACATTTGTCAACGATTATAAAGATTATTTGGAATGCCAGGCCTCCACCGTGGTTCGGATTCCACGTTAAACTGTAGGTCCTTCATTTCATCTCACAATCACCCTACCATTACACATTAGCGTAAGTGCGTATAACCCGAATGGGTAGTAAGACGCGGTGCTAATAATAATAATAATAATAATAATAATAATAATAATAATAATAACAGGGTCGCATCTCACGATTGTTCGTCATAAAGGCCGCGGGCCGGTATAAATTATGGACAGGACTGCAGCTTTGACGCGCTTATTGTAAAGTTAAATTTGAATGAATCTACTAAAAATAATCCACGTGATAAATTCTTGAAGCTTTTTAGGGTGTTTTCTTAAACCTTGATCTCCCCTTCACCGGTAAGACAGACTGACTAGCCTAACATACAGTCTGCGTGACCACAAATGGGGATTTTGATTTGTGTGTGTGTGCTGTATCTTACTATTCGTATTATGTATTCGCATATTTACATAATATAGAGTAGAGATGAGGAAGTTATAATTTAAAGAAAATCTGTCTAAGCTTGTGTGGAAGTAGAGAAAGAAACTATTAAGAAAAAATAAAGCAGTACACTTGATTGGGATTCGAACCCCAATCCCTACGTTACTGGCAAACCCGTCTAATGAGAGATTGACGCCGTTTATAGGTCAATGTATTCATGTGCGTGCTGAGTAAACTTTTTTTTTTTTTTTTGTGGAAACACCTATTACTAGACTGATATTGGATCATTGACCAGTGCGATTAGATTAATAAAAAAAAGATAAAAACAACGGCGTGCATTCATATCCTCAAATTATTCTAACGCAACACGTTGACATACTGATGGCAGTAAGTAGCTTCATGGATTTAAAATTTATTTAATCGACAGAGTTGAAATACTCGGCCAAATCAGTGAATAATCTATAACTGAACAAAATAATCAAATGCATTAAAATTGATTGTATTATTGTGCAAAAATAAAAAAAAGTGTATCGACCGTGACAGGACTCGAACCTGCAATCTTCGGATTCGAAGTCCGACGCCTTATCCGTTAGGCCACACGGTCACATGAATGATGATACTTTTAAAAGGAATATAAGATTAAGAAGTTTAATTTTCTTTAATGGTTACGACAAATTGTTTTATGAATAAAATAAATCAATATGCCTCTAACTAACTTGTCTGACCGGAAGGTAGCTTAGAGAGACTGGGTTCAAATCCTGACCTGACAGAGTGCACTTTTTTCCATTGGAGCTTTTCATTCTTTTCCCACAGTGTTTTCCCCTCTAATTCTGTATATGATTTCATATTGTTGAAATTAAAACAAGTACCAGCTGTAAAGCGATGAACCAGATGAATAGGAAGACGCGGTGCACAAAATAAACAGCACTTTATTATTTAGGCAGGAAATGCTTACTAATTTTAAAATATGTTAATAAAGACCCTTTAGTTTTTACCGTTCTTACGTCGAGCTAGCTATGCAGTTTAGCATTTATATGACAATATGCCTAAAATAGTTTACCATTCTTATGTTGGTCTGACTATAAATTTTTGCATTTACTATATTAATCCTACTATAGGAGATTACAGTTACTATGTAAATCCGATTATATAAATATACCGTTCCAATGTCGGTTCATCCATAGGAGTTAACAATTCCTGTGTTGATCTTACTTTAGAAGTTAGCCATTACTAAGTCAATCCATCTATACAAGTTTACCATTCCAAAGTCAACTCAAATATAGAACTAATAATGTTCATCGTCAATATTAATGCAAAACGTCGTATGTTAAAAAATTCAATTTTTCAGGAAAAATAAAAAACTTTATTTTCGATTGGGTCAAGTCTGTTCTCTTCAAAATTTGACGGTGTGTATACACCAAGAAAATAGCAAAAAGTTAATAACAAATATGTTACTATACAATTTTTTAACTGTTTTGGTAAATGTTAGTAACAAAATGTTTATAACTATGTTTTCGACAGAAATGTTGATAGCATGTCATGAACAATTTGAAACGTCAAAATTAAAAGTGGATAACAAAGTTATTGAAACATGTATATTAACAAGTTAATAGCCGAGATAATTTTCGGTAATAACATGTTATTGGCAGCTGTGGCATGTGTTTGCTCATTCAAAATATTGTAGTTGTTCAAAATGTCGAATGAGCAAACACATTTTGAAAATCCATCCCACATTGACACAATTAGAAAGCTGCCTCAACACGTCAAACTAAAAAAAAAAAAAAAAAACTGTTCAAACAACACTTCGTCCCAACTTAAATCAATTCGAACCATAATCAAGAGGAATAACACCATAAATTCACCTGCCTCATCCTATAATAATATCACAATAATATATAGATATATTTACTCATCATACAAATAACACTATTTGTCACATTAGCAACAATATCCATTTTATCAATTGTTTAATTTTATTTCTTCTTATAAGCTTGTTAATTTAAATGATTATATATTTAATATTTCGTATATCACGTTATAGTTTCTCTTAACTATGTCCATTTCTGATGTTTAATTTTTTAAATTCACAATTTTATAACATATTTTTATACACAAACTGAAATAACATTGGTTTTCCTCAGACTTGGAGATGGTGAAAAATCACCGAAACATGTCGTCATCTTAGAAGAAAAGTAGTATATAAAATAAGGATAATGGAATAAAAAATAAGGTACAACCTTATTATCAACTATAGGAGCTTACCGTTCCTGCTATGGAAACCTATCTATAGGAGTTTACCGTTTCTATGTTTATTCACCTATATAGTGTTTACCATTCCTATATCAATCCGGTTATGTGAGTTACCCGTTCATATGTCAATCCGACTATAAGTGTTTACCGTCTCCATGTCAATACAATTGTAAAAGATTAGCGTTTCTATATCGATCCGGCTATGTGAATTTACCGTCCCTATACCAATCCGACTATAGATGTTAATCATTCCTATAACGATCCAACTATAGGAGCTTATTGTTAGTCCTCTTGCTGGAAGGATTAGATTCATTTGAATGTTACTGTCGATATAATTGGTCCGTGAATGGTATTCTTGTCCTACTGTTGAAAGTTTAAAATGCTGGGGTCAGGATTGACGGGTTTAAAGAGGGAGGTGTCGACCGGGTGGGATTGAAGGGGAGGGGGGGGCTACATAGCATTCAATCTAAAACTGCTGGCGAGTTGTTTGAAACGACTAGAAAAAAAATAAAAAAATAGAAGATCCCATTTCTCCAGTTCATATTTCGTATCCTGTCTTTCTACTAGTCGTCTTTTCATAACATCGCACACTATTGTCACTCTTCGAAATTCTATTTAATCGTCTATTCAATCCCCCCCCACCCCCCCCCGTCCATCTTTCCCTTCACCAATTGAAAAACCATTTTATTTTTAAAGAGGGTTTAAACGCCTGGAGGGGGCTAATCACTAATTGAGCAAAATGAGCGCTCCTATTTTTCGGAAGATGAATATAAACCCTCTCAGAACACTTGGTTGGTGATCTGTTGTCTGGAGCTCTATTATGTATTGTCATCATTTTCATATTCAATATAAATAAAAGGGACTAAAATATTAAAAACAAACATTTACTAGAGAAATATTTCACCAGTTGACGTGTACTAACGTATCCTTCCTAGCACTTTATAGGGTGACCTGGTGGTCTAGGGGTAAGGTGTCAGACTTCTCTGCTGGCAGCCGGGGTTCAATCCTCGGTCCCGGCACAGATTTATCTGATTTCCAAACCCTTCCTTCACCTCTGACAAGATATCTTGTAATGTGGGGAATGCCAGGTCTCCACCGTGGTTCGGATTCCACGTTAAACTGTAGGTCCTTCATTTCATCTCACAATCACCCTACCATTACACATTAGCGTAAAGTGCGTATAACCCGAACGGGTAGTAAGACGCGGTGCTAATAAAATAAAATAATAATAATAATAATAATATTAACTAGCACTTTATATATATGGTAGGGTGGGGCTATTTGGATCATTTAAACTTTAATTTAAGTTTTTACCTATAATATGCTTGCGAAACTTTTTTAACAGGTATTTATATCTTTATTCATATCTTCTGAATCATACCTAGTAATAGTTTAAAAAAATCTAAATAGGTTATAATTAATAAAGAACATTATCAAGTGGAAATAACATTTTAATAAAAACGTGGGGCTATTTGGAACAGGAATGGGGTTATTTGAATCACATATTTATTTTTATATTTTACCATGAGTATAGCCAGTTTATTTTTTGTATTGAAGGTGTATACTACTAGATGCAAACAAAATGTTTATATGCATTTCCCACACTTAAACTGTTTTTTTCCAAAGGCCCCGACACATACGTCATGAAACCACAATTTGCAGGTTTAACACCTAATCCAGTCTCCATTTACACTTGAATTTTCGTCAAGATAAGTAACTTTACCAAAACCACGTGGTGCATTTTCTTCTTCTTCTCCTTCACTGTCAAAAATCTTATTGATATTATAGCTTTCATCTGAGTTGCTGGGTGTACGTCTTTTAGGCTTCTTAGGGACTCGGTATTTTAAGGTCATACCAGCATTATTTTCTTTTTCTAACAGTAAAGCTCTTTTCGATCTTACTTTATCAACATTTTCTTGTGATGTTAGACGGCAGGCTCTTTGTTTTGTCCTCTTTTGTTTGTATGTGTATGAAGCTTTGACCGGTGTTGGTAACACTTGATAAAAAGTAATGGTAGATGTTTGTTGTATTTTTGATGGTCCTGCAGTGTCAAATGGAGTTAATAAGTACTGGCTATTTGTTCAGTTAAAAAAAAAACGCTTAATCTAAACAAAACCGTAGGGTAAGTAAGGCTTATAAAATTTCATGATATTTCGTCAAAATCTGAATATTTTTTTTATCAAACTGGTGATGGTGGACTTGACTTTTTTATGTGGAGATTGGTGGATTTTGTACCGTCAAATCGAATAGAAGGAATTGTAAACTTCATAGAATAATATTTGGAAATTAATTCAATAAATCGCCAGCAGATTTTATCAGTTCAGTATAAATCATCCAGCTAAACTACTCCATACATTATGTCCTAAGTAAAATTAATTCTTAGTGATAAGGGTAGGGATGTTAGGTAAGTTTAGGTTAAGATAGCATTGCCCAATTTAACTTGCGGGAGAAATTGTTTTGTAAGGTAGAAGTGCCCAATCTAACTTGGGAGATGGTAACACATATTGCGATTCGAACATATTTTTATAACCCAAATGGGTAGTAAGACACAGTGAAAAAAACTGTAATTCACTCACGAGTGAATTATATAAATGAACTGCTAATTTCAGTGAACTGAACAATTTTGAATATGAATTACTCCCAGCAGTGAGCAGTTCATCCGATATCTTGTCCAAAGCGTCAATCTCACGATATTTTGAGATCATTCCACAATTAAAATTTGATTGCGCAATTTTAATGCGCTTATAATTAATGAAAAGTTAACCCGCTTCAGTGGCCTAATGGTCTAAGGCCCTACTTTTGTAATAAATCAGACTGCCGATGACGGGGAGATCATGGTTCGATGCCGGTCGGGTGTATCCGATACTTAAATTCATGCCAAAAAGTCGTAGCCTAACTCAACAAATCCTAGTATTTCTCGTAGTCGAATGACCTTAAAATGCAGATGACAATGAAGCCAACATTCATTTCACTATAAAGTGTTCGGGTGAGGTTTATTCTATTTCTTCTTTAATCTAATGCCGTGCTCTTCATATAAATATTTTTTCTAATACCATTATATTAATTATTGATTGTTTATAAGCAGGGGCCGGATTTTGATGACATGTTATCTTATTTTTGGTACATAACAAACAATGTTCATGTGCACAATCTTCCGGTTCTGGAAAAGTTTTTTATGTCATTTTTGGTACTTTTTGTCATTTTGGATTTTTAAGTTATATTTTATTGATTTTTGACCTTTTTGAGATATTCATAGGGATTTTTTTTTAGTCATGTCTAAGCAGGGCCGTATTTAAGGGTGGTGGTTACATGATCACCCCCCCCCCCCCAACAGAAAACCCATGTTTAAAAAAATTACCAGAGGCGATGAGGTAGATAGAAATAGAGGCTTAAGAAATAATAACTGTTAGTGTGCGCCTGTCCTATTGGAATGGATGAGTTTGGGTAAGAAATTGTGGTAGGAAAATCTGTCAATAGAGTGAAAGGGGGGGACTTAGTGTGCGCGCGCACACAAACTGTATTTCCGCGCTCTTTCCTTGTTAATGTTGTTGGCATATTCTTGTTTAGATCTTTTGATATAAGTGTTAATATTTTTGTTTGTTGACTTGAAGCCAGTTTTATTATAGCTTACTATTGAGTAAATTTTGAAATAATTTTGCTTAAGAATTTTGTTTTATTTCACCTACTAAGCTGTAAAACATTAATCGGAAAGTAAAATTGTTTAATATTAGATCCTCACAATTTTAAACGACCATAATTTATTAAGCCAGGTTATATTGAACTGAACCAAATATAAGCTACATACAGGCGTGTTAAGGGGTTTTGATGAAATTTCTTACCCCCCTTGAATGGAGAGGAGGGAAATTAGCTCTTTGTTTGAGTGTTTGGTCTGGTTTATTTATAGTGGTGGTTATTTATTGTATTTACAATAGGTATTATGTAATTCATATATGAGAGTTATGCAAAACTGATATGTACAGTACATTACGTTACTTTCAATTTTTTTTCTTTCCTAAGATGTATTTTGTACAGTTCACCTCAATATACTTTATAGGTTTAAGCCAAGGTCATATCAAATAGCAATATCTGAAATCAAACATCGTTTATTTATCATTAATGTTTTAGCTTAATTTTCTAGTGATAACATAGAATAGATTGTTGTTGATATTTAGTTTGAGCATACTTATCACCAAAATTATGGACAGTAGACCAATACACATTATTGTGTAACTTTTTCAGTTCTTTAAAATATATGTGTAGAAAAACTGATTGATACTAAGTTTTATTATATTTATCAGCTTTGTTGTAAAAAATAGAACATATAATTTGCATAATATAAAAATATATAAATATATAGCGGTACTTCACGACTATATATATATATTAGTTAACTAGAAGAGAGTTAAAGGTTTTTGTCAGCTTAGATGGTTTCCATTTCTTTAGAAAATATGGTAGTGGAATAAAATATTAGTCTTTGTGGTGTAAATTTAGTTGTAATTTTGGTGGGGTCTGTCCTGGATACGAGCCTGTGTTTAAGCATTTTTGAACGGGTTTTAGACATCCATATTGTTTAAGTATATTTTTAAATAGTCTGCTGTTGATAATTTATAAATGTATAATTTTTACTAAACACAACTGTCGCAATAAACAAAACACATTCTTGGTCAGACACTGCATTGAAGAGGGATAAGATTTTGTTGAAAGGGGTTACTATAGTAATGTTTGTTTTACATTGACCTCACATTTTAATACTTGTCTGTCTCTGTAACGACTCTAGCTCCAGGGACAGTCAAACATACATTTAAATTTAAATTTTAAAGCCAATGTAGTACGAAATGTTACTAAAACACATCAATATGTATCTGTGAGTAAACCTACACGCGACAGTAGTGACATCTCTTGAGTGTAGTAGTAACAAGTAACGGACGCTCGGCAGAGGAGGAGAGGGGGGGAAAGGATCTGTTAGTGGCTAGAACGCAGCATCAATATTGCAAGCGGTTAGGAGAGTGTTGTGGCGTCTGGGAGGGGAAGCCGATTGTTGAGGGTCAGGGGGGATGTTATGAAAGGAGGGGGGGACATGTCTAGATTCGCATCCAGCAGCCACTCAAAGCATCGAGGTGTGAAATAGCCCCTGGGATTTGGTGGAAGGTGTAAGGCAGAGAAAGGGGGGGGTGTTGAAGTGTTACTGTGGCCCTGCTAAACCAACCATGTAATGGGTCCTCCGCACTCATCTGAGATGAACACCAGACGGCCCGCCTGGGGGTCGTTCTGTAAGAGAGAGAGAAGTGACGCCCCATTAGACCACTGCAACGTCGTCGCAATTCCAGTGAGGTCGAACAAGGAAACTAGAATTTATTTCGAGCTTTTTTTGTTTCACGCGTGTGAAACTACCCTACTCTTTCTGACTATCCGAATATTTTTATACTAAAGAGAGGAATAAATAATTAATAGAATATGTAGCAGTATTGGCGTAAAGGGAAAGGAGATAAAACATTAAGAAAAAAACAGCTAAATAGATTTGAGCCCCGATCTCCCCATCATTTAGTAGTTTAGCCTTTCACACGCTCCGACTTTGTGATCGGCCAGTGAACGGGTGGCAGTCGGATTGAACCTCGACTGCTGTTTGTGATCGGCCGGGTGCTCATTGTTCTAAATGGGCATGTTTACACAGGCCGGTATTTAGTCGTCCGACTCCCTCTTGAGCGAACACACGCGCTCTGCGGCTGGCGGTCGAGTTGAATATGAAAATGAGTGATATTGATGTAGATACTGAATTATTAATTTCTCTGTTTGAATCATGGCCTGTGTTGTGGGATAAAACTTTAGAAAGTTATAAGGACAGGAACAAGACAAAAACAATGTATGGAGAGAAGTTTGTATACATTTAAAATAAATTATTCCGTCTTATTCATCCAGAAAATTTAATGTATCTAGGGATTTTATTATTAGGTTCTGAGAATAAGAACTCGCTTGGGGAGAACGATAAAATGTATTAGGTGTGGAGGAGGTGAACCAGAGAAGTACATTAGCTTTTACTAAAATACTTGTGAAAGGAGCTTTAGAGAACCGATTTTCGACCGGTGTGCCGAGAAGGGTCAGCCGGTGGTGGGCCGTGGAAGATGAGGAGAAAAGGTCAAAAAGAAGTGAGAAAAAAAGAATTAGGAATAAAAATAGATCTTTGGAAATCCATTATCAACATATAGGCCTATATTTTTTTTAATAGTACAGTTATTAGAATTTCGGCTATAATTTTAAAAATATCTTAATACACATTTTTATATTTATGGTAAATATTTATGATGTGCCTGTCAGTTCCTTGATCAGTATGCCGCAAGCTGAGAAAATCGCAGCCTTAGACCAATGTTTACCGAACTCTCATCAGTCGCGTACCCTTTTAGGGACCACTGCCGTACCAAGGGCGTAAGAAAGAGGGAGACGGCGTCGCCATTTCCTAAAGTTTAACCATTTAAACCAAGAACACCCTATATATGTCGAAAAAAGTTTATTGACTACTTAAATGTTTAGTAAAATTTTCTAGCTAATACATCCCCCCCCCCTTTTTTTTTCGGTGGTAAGTCGTGCACGCCCTGAAATCCTTCGCGTACCAGAGATTGAGAAACACTTGTCTAAAACTATCGTAGATTATTGGTATGGGTTAAATTAATTTTAATTGGGGCTTTTTTTATATTTTTTCTTCAGATTAAAACTTTGAGGACTTGAACATTATTTTTAGCTGTGAATATAATATACCTATTTTTTATTTCACGCGTCGAATATTATTTTATTTAAATAGTTTTATTTCATTCTCAACTTTCCGAAACAATAAACTAATAAATTGAACTGAAAATAAAATTTTGAAGGCTTCTTTCTGTACCTCAGTGGCAAGTAAAGGAACTACTAGAATCACTAGAAAAAACTAAGAAAACACTATAAACTAGTTTCACTAACTACTGCATTGAAGAAGTTTCACTAGTCACCATATTGGACTAATTCCAGTAGTTACTATCTTAAAGTAGTTCTACTAGCTACTATCATGAAGTAGTTCTTACAAGTAGTTACTATATTGAAGTAGTTTCATTCATCACTATCTTGAAGCCGTTCTAATAGTTACTATATTTAAGTAGTTTTCGTAGTTACTATCTTTAAATAGTTTCAGTAGTTACTATCTTGAAGGCGTTCTAATAGTTACTATCTTTAAGTAGTTTTCGTAGTTACTATCTTTAAATAGTTTCAGTAGTTACTATCTTGAAGCTGTTCTAATAGTTACTATCTTTAAGTAGTTTTCGTAGTTACTATCTTTAAATAGTTTCAGTAGTTACTATCTTGAAGACGTTCTAATAGTTACTATCTTTAAGTAGTTTCAGTAGTTACTATCTTGAAGCCGTTCTAATAGTTACTATATTTAAGTAGTTTTCGTAGTTACTATCTTTAAATAGTTTCAGTAGTTACTATCTTGAAGACGTTCTAATAGTTACTATCTTTAAGTAGTTTCAGTAGTTACTATCTTGAAGACGTTCTAATAGTTACTATCTTTAAGTAGTTTTCGTAGTTATTATCTTGAAGACGTTCTAATAGTTACTATCTTTAAGTAGTTTTCGTAGTTACTATCTTTAAATAGTTTCAGTAGTTACTATCTTGAAGACGTTCTAATAGTTACTATCTTTAAGTAGTTTCAGTAGTTACTATCTTGAAGACGTTCTAATAGTTACTATCTTTAAGTAGTTTTCGTAGTTATTATCTTGAAGCTGTTCTAATAGTTACTATCTTTAAGTAGTTTTCGTAGTTACTATCTTTAAATAGTTTCAGTAGTTACTATCTTGAAGAAGTTCTAATAGTTACTATCTTTAAGTAGTTTTCGTATTTACTATCTTTAAATAGTTTCACTAGTTACTATCTCGAGGCCGTTCTAGCCTAATAGTTGAAAGTGGTTTCACCATCCATTTTTCTTTTCCACCTCAAATATATATACAAACAATCCGTGGTTTGGTTAATTGTATCCATATTTAGTATTTAATTAATAAATCATCATAATAAGCAACTGTCATGTATATTAAGGATACATCACCTAACGATTCAATCACAAATATTTTTATCTTCCCGTAAGCTGTAATAAATAGGCTTAGACAATTTATTTTTGAATGAGATGTATGTAAAAATCTAACCTTTCAAAAGCCAAATGCTCAAAAAAATTGTTTAGTATTCAAGAGTTATTTTTTTCACTAAGATTCGGGCTTTTATTATTGCTCATTCACTTAATAGAAAAAGAGTTTTGTGGTAAGACCTTTAGACGTAAAAATAGGGGTATAAATTATACTGTTGGAAAGAATAAGACAAAAGCTTCTAACTTATGATTATCACTTCCTTGATAATTTATCGAACCATCTTAGTGTTGTTGAAATCTCCTTGATATAAACTATGAGACGGAAAAATCTCCAGCCGCGTCGAAACAGGAAAGAACAGGCTTAAAAAAAAAAAAGTGGTTATTTGATTCTATCTTGACAGGACAAAGTAGGAAATGAAACATAAGAATTGCTGTAGTAATATTTTATCTCCATTTATTAACACACTGACGATCATTATAATTACACATTACTTTACAAGATATGTCTATATGAAGAAGTTAATAGACATAATATAAACGGCCAAATGGGATGATGACCTCAACACAAATTATTTAATTACAATTTCATAACATCTTTTTTTTTTTTTTTGTACATGGTAACGATGCTTGCCGTTGATTAGCTGATCACAACGAAGGCAACAAAAAAAAATCAACAACTAAAAAATATAAAATCACATTGACCAGATACGAGCTTGGTAACTTTCATAGTTTGTTATTTTAATTTTAAATTCGTTCTATTTGTGTATATATAATTATTTGATTACTCTACTATTACAATAAGCGTAACAATTATTATTTTATTTATTTAAAGTCATCGTATTCAGAGTACTGTTTTGTACATGGCACACATGTATTTAATATAATTACCTATGTACACATATAAAAATCTGGCACACAAATTAAATGGATAATATAAGGTTGCGTAGGTTTAAAGTATTTAGGCTATAAAATGAATGAAATAAGTTTAACATAAAAATGTAGGCGTGTGAAGCATAGAAATGCGAAAATCGATGGTCAAATCTCCTTAGCTTCAACTTACGACGCCCACAATAATCTCCGCATCTTCGAAACATTTCGAATAGAGAATAAAACCTCGATATATTATATACTGTTTACAGATTTGAAATATCTCACTAAACAAGTGATATTTGGGCAAATAATATTTTTTATAATAGTTACTAAACTTTTTTTAAACACTGACTAGTGATTAAATGACATCTATAATGTAGTGTACATCATCTATATTAATCAAATGAAGAGTTTGTCTATCATGAGTATAGCGTGATATCTACCACAGGCAGAGAGATTACATTTTAAAATTAGTAGC
Organism: Timema cristinae; assembly: GCA_039000515.1. NCBI lineage: Eukaryota > Metazoa > Arthropoda > Insecta > Phasmatodea > Timematidae > Timema > Timema cristinae. Next base: position 64,318,331 of record JBCFYV010000003.1, on the reverse strand, counting down.
CCCTGTGCACGATCATGTCCCTCAGAGGCCGCTAGTAGTATTATACATTCATATATGTCACAATATAATAATTTAGTGTGCTTTAAAAAAAAAAATCTAAACCATTCTCTTTGCCTGGGTACAGATTTAGAAATTTTAGTAGCGTTATGTTGTGACAACAAAAAAAACCTTATCTTCTGCCTAGGCTTCTATTTTGCTTTGCACTTCAACTCAACTTCACAAATTTAGTTAATTTATAATTTTTTTTCTAACCCCTATAAATCTTACATTATGGTTTATAGCGAAACAATTATATTAAAATACATGATAGGAATTGCTGATTGTGTTTGGCTATTCAATTCCTTGAAAACCATAACAACTAGGTTTATATTTTAAAATATTTATAAAAGATCTATAATTTTGATTTAAGAGATGAAGATGATGTAAATAACTATAATATTGTTTTATAGAATTTAAACCGTAAGGAGATAAATTATATTAGTAGTTTAGTATATGTTCTAAGACATTACGCTATATTTTGAAATATGTAATTTTTAGTTAAATAATTTAAATCTCTTTATAATTGTATTGAAGTATTCTTCCTCCTTTGAAATGTTTTGAAGATATGAAAGTTATTGTGGGTGTTGCAACCGGAGCAAAAGAGATATGACCTTCACTTTTGTTTAGACGTTTTGAAGTTTCGCACACCACTAAAATCAATACCTATTAAATAATTTAAAAATAATGTGAAATCTTATCAATGTTGAATGAAAAATAAAAATAAAAGGTTATATTTTATGAGAGTGCCTTTCTACAAGAATCCTACTATAGACAATAGTCTTATAATATCTACTAAATAAAACATATAAATAAAAACTATATATTGACTACAAAATATATATATATATATTTCATTAGCTTAATGAACATGAGCTTCATCAAATTTATTTTAACTAGATGTCACATTTTAAATAGAGAACTTTTACCAGTGACAGCTCGTGGGGTTGTTTCCAATGCAAGGTCCTGACGGGACTGTACCAAAAATTGTTGTCCTCTCACACAGTATCAATTTTTTCCCACAAGGGCAGTATTAATTACATTGTCATATTTAATTACAAGAGAAAAATATTTTTAATATATGAAGGGTACAAGCAGAAAAGGAGTAAATTCCAATTGTAGCCCAAATTTAGTTAGTGCTTCCATCTGTTAGAGCCAATGGATCTTAAACTGTTTTTTATTTGAATCTCTTGGTAATGACTAAAAGTATAATATAGGCCTACTCCTAAGATTAAATTTCCCCAAATGACAAATGTCAGGTATTCAAAGTAAAACTTTCCCTCAGTCGTCTTGAAAACTCCACACCACATTAATTTTGACTCTCCACCCTGTTTAGCTATCTTGTCATTTTCCTCGAGAGCTACTCGCATACGCCTGGGGGTACACGCACCACATATTGAGAAGCACTATGTTGGACAATTTATTAGACCTTTCGAATTCACTTTAGCTCATGTTGAAAGAGATCTATGACATATTTAAATTGATTTAAAAAAAAGTATTTGCTGGGGTCCTTTTGAGGTTTGACATATTAATGTTGTCCTGGAATATGTTAGTAATGTGACCTCCTCTTTTATTCTTCCTTAGGCCTACACTTTATATGATAAAAATGTTGACAACACCTTTGGAAAAGGTGTATCTTTTACACTACATCTTATTTTCTTCGAAGTTTATACAGTACATGTGATAACAAAATATATGGATGCCAATCATTCAAAAATATTTACGAAAGGGCCATGAAGCTTAAAAAATAAAAAAGTAGTTACTAAGGCTGCTTTATTAAAAGAAAAAGCACATTAATGTTGAAGTCTAAGTGTGGAGTTTGTCTTTTTATCCAGGACAGTTAATTTTTTAACTGCTCTTAATGTCCAGGTTAAACTTTTAAAGTTCACCATTTTCTTTTATAAACTCTAGAAAAGGTTCTATAAGGTAATTCTCTGATAAAATATTTGATAAAAGATATTTGAGGGATTGTCAAAGTTACATCATAACTGGCCTGCTGATGACGGGGAGGTCAGGGTTCAACTCCTATCTGGATCTATTGAGGGTGTTTTTTCCTAAATTGTTTCCCACTCTCCTTCATGCAAATGCGGGTAAATTACCTCTAACATGCTTCCTTCTTCATCCCTACTCTATTAGATAATTAATATATTATATGGGTATAACCTGATCAAGTGCTGATTAATAAAAAAATTACATCTTTTTTCTTTTATCAAATAAATATGACACTGTAATACCGCCCTAGGCCGATTACACAAATATTCACCCAATATCTTATTGTGTTTGTGGTTAATTGAATTGATACTGGAGGGTAAAGAACAATTTACCAGTACAGTTCCGTCAAAACGGGCAGCAGCTCAAGAGCTAACCCTCCCTTTTTGAAGTTTGGGGGGTATTTTTTAATCAAAAACTACAACATATTAAAAACTAATCAAAATAAATTCCTTAAACTGATTAATATGAAGGTGAACTTGAAAAATAAATGGTAAAACCAGCAAATGTATTCTTTGTTTACGTATGTGCTACGCGTCTTTCTGACCCTCCAAACAATCCATATTCTATTTATTTTCATCAAACCTGAACAAATATTGCCAGTAGCAGCCCTCACCTGTGTTCATGTGGACTAGGTAGGTAGGGATTGAATCCCAGCCAGGTTCAATTAGCCCCCCTCCCCTCCACAAACTCGGGTGCATTCCCTTTTAAATCCCACATTCCTCATCCCTAACCCCCTATTATTTTAAAAATGTGTTTAATGTGGGGCCGAATAAGCTATAAGGCGTTATTCATGCAATGGGAGGACTACTCTTTAAGGGGAAATGGGAGCTCGAATCTCGGTTGAGTGTACTAAAGGAGAGTTTTCCTCAATTATTATCCACTCTCCTTCCACACAAATATGGGTACACTTAATCTAAATTCATCCTTCACCATACCTAATAGGCTACATTAGTATAATTAGTAGTCTATATTTGCGTATAGCCCAAACGGTATACGGGTGCTAGAAAAATAAATTGTTAAAACTGTGTATAGCCCGGATGGGAAGTAAGATGTGTGGGAGAATGAACCTTAAATATTGCTAGCAGACTATATATAAAACCGGTCATCATTATTTATTTAACTCGCGTGCCAGTGAAAAAATCACACATCAAGATTGACATAATATTACATAATTGAACATAGTTTTTAATTGAGTGTCTTTAGGAAAACCGAATATCGTGCGTAACGAAAGTCCAGACCGAGCGAACAGGCCACTTACAAGGCTTCCGCACAGACTAGCTTTCACTCTGTTAGGTAACTTTAGCACTCTTGGTTTATCGATCGAAGAGAGAGCGGATTGACCAATCCTACTTTAAACGTCACATTTCAAGGCTCTATTGAAGCCCATCTTCACAAGTTTAGAATTACTTCGACTCCTCCGTGCAAGATCTCAGAACTCTGTCAAAATAGATCAAATATTTCCCCAGTAGAAACATAAGAGATTAATTTTCTTCATATGGTGATATCAACAGTTGTTGAATATTTGTCAAGGTTGTCCTGAAATTTAATGAAAACTTGTTCCCTTCATATAAAAAGTGTCTCACCTAATGCCGCTATGCTCATAACAGATATTCAACATCTGTTGGTATCACCATATGATGAAGTTTTACTAGCAAAATTTTATTTTATTTTACAAAAAAAAAACCCTTCAAAAACAATGCCTTAACTACGTTTTATACACTCCCTCAATAAAGGCGCCGCACCGCTGGTAATGGCAAACTTAAATTTAAAGACATAATTCAATTAGGAAATAATATCAAAACATATTCAAACTATAAATCATATTATATATGAGTTAAATATTTACGAATTTATGTTACAACCAGTTGCGGCTTGTGGGTTGTTGCCAGTGCAAGCAGAGTTTGATGAGACTGTACTATCAAACTGTGCCTTTCACCTTCCCCCGCTCTTCCCCTCCTTACCCACCCTTTATCTACCCTGTTTGACCATCCACGCACAAAAATAATGTAATTTCAGGTGCTGAAAGGGGTTTTTACACCTACCTTTTACGCAAATTTAAATGAACCTGTGCCATTGTTAAAGATGAGTCTAATACTAAGCAGACTTCACTTTTTTGAAGGCTTTGCTTCAATCAAGACACTTAGCTTATTTTTATTCATATGAAAAAAAGGAATAAAAGGATTTGCTTGGAGCCAATGCTCCTATTTTAATTTTTAATGAGCATGAGCATGAGCTTCTGATTTTTTATTCATATATATTGAAGAATTTGCTTCAAAAAGATGAAGTATAAGCATTTGCCCCATTTTATTCTTATGAGCCAATTGTATATTGGATTTAAGAGCAAGTTTGATAATGAATGAATGGGAGAAAAACAATTTACAAGTACAATTCTGCCAAGCCTTTCCCGCCCTGACAACAACCACTGCCACTGCCTATCACGTTTTATAAAAAAAAGATAATATTCACATAAACATTATTTTAAAATGTTACATTTAGTTACTCTGGTTTGGCATTTTTGGTTTACAAATCCGCTAATAACGTGACCCACATTATAAATCTCTTTTAATTTTTTATATTTGTTGTTGATTTATTCTGATAGATAATATAGTTAAGGTGAGACGGAAGGAATGTAAGTTAAGGTGAGACGGAAGGAATGTAAGTTAAGGTGAGACGGAAGGAATGTAAGTTAAGGTCAATATTGGGTTTTGTTTCTTACAATTTTCATAACAAAAACGCTTCCCGGCCTAAATAAATAAAATATTTCTCCAATAGATATATTTAATTTAATTTTTAAACAATAATAATCTCAAAAGTTCCTAAGCCTTATCTCAGTAGCATACCAGCCTACTAATCCAATAGTAACTGGTTCGATTACCGGAATTTTCCGGTTTATCCTTTCACAGTGATAATTTAACGGCAAGGGTGCTGGGTGCTGTGTCTGTTGAGTTAGTTTACATAATCAATCAACTCAGAAAATGCGCGTTAAATACCTACAATGAAAACAAAAGTTATTAGAAATATTTCATGGGCATTACGCAATTTGACCAAGACTTTTTCTCTTAATTTATGTTATAATGTCATTATACCCATGACCAATATTTATTAACAATTGTAGACTAAGCCTACGCGAATCGATCGTTTTAAATTTCAAATTCCGAATTTTAGCTACGTTACTCGAATATAATCTGAATCAATTTTCGGTCTGATTTTCAGTATAATAATATTAATTTGTTAAATAATTATAAATTATAGATTCCAATTTTGAGATAAACCCATCCGAATCCAAGATTTATTGATATTCGAAATTTCGAATGAAATCCGAACGTTCCAATAGTAAGATTCATTACTAAGATTCGGATTTTGATCCAAAATTTCAAATGTTTTCACAACCTTAGACTAGAGAGAATAAATATTTTATTTATTTAGTCAAAAAGTTTTTTTTAGTAAAACTGTGAAAATACTGACCTTAATTTGCGAAACATTCTACCCCATTTTAATCTTATGATAATCCTATATATCTAATAGTTCCGTAAATTACTCCTGTTTTATGAAAAACATGTTCAAACTAAAGATTGAGTAAATCATTATTTAATTACAGATACACATAGAGTTTAAGCAGTATGAACACAAATTAATTTTTAGATTTGTTTAGATTGCCTTGAGAAAATTAAGTACAGGCCCTACATATTATGTAATTGAAAATTTCAATAACCTCTAAAACATTTTTCTCGATGATTTCTTGTAATATTCTGTAGATTTTTCTCAAAGTAAATCAACATATTAGTTTTATTTGATACTCAAAAGTCGCGTCTTCATAATGAAGTCAGAGGACATATTTTTGCACTAATTGTTTCTTTATCACCAGCACGGTTTGTGGTTGGATGATTCTCAATGTATTTTATAATACTATAAAATATGTATTTCTTAAATACGTTTTTAGGTTGAATTTGTTCAATTTATTTCATCCAACTGATGGATATTAAACGTCATAGCCTTTACGGAGGTTTTGAAGTAGTTTCCTTTGCAAAACATTTTTGGTAAGAAAAAATCAAAATATTTGATAGCCAAAAACATCGTGTAGTCATTGATCTATTTGAATTAATACTTTTTTTTTAGATAAATTATAACTATTTACATCGTACCTTTAATCACAAGAACAAAATCTTTGGCATGAAAAAATCTGTATTGGTACAATCCACTTTAAAAGTTATTTACGTTGGTAAATATTTGAGGTAACCATTTCACGGAAATGGACGTCGACCCCTAGACTAAACTCGATAGAGGTGCTCTGGTTGCTACAGGGCTAGCTGGGAGGCTGTGCGCGTGCGCCGAATGGTGGTAGTAGAGCGGGGGTGGGTACGAGGTCGTCGTGGCAGCGGACGTGACCGCCCCAGAGAGGCCACCGGCGCCGCCATCCAAGTGATGGTGGTGGTGATGTAAAGGGACTCCATGGTGATGGGAAGCCCCACCCCCACCGCCAGCGCTCGCCGCAACAGCCGCCGCCGCTTCGTGGAACAGGATAGGCACCCTGACGAGCCTCTGGGCGGCGTGCGCCATGTTGGCCGCCTCCAGTTCCGCCGCCAGCTGCCGCTTCCACTTGTTCCGCCTGTTCTGGAACCAGATCTTCACCTGGGTCTCCGTCAGGTGAAGAGAGGCGGCGAGGCCAGCCCGCTCCGAGCTAGAGAGGTAGCGCTTCATGTCGAACGTGGACTCCAGCTGAAACACTTGACTCCGAGAGAAAACAGTCCGCGTCTTCTTTTTCCTCTTGTTGTTGTTGCCGCCGCTGCTGCTGCCCCCACCGCTCGATCCCCACCCCCACCTCCACCCCCGTCCTTCTTGGAGTCCTTGTTGTCGTACTCGTCGTCGTCCTCCATGTCTTCTTCGACGTCGACACCGTCCAGATCCCGGTGGTGCAAGGTGGGTGGTGACTTGGGCCGTGTGAGGTGCAGGAAGGCTGGGTGGGGGTGGTGGGGGTGAGGGGCTAAGAGGTGGTGAGGTCTGTGGGGGCTGGATGGAGGGCTGCGCTCCCCTACCCCCTGGGCTCGTAGTGGTTATCCTCGGAGGACGCGGGACTACGCCGGTGCTCCAGAGACGAGATATGGGCGGAACTGACCCGCGGGGAGCCAGGGGGGGATGCCTCATCGTTTGTCGTCGTGGAACCACCTGGAAAACAGACGGACATGTTGTTGGAATGCATCACTGGACTAGTTGAGAAAATGGTCTTTGTCTTATTTATCACTTCGCGAAAATTGTAAAATTTAGCCGCTAATGTGTTTCCCAAATGTTCTCGATTCCTATTTTGCCCCTCATTCTTGACCTATCACCCCTACCCATAAAATATTATCATTTGCGTAAAATTGGTATTTATAAAACAATACAAGCCTCTTTCGGAGGTCAATGGAGAGCCATAAACCAAATACTGACACCCTGATGAAAGTACTCGGATATCTTAAAACGTGATGGAAAATAAATTGTTTGTCATAAATAGGACAAAATGGGTCAAGTAAAGTGTTTTGTGTTATTTTTATCTATAAATTCTAAAAACCAAAGTTTAAAACCCATCTACGTAAAGAGATTAAAACAATAATATAATACTGTATATCCTAACAAATCCTGACTTTTAAATGGTTTACGCCTGGCAGGTCAAAAAACAAAAACAGCGAAAATGGACAATTTTCGTGAAGCGGCTAATAATAAATCCACGAAGATAATGTCTCAATAATGCTCAATAGCAGGACTTTATTTTAGGCCATATTTATTTTGTCACTGATCCTACCTGGTGGAAGCATCCCGGCCCATAAAAAACCTACTAGACTAGCTTAAAACATGTATTTGTGGCCAAGTGGGGAGACATTTTGTTTGACAACATATCGCTTTCGTCGCGGGACCTAACAGTCTACACATTACTCATTCTTGTTCTAGTTTCAAAAACAATTAAATAATTATCTATAATATATGTTAAGGGGGCCGCCTTGGGGAGAAATTGCCAAGCAGACGTTAAGCTCTGATACAATATTTAATTCTACAATGCGTTATTTCAAAATATGGTTCGCGTCAAATTAAAGTCAAAAGATCACAACAGAGTACTTTTCCCTTAATAACCCCATTATTTATAGTTAGATATATTACTATACAAAATTAGCTAATTTTCAACGATTCTATAAGACCCATTCTCCCCATCATAGGTAATCCAATATATTACGAGAGTGGAGTCTTAGAACGCGTGATCACCAATACGTTTTGATCTGGGGCCTACTAATATTAGCCTTATTAATTTGTTTTGTATTCATTTTTTTAGCACCATACCTCACTACCTGTTTGGGCTAATTCACATATGTACTAACTACGCTAGTATGTTATGGATGAGAAAGGTTGGATCTAGAGTAAATGTACCAACATTTGCGTCGAAGTAGAGTGAAAAAACCGCCCTCAGTACACCCAACTGGGATTCAAATCCCTACTTCCCCATCATTGTCAGTCTAATCTATTGAGATAGTGACGCCTTAGACCACGCAGCCACCGCGGTGGGTCATTGCATATTATTTTTCCAGAAGTTTACAAGTTTTCCCCTCTAGAAACTCTCTCATGACACGAGAATACCACATTTTGTTTGATAATTGGCTAGGATTTGTCTTATTTTTTTCTGTTGTTACAACATCCAAGAGTTTTATTCATTTTTTAAATAGTTGTTTCTTAAATGGTTTCCCTATTATCTCTTTCTCTCCATCCAAACGATGGTTAAATTCATAAGAACTTATAAATTTTACCTTCATCAAACTTGCTAGTGTAATTAAATGTAGATAGCTCGGACTTGTACTAAGACGTGATGAAAAAATTAAATTAGAAATGTATGAGGGCCGTACATGAGCAAATCTCCTTGCGATAAAAATAAACCTCCGGTAATAATATAAAGTTGGAATATAAATTAACATTTGATAACCATGGCGTCATTCTCGAAATAGACTGAGTCTGCCGATGACGGGACGTGGAGGGGATCAGGGTTAGAATACAGATCGGATGTATTGAGAGATTTTTTCCCTGAATTATTTTTCCACTCTTCCTCCACGTAAATATTAGTACACTTCCTTTAAGCTCATCCCTAATCATCCCTATTTTATTCGTGTAGTTAAAAATATATTATATATATATATATATATGCGTATTTTACGAATGGGTAGTAATACTTGGTGTTAGAAGATTGATTTATAAGTATTTTTCCATTTTCCTATTGCATTTTTAGACTTACTATTTTTCCAGGGCGTATTTAGGATTATTGGGTAGGGATAAGGTAGGTACAATTTAGAGTAAATGTACTCGGAATTTGAGAGGAAATAAAGTGGGAAACAATTGTGGGGTTGGGGGAAGGGGAAAAAAATCCTCAGTTCACCCACTCGGGATTTTAAACCAGACCTACCAATCACCGACAAAACAGACTAAAGCTAGCTTGATATTTAAACCTCCATCCAGCAGTGCGGATACACAATTTAATGGAACATCTAAGGATCCAACGGTTGTAAAATGTTTGAATCCTGTCCTACTGGGAATGTTTTTTTCCCCCTAAATAGTTTCACAATATCCCTCCACGCAAATATGGATTCACTTCCTCTAAATTCGAACATAGTCATCCCTAAATCATTATCGTAATTGGTACATATGCTTTTAGCCCGAATGGATAGTAATACGGGCGATAAACAAAAAAAAAACTTCTTGGAGAAGCAAAAAGTGTTAAAAGCATATCCATAAATTACGATTCGTGGGCTTAGTGAGCGTAAACAGAATATAAAGTGAACGCTTGAGTCTGTAAACCTTTGCTTTCTGTGTCACACTGTATAGCATCCCATTGATCTATTATGTATGTCGAACGAAGTGTATAGCAGTAATCGTCGAGCGTGCACTACTGAAGCTTCCAACAGGACAGTCTTCAATTGTTTGAGGCCCGGCAACCCTCCCCTCAATCCCCCCTTCCAACCCCCTCACCCCTTAATCCTTCATCATCCTCCCGCGGAGCTATATGGCTTCTGTTCCTCCTGTATGAAGAAGTGTGAAGAGGGATGAAGGGGAGGATAAAATGAAACGTGGCCTCACTTGACGGTCCAACTTGACCGCTTACAAAATATCCCGACGACATGATGGAAACACTCCAAACATGAGGTTACCCCATTTGACTGTAGATTACTGTGGTCGTGTGAGAAACGTGAGGAAAGGTCGGTGTTTTTGCAGCTACCATAGTAAAACTTTTTTTTTGCCAAAATAAATCAAATATTTCTCCAGTAAAAGGATATGGTTTAATTTTGTTCATGTAGTTAACTTAATAGTTATTAAAAGTTTGTCATGATCATAGCGGCATTAGATGACAAACATTTAAATAAATAGAAAAAGTTGTCATTAATTTTTAGGACACCCTTGACAGATATTAAAAAAACTGTTGAGGTCACAAGTGTAAAGAAAATTGAAGTCTAATGTTTATACTGGATACTTTATTTTAATGTTTTGCAATAAAAACTGCATAAACTGTACTTTTCTCGCTTCTACTAGATAACCACTTTTCACGGAAGAGAGTGTAGGAAAAGACAAGTACTCACCATAGAAACTGATACGTTCAGTGAGTCCTAGAGGCAATGTACTCGGATGTATAGCAGTACTCACCAGTGGGACATGTACGTTCAGTGAGTCCTAGAGGCAATGTACTCGGATGTATAGCAGTACTCACCAGTGGGACATGTACGTTCAGTGAGTCCTAAAGGCAGTGTACTCGGATGTATAGCAGTACTCACCAGTGGGACATGTACGTTCAGTGAGTCCTAGAGGCAATGTACTCGGATGTATAGCAGTACTCACCATGTGGGACATGTACGTTCAGTGAGTCCTAGAGGCAATGTACTCGGATGTATAGCAGTACTCACCAGTGGGACATGTACGTTCAGTGAGTCCTAGAGGCAATGCACCCGGATGTATAGCAGTACTCACCAGTGGGACATGTACGTTCAGTGAGTCCTAGAGGCAATGTACTCGGATGTATAGCAGTACTCACCAGTGGGACATGTACGTTCAGTGAGTCCTAAAGGCAGTGTACTCGGATGTATAACAGTACTCACCAGTGGGACATGTACGTTCAGTGAGTCCTAGAGGCAGTGTACTCGGATGTATAGCAGTACTCACCAGTGGGACATGTACGTTCAGTGAGTCCTAGAGGCAATGTACTCGGATGTATAACAGTACTCACCAGTGGGACATGTACGTTCAGTGAGTCCTAGAGGCAGTGTACTCGGATGTATAGCAGTACTCACCAGTGGGACATGTACGTTCAGTGAGTCCTAGAGGCAATGTACTCGGATGTATAGCAGTACTCACCAGTGGGACTTGTACGTTCAGTGAGTCCTAGAGGCAATGTACTCGGATGTATAGCAGTACTCACCAGTGGGACTTGTACGTTCAGTGAGTCCTAGAGGCAATGTACCTGGATGTATAACAGTACTCACCAGTGGGACATGTACGTTCAGTGAGTCCTAGAGGCAGTGTACTCGGATGTATAGCAGTACTCACCAGTGGGACATGTACGTTCAGTGAGTCCTAGAGGCAATGTACTCGGATGTATAACAGTACTCACCAGTGGGACATGTACGTTCAGTGAGTTCTAGAGGCAGTGTACTCGGATGTATAGCAGTACTCACCAGTGGGACATGTACGTTCAGTGAGTCCTAGAGGCAATGTACTCGGATGTATAGCAGTACTCACCAGTGGGACATGTACGTTCAGTGAGTCCTAGAGGCAATGTACTCGGATGTATAACAGTACTCACCAGTGGGACATGTACGTTCAGTGAGTCCTAGAGGCAATGTACTCGGATGTATAACAGTACTCACCAGTGGGACATGTACGTTCAGTGAGTCCTAGAGGCAGTGTACTCGGATGTATAGCAGTACTCACCAGTGGGACATGTACGTTCAGTGAGTCCTAGAGGCAATGTACTCGGATGTATAGCAGTACTCACCAGTGGGACATGTACGTTCAGTGAGTCCTAGAGGCAATGTACTCGGATGTATAGCAGTACTCACCAGTGGGACATGTACGTTCAGTGAGACCTAGAGGCAGTGTACTCGGATGTATAGCAGTACTCACCAGTGGGACATGTACGTTCAGTGAGTCCTAGAGGCAATGTACTCGGATGTATAACAGTACTCACCAGTGGGACATGTACGTTCAGTGAGTCCTAGAGGCAATGTACTCGGATGTATAACAGTACTCACCAGTGGGACATGTACGTTCAGTGAGACCTAGAGGCAATGTACTCGGATGTATAACAGTACTCACCAGTGGGACATGTACGTTCAGTGAGTCCTAGAGGCAATGTACTAGGATGTATAACAGTACTCACCAGTGGGACATGTACGTTCAGTGAGTCCTAGAGGCAATGTACTCGGATGTATAACAGTACTCACCAGTGGGACATGTACGTTCAGTGAGTCCTAGAGGCAATGTACTCGGATGTATAACAGTACTCACCAGTGGGACATGTACGTTCAGTGAGTCCTAGAGGCAATGTACTCGGATGTATAACAGTACTCACCAGTGGGACATGTACGTTCAGTGAGTCCTAGAGGCAATGTACTCGGATGTATAGCAGTACTCACCAGTGGGACTTGTACGTTCAGTGAGTCCTAAAGGCAGTGTACTCGGATGTATAACAGTACTCACCAGTGGGACATGTACGTTCAGTGAGACCTAGAGGCAATGTACCTGGATGTATAACAGTACTCACCAGTGGGACATGTACGTTCAGTGAGACCTAGAGGCAATGTACTAGGATGTATAACAGTACTCACCAGTGGGACATGTACGTTCAGTGAGTCCTAGAGGCAATGTACCTGGATGTATAACAGTACTCACCAGTGGGACTTGTACGTTCAGTGAGTCCTAGAGGCAATGTACCTGGATGTATAACAGTACTCACCAGTGGGACTTGTACGTTCAGTGAGTCCTAGAGGCAATGTACCCGGATGGGCTCGAGCGGCGGCCCAGGCGTACCAAGGGCAGGGTTTGTCGGGAGTTGATTGAGGGTACACTGCTAGGAAGGGGCTACGGCCGGCGAACGCCCCGAAGTGACTCATCAACCCTAACCTGTAAATATAGAACAGATCAAGAATATGGTTATGACATATTTATGTCAAAAAGATGCATTTTAACGTAATATAATATTGGCTTCACTCGCTTCCGTGTTCAAATGGTCTAAGGCGCCACTCCCACAATAAACTGCACTTCTGATGATGGGATGATCAGGGTTTGAATCCCGGTTGGTTTAACTAAGGATGATGTGTGGAATGCCAGGCCTCCACCGTGGTTCGGATATCCTAACTCTTTTTAGTACCGAATCTTACACTCATTCGGTTTATGTGCCTATGTACTAATTACACTAATGTGTTAGGGATGAGGAATGTTGAATTTAGAGAAAGTGTAAGGTATATCCGTATTTCCGTCGAGGAAAAAACACCCTCAGGGAACCCATCCGGGATTCGAGTTTCCCGTCATTGTAGTCTAAATTATTGCGAGAGCGACACCTTAAACTAGTGGTTGGCAACCTGTGGCCCACCTACTTATTCTATAAGGCCCGCAAATTATTTAGCAAATACACAAAAATTGTGCTAGTAAAATGTACTAATAACTAATTAGTAATTACTATATGAGAAATATAGTTTTGAAATATTTTGCCTGATATTTTTTTTTTCAAACTGGCCCACAATTTTTTTAACCTCATATGGCCCGAGATATAAAATATTGTGCCGACCCCTGATATAGACCATGTGGCCACAGAAGCGGGCAAAAAAAAAGTTACCAAGTCATAAACCATGTAATGTTTCTTTCTATCCCTCCAGTTCATTTTTTTCCTAGGCCTATATGAAAACCCAACTTAGAAGTTCTCCCCCTCCCCTATTTATTTGATGTATTTACCGTGCCCTTTATTGACCTACCAATTTTTCCGGGAAAGATATTTTCAAATATCTTGTAAGGTTCTTTTACATGTCACAATATATATATATAGGGACGATTGATTTACTTTCCCTCCGAAGGAAGTTGTGCTATGAATTTTTATCGCGCAAGAAGAATCCTTCGATTCCGGCTGGGATTGAACCATGAATATCGGGCCCTAAAGTGAGCACTTTATCCCAAGACTACTGTGGTTGACTTTATTATTATTATTTTATTATTATTATTATTATTTTTATTATTATTATTATTATTATTATTATTATTATTATTATATTGCAATGAGTACGCTGCTGCTATGTATCGATGGGTTTGTGGACTAAAACGTCATTCTTGTTTAGTTTGGTTTAAAGCTGACGGGAAAGTTGGGGTTAATATCTCGGACTGATGTACTAAGTGTTAGTTTTCCTAAAGGATTATCCAATCTCTTGCCACGAAAATCAGGGTACATTTCCTCTAGCTACTACCTTACTTACCCTTACCTCATTAGTGAATATATAAGGGTAGATGGTGCGGACGGGTAATAATACGTAGTGCAAAATACATTTACCGACCGAGGCCGCACAACAATTTGATACGAACAGTTTTGTCCCTGTTTCCATGTCAACTAAGCTTCTAAATATTTTTGAGCAGGAAAGTGCGAGTTATTTTAAATTGAAATTTAATGTAAGCTTCTCTTTCTTTCTGAAGTCCAACATGAATTTCTTTATCTCTGAAGTCTCAAGTAAGTTTCTTTCTTTGAATTCTAAAGTAAACTTCTATCTTTGAAGTTTCAAGTATAATATTCTCTCTGAAGTCAAACCTATTTCTTAAAGTCTCAAGTAAACTCTTCTATCTAAAGGTTCAAGTAAATCTCTTTCTTAAAATCTCAAGGAAACCTCTTTACTAAAGTCTCCACTAAAACTATTATCTCTGAAGAGAAAAGTAAACTTGACTATCTGAAGATCAAAGTAAAGTTATCTCTCTAAAGTCTCAAGCAAACTTCTCTTCTGAAGTCTCAAGTAAATTTCTCTCCTGAAGTCTCAAGCAAAATTCCTTCTAAAATCTCTAGCAAACATATCTTCTGAAGTCTCGAGAAAACTTCTCTTGTGAAGTCTCAAACAAATTTCTCTTGTGAAATCACAAGCAATCCAGTAATCTTCTCCCTCCAAACAATGCTGCCGGAAGTGATTGCCCTTTGGATGAGCCCACCCTACCAAGCAGTTCTCTTCCGTATAGTTTGTCTGTATTGCAGCATCGCCACACGTCGAATCTTCATTCACATCCTCCTCGTATGGGCTCGCATTTACTTCTATCAAGTCGTCTGGAACATTTTCTTCGATGATATAAACGAGTTCGTTAGGAAACAAAGCCCAATAGTGCGATGTTTCGTCACCGTATGAGTTTGTGAGAACATGTCTCTTAATAATTGGGACAACGGCTATTTTTGTCATCGTGGATCTCGTTTCTTTGGATAGTATAATAAAATATATTGTATTTTATATGTTTTGCATGATATATCATATTAATATATAATAAATTATGGTGAAGCAATACTATTGTGTTTTTTATATAAATGTTTAGGGGGTGCTTTCGCAAATGGGCATCATTGCATACTCCTAGCACTATGCTTAAGCGGACTTTACTCTGTTTTCACTGAGTCCACTTCCGGTCATGTGCAACAGTAAAATGGGCTTAATGGTGGAGATTTTGTTCAATTCATTTCAAGAACTAATCACACAAAAGTTTTAGGGATGAGGAAGGTTAAATTTAGAAGAAGTGTAGTCATATTTGCCTGAAGTGAAAGAGGGAAATTTTTTTTTTTTAAATACTCATTGTACACTAGACCTAGAATCGAACCCCAACCTCCCCCATCATCTAAAGTCCAGTATATTGTGAGAGTGACGTCTTAAACCATTAATTATATTCAAATTTTAAAAAGAAATATTTTATTCAACAGCTAGAAAAACTACCATATCTTCTTTATTCTTTAACGTAATTATACGTCAAGTCATAAGAGCTGCAGCTGTCACTTTTGACAGATGTTATCAATGTCTATGAAATAACACTAGAAATAGACTGTATCTACATAACGCACATTGACGTCACGTAAATGCGTAAGTATCGACAAGATAACCAATAAAAGTAAATATGAAACTTAATACAGATTATCAAAAGGTTCATTCTGATTTGGAAGCCAGTGTCGCCAATGAACTTGAAACGACAGCCGTCAATGCAATAAAGAATTAATTCCTTTCAATTAGGTCTAAACAAGTGTCGCGTTGTGTAATGTTGCCAGAGTAAGCAAAGTTAGTTTTAATAGTAGGCTACTTGTGAACGGTTCTCATTACTCAGTAGAATATACATTGGTCGGGTATCAACGGAGATACATTCCCATGGGAGATACATTTAAAGCAGAACATTTGTATGATTGGTCAAATGGGGACAGAGAGCATAAAACATACCATATGTACGATTTTAACAAGCTCTGTTTATCCTGGCAACACTTCACGAGACGACACTGTGTAACATATTCCTGTGTAAGGTATGAATAGCAGAGGCCATGTATGGTTGGTCAAATGAGGACAGAGAGTGTAAAATATATATCATAGGTACAGTTTTAACAAGCTCTGCTTACCCTGGCAACAATCCACACCACGCCACTGACTACACCCAATATTATTGTAGGAAAATATAGAAACTAGGAGTGTTTCTAGAATAAACAGATTAAGTTGAAATCAAGTTACGGAAAGAAAAGAGGAATATGTCTCCAACAATTCTTATATCTTATATTTTGCAACTAAGCCCACTTCGGTGGATGCATGGTCTAAGGCGCTCTTCTCGCAATAGACTAAACTGCCGAAGATGGAGAGATTGAGGTCCAATACCGGTTGGGTGTACTGAGGGTTAAATATAATTATTTCCACTCTTCCTTGATACAAATGTGGGTACATTTAATCTAAAATTCAACCTTACTATTCCCTAACACATTAGTGTATTTAGTACGGAGGCGTATAACCTGAATGGGTAGTAAGACGCCCCGCTAATATATATATATATATAATTATATAATATATATATATAATTATAGACATATATAATTATAGACTTATATATAATTTAGACATATGTATTAATTATAGACTTATAGACTAGGCATATATGTAGACTTGTAATTACTTAATTATTTACGATCAGAAACAATAGATCAAATATTATTACTTAATTTAAAATAAATGGTAAAGTGCGCCGCACAGACATTCTATTTCTTTGATTTTAAAATAAAGACATTTAATAAAAACTCGTAAAATTTGTGAAACGAAATAATGCACACTCTTGCAGAAACATAAATGTAATAATATGTATATAATATATAATATAATGAGCATAAATGTAATACTATGCAATGTTGTTATGAGTGTTTTTTTAATTTTCTCATCTAGAGAGAAAGTATTGCAACCGTGAGAAGTAATGATCTCAAAATTTTGACTACTTTTTATGATTTGTGTGCACCCTAACCCAAAAAATAGTGTATTTTACAATTTTGTCCGTCCGAATGTCCCCCCGACCACAGATTTGAAACGGTTTGGTGGATTTTATTCAAACATGATATTTATATGTGATAGAGAAATACCTTTAAATATCTTTTTTTCGATTTTGACCCTAGCCCTTAAATTAAGGGTAGTTTTATTATTAGTTAGTTTAGAAAATTCGAAAGATTAAAAAAAAATGCTTTATTTTGTTTAAAATTTATATTTGGGGAGTGTTTGACCTTACCTTTGGCCTACTTGTTTTTTGTTTTTTTTAGAAAAAACTTGTTTAAGAGAAATTTACTGTTGCCAGATTTGATTTATTTTGTTTAAAATTGGCTTTAACGATTTTGTTAAAAATTTGTATTTGGGTACTATTTTACATGTTTATTAATTTAATAACCCTACCAGTACAGGAAAACTAATCTTGACGGTAAAGGGTGACCTAGTGGTCTAGGGGTAAGGTGTTGAACTTCTGTGCTGGGGGTCCGGGGTTTAATCCTCGGTCCCGGCACAGATTTATCTGATTACCAAACCCTTCCTTCACCTCTGACAAGACGTGTATTAATCACAACTTGTGAATGTGGGGAATGCCAGGCCTCCACCGTGGTTCGGATTCCACGTTAAACTGTAGGTCCTCCATTTCATCTCGCAATCACTCTACCATTACACATTAGCGTAAGTGCGTACAACCCGAACGGGTAGTAAGACGTGGTGCTAATAATAATAATAATAATAATGCTAATAATAGCTTGACGGTGATGTTGAGATTGGGGTTTACTCCCGGTAGGTTGTATTGAGTTGTTTTTTTCTAAAATGGTTTTCCATACTTTTTTAACCCAAATGTGGGTACACTTCTTCTAAATTCAACCTTCCTTATCACTAACACATTGGCGTAGCTAGTGGGTTTACATTACATATGCGTACGATCCTAACGGATAGTAAGGTGCCACGATAAAATAGGCTTATAGAAATTACTTTTCAGTTTGCTTGGTAAACTTTAACTTGCTTGATGGGATTTAAACTAATTTTAATATAAAAAATAAACAAACGGGCTGCCCCAATAGAAATTAATGTTACACTCACCAGGTAAAGACTAAAAAAAACTCATCCAACGATCACAGACTGCAAACATCAGTAGGAAAAAAACCTGCCAATAGTACCTCAAACTGTAGCGTTACACCTCCCTCTCCTCTCTCTCTTTTCCCCATTCAACTGTCTGCCCCATTTCACCGCGGCCGTGAGTGGTGAGCGCCGAGGGAAGCCCGCTTCCACCCCCCCTTCCCTCCTTCCTTGCCCCGCTGCGGCCGAAGACTGGTGATAGCACTTCACATGATGGCCCAACCAAGTGGCGATTGAGCGGCGTTTTATCGGACGCGCACTTCAAATCTTGTGGCACTCTTGTGGCCAAGGTACGTGACTGCCATCTAGTGGAGAAAAAACTAGCATCTCCTTTTTTTTTAAATAAAAAACAACTTTTTCTTCTATGCGTTTATTTTCTCTTCTTCTATAACTCTTTCCACGATTGTATTTGTTCTCTTTTTCATTTTCTCTTTAGCATCGCTTTTTACTACCCGCTCGGGCTATACGCCTATGTGCTAGTTACACTAATGTGTTAGATATCAGGAAGGTTTAATTGAGAGGAAGTGCACCCGCATTTGCGTAGAGGGAGATTGATATACCATTTAGTAAAAACAAACTCAGTGTACCCGACTGGGATCGATCCCCGATCTCCCCGTCTTCGACAGTCTAGTCTAAAACGAGCGTAGCGCGTTAGACTACGCGGCCACCGTAGCGAGTTTTTCTCTCATTTTCACTGACTTTTAATCATGTTCAACTTTGGTGATCAAACGGTCTAAGGCAGGTGATTCCCATACCCGCATCCCTCAAATTCGTATTGTGAATCCCACCAGATCAAATTGAAATACTTCAAATTGCATGAATTTAAAACAAACCAGACCCTTGTTCTTATTATATTTGTCACTGAGGTGTTATAAATCTCATATTTTATGCCCCCTTGGCCACAGACAAGTAAGAAACAGACTCTCAACCTTACAGGGGTCTCGTTGAGCTTCTTTTGCCGGATTTGAGTCCTTAAACACTGGGCTGCGCTAGTGTCACTGCTGGCTGATGATAGGATTAACCGCAGCGATCCTAGTGGTGAAGGAATCAAGCTGCCAAAAGGAGCGCAAATATTTTAACCTGGCGTTTGTGTGTCTGGGTATATTATTTGTCTGCGCCTCCGGCCAATTTCCCAATAACTTAGGCGGCCCTCTGTCGGAGAAGGGCGGGAAATGCCTGGTCTTGAAATAGACTGGACTGCCGACGACAGGGATATCAGGGTTTGAATCTCAGTAAGTTGTACTGAGGGTGGTTTTTTCCAAATTGACTCTCCTCTCCGCAGAAATGCGAGTACATTTTCTCTAAAATTCTACGTTTCTAATCTCTATCCCATTAGCGTAACTATAATACAATTTGTACCGTAAAATGTGGGACCCACTTTGTGGTCAAGAGACACAACAATTATGAAAAAAGTTTATGTAAACATGTGTCGCATTTGACCTTTTTCCTAGTTATAGTCATAGTTTGTACTCCAAAAATAGAATGCATTGCAATGATTGCATTCAAGCCGAAGGTGGCCATTTTGAGCACTTCCTATAAAGTTAAGCAGCTCCACATTACTGGTGTACAAACATGACTATAGTTCGGAAACAAGGTTAAATGGGGCATATGTTTTTGTTAACTGTTTTCATTGATTTGTGTCTTCTGTCCACCGCTGAAGTAGGTCCTACATGTTTTGGCACTTCCTGTATATGCGTATAAACCAAATGGATAGCAAGAAGCGGCGCATTAAAAAAAATGCACCCTTCATGCAATAATTGCATGTGCATTTACCTTCTAAATACCTACTCATTAATGTAATTGAATCCATATAGTTAGAACGGGAAGTATGATACGGTATAGAAAAAAAGTTGAACTTATGGCAATGGCGGTGTCTTCAAATACAGAGATAGACCGTTTTGCCGCGGCAGTCCTCTCACTTACCGGGAAACTACAGTCTTCTTGTCACATCAAATTTGCATGAAGACTTAAAGCACTCCTCATCCCTTCAGGTAGTAAAGTGTTTCAAAGATGGAAGCGGGAGGCGTAAAGTGGAGGGGATAAGGGGTTGGGTGATAGAAAGCTCTTGTAGGAAATCAAAACGAACCACTTTACTTTACAGCCACGATAAAGTTGGCTTCATACACTGTCAACAAATTCTATCTGATAATTAGTTCGCAAATGATTTTACAGTGTATTCTCTCTTTTTTTTTTTTTACTGGAACTTAATATGGTCTAAATATCCGTCCACCAGTGGCGTTACTTGGAGTATTACCAGGGTAAGCATAGATTGTTTAAATTGTACCCATGTGAAATGTTTTCATCACTCAGTAGAGCTATCATTGTCCAGGAATCGTGGGGGTTACGGTGCTCAGTCGTAAGGAACCGGCCTGACGTACAGGGTCGGGACGCGATCTGGCCCACGCACGTTTCATATAAACGAGCACTAGACTGTCTTTGCCAACTTCCGGTACTGACAGATCTCTAAGACTCCTGTCGGGGCGCCTCCATGGGGCGACCCCTGGGCAATGTGATGGACGCTGGAGTCCAGCATAACTATGACCCCGATAAGGTCACCTGTGGTGAGGAGCGAGGTTCCTCGACATGCACTAGGCGGTTGGTAGTGCGTACCGTGTAGCGGGGATAGCTGGTCAGGGCACCTCCATGAGGTCCCCGCTGGGAAACTCCGGGCAGTCAGTCTCAAGAAAGGTGCTGAGGGGGTGGTAGCCAAGTTTGTGGAGATGTAGTGAAAGTCCTGGGGCAGAATGAAGGTTTGTGGAGACGACTGTTCGGAGGCTGAGATTCTGAGTGCCTCGTGATTGGGTGATACTTAGGAGGAGCCAACCCCTCCCTCCATCTGGTCCCATAGGAGGGTGGGTTTTTCTCAAGTAACCCAAGGCATGGAAGGGCTGGTACTAGTTTTTTCGGGTGCCTGAGCACCCGGAATGGCACTCGTGGACTTCTGCCCACGTCCGGTGAAAAGGTCCGGGCCCAGTGGGTATCAGAGGTTGCACTATAAAAGGTCTCTGAGCCCGGATGTAATGTGGCTTGAAAGGCTTTCAGGGGGCCTTTTTCGGAGGTTTAGTTTGGATACGAATGTCCATGTATCATCAGAAATACATTCTTTAAGTGAATCATGTGATGCAGAACCTGTGTATAATTGTTCAACTGGGGAGCATGTGGGGGTGTGGGGGGAGAATATATCATAGTATAGTATAAACAAGAACGATTTTCTCTGGCAACACTCTAAATAGCATATGTATGATTGGTCAAACGAGGGTCGAGTAAAGGAGAATAAATCAGAGGTAGGCCCTGCAATTTAACAAGCTCTAGTTACCCTATCAACTATACTTGGATTCAGGAATATATGGATGGGTTTCAAGGCCATTTCAGTGTCACCTATTGCTACGCCTCGCAATGTTCTCTCGCCTCTCTGTTTCTCGCACTCTGACAAGCTGACAACACTGAGCAATGAATGTAGGCATAGGGGATAGTGGTTTTCATTCTCAGTATAACCTTGAAACACATAAACAAATGACGACTAGTATATACGGCATGCCACTGTCAATCTGCGTCGAAAGTGTGATAGGAGACCTTAGGTGTAAATGGAGGCAGGCATATTTCACTTTAATCCCTAAACAAACCCCAGTTTTGATTAGTATTTAATTATTTAAAAGAGAAGGGAGGTTTTTCCCTCTACTACATTAGTCCTGTGACTGTACCCAGTGTTTTCGTACAACTCCTAACAGCCAGCGCTGAAGTAAATTAAAGTATCTATGACAATCGTCCTATGACAGTACCCGGTATTTTCGTACAACTCCTAACAGGCAGCGCTGAAGTAACAGTAAAGTATCTATGACAATCGTCCTATGACAGTACCCGGTATTTTCGTACAACTCCCAACAGGCAGCGCTGAAGTAGCTGGCAAGAGAGAAGGCCGAAAAAGCGGACGGCGAAGCGAGCGCATACATAATTGGTATGTCCTGGGAGACACTTTAAACTTTAGAATGTCCTATTAATAATTCACGTTAAAGTAGCAAGCAGTTAGAAACTAAGAGTAGATCAAAACTTCGAGGAAGGAGCTCTCATGGACCACAACGTGCAGCTCAGCAAAGAATTTAACCAGCCTCCGATTTTATTTCCAAGCTTTCTTTTGGGGATGACTTTATTCGTGATGGTTGGTAGGGAAAATAGTAGTTTTTTTTTGACAAGGCTAGGGACGCTGCATTTTGAAAATTGGCCTACCTTTATCACTGATTTAAAAAATATATAATCCTTAATTCATGATTTTTATTAACTTTTAAATAACTACAACCTGCTTCAGTGGTCAAATGGCTTAAAGCCGGCTTGGGCAAATTTGTTGCAAATACGTTGAGAATTTAAATATAAGAATGGGTCATCATATAAAATATGTTGTTTTTTTTAATATGCAATTTACTATTAAAAAACTATAAAGACAACATAATCAAGAAAGATAACGTGTATTAATGAGTGATTCTCAAATAAAAAATAACTTAATGAGATAAATGCAATTTTCTCATATCTTTCATAACTTATTTAATGTCAGGTGTAAATTTATTAGTTGAGATTTTTTTTAAGCACCGAGTGTTACTACCCGTTCGGGCTATACGCTTTGATATTTTTAAAACTGCTTGTAAAATTCATAAGTGTGTTGGATGTAAACTGTGTATGATTCCATAAGGATATGTTTTTAATTCTGGTATTTTTAGCAGTAGCTATTCATTTTCGTAGATTGGTAACTATAGTTTGCAAGCCGTAGTTTGTCCAGGACTGGTACTTTTGTAATTAATGACAGGAAGATTAAGGTTCGAATCTCGGCTATATGTACTTAGGGTGATTTTCCCTAAATTGTATGTTATTCTTCTTCTATGCGAATGCAGGTGCACTTCCTCTAAAATTCAACCTTTCATCCTTAATAAATTATCGTGATTAATATACATGCGTATGACCCTAACGGATAATTTTGTTAGCACCACGCCTTATTATCGTGTCAGGTATGAGTAAGGTTTCATTTAAAGGAAGAGTAAGCCCTACTCGAATTTGCGTGGAGAGAGAGTGTAAAACCATTTAGTAAAAACTATCTTCAGTAAATTCGATCGAGATTCGAAACCTGTATATTGTGAAAGTAACGCCTTCCTAGAAAATTCGACCATCGAAGTGGGTATTAGTGATAAGATGATGGCCTCCAATCAAGTTTTTTGTTTGGGGTTACACTATTTTAAGACTGTTACAGGTGTTTCTGTAGCTTTGTAAGAAATAGGGGGGCAGGGTTCAATCCCAACATTAAAAAAAAACATTAGGTGATTGTTGAGCAGTGTTTCAAGGTGTACACGACAAAACATTGAGTTTTAATGATCATATAATATGTTTGGATAGTAAGTAGTAGGTCTGAAAAACCAATTAGTAGCAAATTTTTGCATGATTTATTATTCTTTTATAAGCTTTTTTTTTTACACTCCCTAGGCTTTATTTAGCTTAATACCAAGGCTTTTTTTATGAAGAGCTGGAAGGGGTTCGTTTATTAGGATATGACCTCGAAAGGGGAAAGCGGCTGGTAAAAAGTTTGAGAAATATCTCTCTAGAGGATATTTAGAGAATGCTTTCATGGTAATTAGAGGCATTTTAACCTATTTAGAATAAAGTGTTTTTAAAACCGTTAATAATATAATTCTGTACAAAACTTATACACAAATATAAATGATTTAAAATGTTTCTTCTTTAAGTTAGCCAATGTTATCTACTATACTCTCGCCACTGATTTAATTAACTCTTCTAAGATGCTTGCACTATAGAAATAATACATTAGATCTCATGTGCGTTTAAATTTAAAATAAAAATCTTTAATAAAAAAGCCTACTTCATTCCAATTTTTATTTTAAAAATAATAAGTGTGTAAATGTTACTAGAGTAACTTTCACATACCTATTCGTCGAATCATAATTTGCACCTTTCACTTTTGAGAGATAACACCATTCAATACCTATAAAATTACTAGTTCTGTTAACAGTATACCTCACTTCCTCCATGTTATTATCGTTACTACAGTCTTACTAGTAGTTCTGTGAACAGTAGACCTCCCTCCCTCCATGTTATTATTGTTACTACAGTCTTACTAGTAGTTCTGTGAACAGTAGACCTCACTTCCTCCATGTTATTATCGTTACTACAGTCTTACTAGTAGTTCTGTGAACAGTAGACCTCCCTCCCTCCATGTTATTATTGTTACTACAGTCTTACTAGTAGTTCTGTGAACAGTAGACCTCACTTCCTCCGTGTTATTATCGTTACTACAGTCTTATTAGTAGTTCTGTTAACAGTAGACCTCACTTCCTCCATGTTATTATCGTTACTACAGTCTTACTAGTAGTTCTGTGAACAGTAGACCTCACTCTCTCCATGTTATTATTGTTACTACAGTCTTACTAGTAGTTCTGTGAACAGTAGACCTCCCTCCCTCCATGTTATTATTGTTACTACAGTCCTTACTAGTAGTTCTGTGAACAGTAGACCTCCCTCCCTCCATGTTATTATTGTTACTACAGTCTTACTAGTAGTTCTGTGAACAGTAGACCTCCCTCCCTCCATGTTATTATTGTTACTACAGTCTTACTAGTAGTTCTGTGAACAGTAGAACCTCCCTCCCTCCATGTTATTATTGTTACTACAGTCTTACTAGTAGTTCTGTGAACAGTAGACCTCAACTCCCTCCATGTTATTATCATTACTACAGTCTTACTTGTAGTTCTGTGAACAGTAGACCTCCCTCCATGTTATTATCGTTACTACAGTCTTATTAGTAGTTCTGTTAACAGTATACCTCACTTCCTCCATGTTATTATCGTTACTACAGTCTTACTAGTAGATATGTGAACAGTAGACCTCCCTTCATGTTATTATCGTTACTACAGTCTTACTAGTAGATATGTGAACAGTAGACCTCCCTCTATGTTATTATCGTTACTACAGTCTTACTAGTAGTTCTGTGAACAGTAGACCTCACTTCCTCCGTGTTATTATCGTTACTACAGTCTTATTAGTAGTTCTGTTAACAGTATACCTCACTTCCTCCATGTTATTATCGTTACTACAGTCTTACTAGTAGATATGTGAACAGTAGACCTCCCTTCATGTTATTATCGTTACTACAGTCTTACTAGTAGATATGTGAACAGTAGACCTCCCTCTATGTTATTATCGTTACTACAGTCTTTCTAGTAGTTCTGGAAACAGTATACCTCACTTCCTCCTGTTATTATCGTTACTACAGTCTTACTAGTAGATATGTGAACATAGACCTCCCTCCATGTTATTATCGTTACTACAGTCTTACTAGTAGTTCTGTGAACAGTAGACCTCCCTCCATGTTATTATCGTTACTACAGTCTTACTAGTAGTTCTGTGAACAGTAGACCTCACTTCCTCCGTGTTATTATCGTTACTACAGTCTTATTAGTAGTTCTGTGAACAGTAGACCTTACTCCCTCTATGTTATTATCGTTACTACAGTCTTACTAGTAGATATGTGAACAGTAGACCTCCCTCCATGTTATTATCGTTAATACAGTCTTACTAGTAGTTCTGTGAACAGTAGACCTCACTTCCTCCGTGTTATTATCGTTACTACAGTCTTATTAGTAGTTCTGTGAACAGTATACCTCACTTCCTCCTTGTTATTATCGTTACTACAGTCTTACTAGTAGATATGTGAACAGTAGACCTCCCTCCGTCTTATTATCGTTACTACTGTCTTACTAGTAGTTCTGTGAACAGTAGACCTCCCTTCATGTTATTATCGTTACTACAGTCTTACTAGTAGTTCTGTGAACAGTAGAACCTCCCTCCATGTTATTATCGTTACTACAGTCTTACTAGTAGCCCTGTGAACAGTAGACCTCGCTCCCTCCATGTTATTATCGTTATACAGTCTTACTAGTAGTTCTGTGAACAGTAGACCTCACTTCCTCCGTGTTATTATCGTTACTAACAGTCTTATTAGTATTCTGTGAACAGTAGTAACCTCTCTCCCTCCATGTTATTATCGTTTACTACAGTCTTACTATAGTTCTGTGAACAGTAGACCTCCCTCCATGTTATTATCGTTACTACAGTCTTACTAGTAGCTCTGTGAACAGTAGACTCCTCGCTCCCTCCATGTTATTATCGTTATTACAGTCTTACTAGTAGATATGTGAACAGTAGACCTCGCTCCCTCCATGTTATTATCGTTATTACAGTCTTACTAGTAGTTCTGTGAACAATAGACCTCCCTCCATGTTATTATCGTTACTACAGTCTTACTAGTAGCTCTGTGAACAGTAGACCTCGCTCCCTCCATGTTATTATCGTTATTACAGTCTTACTAGTAGTTCTGTGAACAGTAGACCTCCCTCATGTTATTATCGTTACTACAGTCTTACTAGTAGTTCTGTGAACAGTAGACCTCCCTCCATGTTATTATCGTTACTACAGTCTTACTAGTAGCTCTGTGAACAGTAGACCTCGCTCCCTCCATGTTATTATCGTTATTACAGTCTTACTAGTAGTTCTGTGAACAGTAGACCTCCCTCATGTTATTATCGTTACTACAGTCTTACTAGTAGTTCTGTGAACAGTAGACCTCCCTCCATGTTATTATCGTTACTAAAGTCTTACTAGTAGCCCTGTGAACAGTAGACCTCGCTCCCTCCATGTTATTATCGTTATTACAGTCTTACTAGTAGTTCTGTGAACAGTAGACCTCCCTCCATGTTATTATCGTTACTACAGTCTTACTAGTAGTTCTGTGAACAGTAGACCTCACTCCCTCCATGTTATTATACTTACTAGTCTTACTGTTTCTCTTCGGATTTCAAGTTGAAACATCTCCTATAATTTAATTCGATTTTAAGTTGAAATTTTTCCTTGGTGAACAATTATTTAAAACAAAATTAATACTATTATCAATAGTACATTATATGCATATATAGTTACTATTGTTCACGCAGTTTAAGACGTCATTATCGTAATAAATGTCAACATTATAAAATAATTCATCCTAGGTACTCTCTCAATTTGAGCTCTAAATTCAAAACATTTAACATGAGCTACTAAACAAAAATCCATTTGAGTTGTCATCAGATCGAAAAAACCATGTACAATGCATACTTCGCGTGGCCTAGGCTCCAATAATATCCCTGTCAAAATCCGTTATTATTGGTCAACAAATTTGACAATCATCGAGGAACAAACCTCTAGACAGACAGACATACATACATACAGGCAGAATAAATTCGAAAACAGTCGAGTCAAAACAGGACTTCGATACTCTTGGTCAATAACCCTGATAATATA
Source organism: Timema cristinae (assembly GCA_039000515.1). Taxonomy (NCBI): domain Eukaryota; kingdom Metazoa; phylum Arthropoda; class Insecta; order Phasmatodea; family Timematidae; genus Timema; species Timema cristinae. The sequence continues at coordinate 64,290,360 of JBCFYV010000003.1, read as the reverse complement.
ATAAAATGTTATCAATTTTGGTTTCAAAAAAGTTTACGATGATTTTTAAAAGGACCTTCCTATGAAAATTGAGCTGTAGGTTATAAAATACTCTAAAAACGAAAACCAAAATACTCCGCTGTAGTCAGCTTCGAGCGTGTTACACGCGCGTGTGGCAAGTTGACGGTGTGCATGAAAGGAAGAGAAGATTGCCTCCAATCCAAGATGACGTCTAAATAGGGCGACGCTCCGAGACGACAAGCGGCTTAACTCATGAGGCGTCTTCCTCCCTTGAGACGCCTCCCCCCGTACTCGCCCGAACCCTATTCCACCCCTCTTTTCTTCATCTAAACCCAGGATCTCTTAGGGCCCTTTTCCACCTCGGGCGGGGATTTAATCGTTCATGAGTTGACAACAGTCTGGGTAGGGGTGTGTGGGGGGCGCAGGGGGGCTAGGCCTGCTCCCTCCCCTTCCCCCAACTAGAGCAAGTCAAGGCAACTCTATAGCAGCCAGGTCTCAGCAGCGTTAATCGAAAAGTATTGATTTTAACCGTTGTGGTTCGTGGATGGTGAACCATTTGTTTTTATTGTTAAAAATATGTTTGAACAATTATTTTTCTTTAATATTTAACCCGCCTCGGTGGCGTAGTTGGCTAACGCGCTTGTCGTGTTGAGCTCGACTGCTGAGGACGGGGAGATCGAGGATCGAATCTCGGTCGGTTTAACTGCGGGGGGGGGGTCCTAAATGGTTTTCCACTCTCCCTCCACACAAATGCGGGTTCACTTCCTCTAATTCAACTTACCCGATTCCTAATCCATTAGCGTAATTAGTACTTAAAGCGTATAACCCGAACGGGTAGTAAGACGCGGTGCTAAATATTATTATTTAATATTTAATTAGTTTTTTAGATTAGGTGATGTTGTATTCCGTTTAATAAACTTTATGATGGGATAAGTAGAGTAACGTAAAGCATGCTGGAAAGGTGGAGGGGGTGGGGGTGGTCAGGCTAAATGTCTTCTTAGTGTTACATAAGTAGGGGGGTTAAAATTATTAATAGCACCACGTCTTACTACCCGTTTGGGTTATACGCACTTATGCTAATGTGTAGTCTAATGGTAGGGTGATTGTGAGATGAAATGGAGGACCTACAGTTTAACGTGGAATCCGAACCACGGAGGAGGCATGGCATTCCCCATATTCACAATTTGTGATTAATACACGTCTTGTCAGAGGTGAAGTAAGGGTTTGGCAATCAGATAAATCTTGCCGGAGCCGAGGATTAAACCCCGGACCCCAGCAAAGAAGTTCGACACCTTACCACTAGACCGCCAGGTCACAGTGCGTTAAAAAGAATGTTTAGGATGCGTTTGTCAGCGGGTTTTATGATTTATTTGTTTGTCATTGTGCTCAAACAGATACTTACATAAAAATAACTTTAAATATTAAAACAAATAGAATTATTGATATAACATAAACATAAACTTTCTTTTTACATGCTACCATTATTGTAATTAGAAACTTTTTTAAATCGGTTAGTAAACTACCTTAATTAATTTTTCCTAAAGGAAGAAACCTATTATTTTAATAAAGATGTGAAACACTTTTTAGATATAACATTTTAACATAACTACTATAGTAATTAAAAAATATATGCATTTATTTTTTCAAAAATTCAGTATCTAGTAAACTAACTTCAAAGTAATATTTTTAGAAAATTGAAAACATGTTGAACACTCTCCAGATACCTTTTTTGAAGCCAATTTTTATATATAGAGAAAAAAATTCAAAAAATAATTTATCACTTTATGACCTTGAAATCAATTTTCTATAAATAAATCAAGCAAACATTTAATACTTACCATATAAAATTATCCCCAGATATTAATTTTAAAACAAAAATCATTAAATCATTTTCATAAAATTTCAAATTTTCAAAAATCAAGCTTTAGTTAATTACTTTTATTTTAAGAGATCGAATAAAAACCAATGAGTTTGCCCGGAGGTATGATCTTATATCATCTAATTGTCAAATTTTAGCGATAACCTTCAACCCGTTTCAGCTTAAGATCTAAGGACAGACAGACAGAAATGTAAGATCTCCAGTCAAGGATGTCCGAATCTTCGCCGAACGGTCCAAGGCTGTGTGATTCAACCGGTGGCCCGCGGACTACCGCAAATGTGGCCCTCACATTAACCCGAAGGAAAACCCTCGCTGGGAGATGTGAAATAGTTCATGAATCAAATAATAATATTTATCTAAAAAGGCCGTGATTGCATTTTATTATACATTTATTTGATTAATAAAATTCTGTCTACATATATAAGCCTATATTTATAATGCTAAGCTGTTTGTAAAAGAGTGGGAGTGCGCATTTCATAATACATTTTTGGGAGATTAATAAACATATTTTCGGAACTAGAATTTCAAAGAATCTACCAACCAAAAATACAATTTATTAAAAGTATTGTTTTTTTAGCACCAAATCTTACTATCGGTTCCGGTTATACAAGTATTATGTATTAATTACGTTTATGAGCTATGGATGAGGAAGGTTGCATTTAGTGTAAGTGTATCCGCATTTGCTCGGAGAAAGAGTAGAAACCCATTGGGGGTGGGGGGTGAACCTTAGTACGCCCAACTGGGATTTGAACCCCGATCACCCTTGCATTAGCAGTCTAGTCTAACACGAGAGTGACGCCTTAGACCATGCGACCACCGAATAATATTATTGTAAATGGTTTTTAGTTAATTGTTGTTTGTAGGCCTATATTAAATGATTAGGATTATCAAATATATCTTCGGTGTACAAACTGATGATAATATTAGGCCCTTGGGATGAAAAACGTTGGACCAGATTGGTCTAAGGCGTCACTCTCCCGTTAGATTGGACTGATGATGGGGACATCGGGGTTAGAATCCCGGTGGGCACACTGAGGTTGGCTTTTCCTAAATGGTTTCCAACTCTCCTTCCATGAAAATGAGGTTAGGTTACCTCTAAAATGCCTCCTTCTTCATCTTTACCTCATTATAGTAATTATCATATATGAGTATAACCTGAACAGGTAGTAAGACGTGGTGATTAAAAAAATGTTCGGGGGTATATACCATGTCAAATTCATCTTAATCTTGAGGAAACTTTTTTTCCCATAACAGTACTTTCTCTAGATGATAAAGTAAAAATATATACATAGAGAGAGAGAGAGAGATTTATCAAGTTGTTTCTAAGCCTATTCATCGAGCCCGCTCTTTATGGTCCCGTTTTGTCGACAAGCGGCGATTATCGGAAGAACACGTCAGAGCTCGTTATGAAAAAAACAACAGTGAAGCTTAATCTTCCATGAATTTCTCGGTCCATCGCGCCAACCGAGTTGTTACCAACGTGACAGCAAGGAAAGTGCCTCTAGATTGGGGTGCGGTGTAGGGTGGCAACACTGTCACCAACTTCTGAACGATTAAGTTGTGAAAGGGGTGTCGGGAAAAGGGGGGGGGGATATTGGTGAAGGGAATAAATGTGGAAGGAACGGATTTTGTAGATAAGCGCTTTCAGACAACTGCTTCATTTTGCGTGCTGTTATTATAGCTCTAGATTATATTTAAGAAATTTTGAATCAATTTTATTCTAATATTGAATTTATAAAATCAATTAGTTTATTTGAAAAGAAAAATTCACGTTAAGAAAAAAAATGCAGTTGGCAGTTTATATTTGCATTCAACATGCTTCCATCAGTCGCTAAAGATATGCTATCTAAACTGTTGTTGTTACAATTATTAGAAAAGTGTGTGGTTTGATCTAAACAATGACCCAAGCTGCACGGCTTCCCCTATTTAACAAAAAAAAAAAAATCGTCGAACCAGTTTATGTAACATTTTATATAAATTGTAATCATGATGATTATACGAGTATAAAACTTGTATAACATGTCTTATTATATATTAGTATGGTGGTAGGGTTAAAACATTACTTCCAGTGCATTTGATCCAACCAAAATCCTCCCCGGCGGCGTAGTTAGTTAACGCACTAGCTTCATGTTGAGCTAGACTGTCGGTGGGGGACGGGGAGATCAAGGTTCTAATCTCGGTTGGGTGAACTGGGAGTGGTTTTCCCTAAATGATTTTCCACTCTCCCTCCACGCAAATGCGGTTTCCCTTCCTATAAATTAAACATTCCCAATTCCTAAACCATTAGCTTAATTAGTACTTAAGCGTATAAGCCGAACGGGTAATAAGACGCGGTGCTAAATAATAAATAAATAAAATAAAAATATCCTCATTTTGGTCCAGTCCTGAGATTATAAATATTTTTAGTTAATATGAACCTGTTTCAGTGGCTTAATGGTCTTAGGCGTTACTCTTATGTTGGACTGGCCTGCTGATGATGGGAGATCGAGGTTCGAACCCCGGTGGATCTACTGAGAATAGTTTTTCCTAAATGGTTTATTACTCTCCTTGCACGCAAATGCTTATTTTTCACCCCTACCCTATTGGAGTATAATTATCACATGTTCATGTCTATTGAACAGGTAGTAAGACGTGTCGATGAAATAAAATGTATTAAGAGGACAAATTTAAATATAATATTATTTAAATTCCTAGAAAGATTATAAGATTGTTCAGTGAAGTACATACAAACTATAATACAAAAGTTTACGATATAATTTGTTTAAGAAATTGACTAAAAGCAAGCCCCAATATGAGTTAAACAAAAACACCTGGCGGCAAAAAGGAATACTTTAGTTCAAGATTGTTGTGTTTTTTTTGTGAGGCAGCTGCACCTTTTGATTGAAACCGCTCTCGCAAACAAGTTTACTACTTACAATATCAAATTAAAAACTATGTTTACTTTTTTTAAACTCACCTTCCAAGCCTTTTATTATGATGGTAGTCAGACAATCGTATCTTCTGATCAAAACACTTTGGGCATTATTTTCAATCCAGGTTCTCAGAACAAGTATGATGTTTCTCTGACTTTTATGGGCCTATTGTTTTTTCATGAAATGGACATTTGTTAGACAAAGCAATAACTCAATTTGAAGCAACTAGGGTTTAGAAATAATTTTATTTGCTTAATTTTAAACCCGCCTCGGTGGCGTAGTTGGCTAACGCGCTAGACGTGTTGCGCTTGACTGCTGAGGACGGGAAGATCTAGGTTCGAATCTCAGTCGGGTGAACTAGGAGTGGTTTTTCCTAAATGGTTTTCCACTCTCCCTCCACGCAAATGCGGGTTACTTCCTCTAAATCGACCTTCCCAATTCCTAATCCATTAGCGTAATTAGTACTTAAAGCGTATAACCCGAACGTGGAGTAAGACGCGATGCTAATATTATGATTATTGATTAGGTTTAAACGTAGGGGGAAGCTTCAAAATTTTTAATCCTAATTTAAATCATGCAAGAATTCGTATTGGATTTGAAATTCCGAACTTTAATATATAAATAATTCTAGTCATATTCTAAATTTAAAATTCGAATATTCAAAGTCCATTTAAATATTCTTATTAGGTGAAACTTAATTCTAAATTAAAATCTAAAAGTCATACTTTTAATAGTTTAACTTTTTATTAGTAAGCAAAATAAGTCCATAATTATATTTAACAAAATGTTCTTACAGATTTAAATGTATAATGTAGTCTTAATATAAACATGATGTAATAAATTATTTGTATTGGGTTCAATTTAAATACACGTGTGTGGATATATAATTAAGCTTAATTTCAGATTTGTATTAGTTTGAAAATATTTTTAACAAAATATTTTATTTGGGTTCGGTTCAATTTAAATATATATGTGTAAATATATAATTAAGCTTCATGTCGGATTCGTATTCATTTAGAAATATTTTTAACATAACATAATATTTAATTTGGATTTGATTCGAAACATTTGAATTATTAGATTTTATATTCGGATTCAATTCGAGTTAATTAATAATAAAAGATTCGGATTCAATTAAAAATTAAAATATTTTTTTAAGACAGGTTAAATTAAATTAGGCTACTTACTCAAACAACAAAAAAACCTATAATTCGTATTTAAGGGTTTATTTATCCATTTAGTGTCAAATTATTAGAGTATGAAAGCCATAGTTCTTACAATTATTCATTGTCCTGAACCATAACTTCTAAATTAATACGGTTTCTAATCCTAATTCAATATTTAGATTTCTAAGATTGAAATAATAAACCAAAACATACTTAATATTTGTTTCTTACAAACCACAAACCATAGCTAAAAAAAATTAACTAAATAATAAAATAATGGCCTCATTTCAGACCACGTTAAAAAGAGTCCTTTGAAAATTCCCCTACCATGGATGATCTTAACAAAACTAGGAATTATCATAAGTACGTGGACATTATTTGACGAGAGCGCAGCTTGTATAGTTTGTTTAGCAATTATTTATTAAAGAGCTTTGTGGAATAAAGATACAAACTAGACACCATTCCTTGTATTTTAATTATTTTTTTTAAAGTCTATTCGATATCAAATAAAATTTGAACCAAAATCATTTAATAAAGTGAACATATTTATGATGGTATTTTTTAGGACAATCATTCTAGACGAAAATTAGTCAGAATTTTTTAGAAAAATAATGTGTTATTAAATAGAGAGAATAAATCATGTTTGTTAAATGTATCGATCATAGGCGTGGCGTGGAGTGTTGTTAGATTAAGCAGATTTTGTTCAAACCGTTCATACGGATTGTTCTCATCGCTCAGTAGAATACTCAATCACCTATCGAATGTAAATAAATATATTCCCTTTTGCTGTTTAGTTAATAACCAAGCAATCCAACATATGAAGTAATGCAATTAAACACGACAAAGATTAACAAAAGCTCAAGACGGAGCATTTTGTTACAGAAACTGTTCAAAATGGTGTTCTGCTTCGATGCATCCTCTGAGCTAGCGTTTCATGCTTTGTCGTACTCTGTTGAGTAACATCTATGGTGTTACTTATTTTCTCTCATATATTTACGATACGCTCTCTTAAAACGTCAATATCAAGCAAAGGAGTTGCGTAAATAATGGACTTTAAATTTCCCCAAAGATAAAAATCCATCGGGTTCAAGTCTGGTGTTCGAGCAGGCTGTTCAATAGATCCCTCACGATAACCCATCTTCAAGAAAAAAACTTGAATAACTTTAAAACTAAGCTTTTCTAGTTTATATGATCTTTTCTTAGTGTTTGTTCGATGGGGATACGTCTGAAAATATTTGGCACAAATTTATATAGCCTATATATGGTAACGATATAACTTGAAGACCATATATAAAGTTTTATGGTAAAAATATAACTTATAAGCTCTATAGGCCTTTATAGGCCTACATACATGACGCGGTGGTAATTTTTTTATTATAATGTTTCACAGATTATTTTAATATATTTTATTTTTAGGTGGAAAACAATTTATTTTAACCTATGCCATCTTTTTAAGACAATGAACATCATTATTATTATTATTATTATTATAATTATCATTGTTATTACTATTTTGTTTCGCTAACATTATTTCCAAATTTGGATTTGTAATAAAATGACAAAGTAAAATAAATACTGTACTAAAGAGAAAATCAATTGGGGAGGGAGTGGATAAAAGAAAGATTGCAAGGGGTTTATGATGGCTGAGCATTCTTCTTTTCTTATTTTATAAAATACTTTTTCGTATTTTTGCTACAGGCCCAAAAACATAAAAACATTGTTCTTAATTATTTATTTTATTTCGGCACTATGAGGTGAATAAAGTGTTTTTAACATGTCCTACTTTTTCTTATCAAATTGGCAGTCCTACATTTCCTACTTTTTCATCAAAATTTCCTATTTTTTGACACCCAAAATATGCTATGAGGCCTGTTATGTAATGTGGCTTTCCCTCTTTTTTGCCTCATACATTTCGATTTAATATGTACGACATATTTAATTTGACAGAACCTTGAATACTTCAGTAGATACATTTAGTAGACCCTGAACACGAACTTGTGCACCTTTTTAAGCAGGAATTTCTTTAATTTTTGTTAGTTAATTAAAAATTGGATTGGAATCAAAGCAATATTACAATATATAAAAATGAGTTGTCCATCTGTTACTCTATCATGTAAAAAAAACAAGGACATACCTCGAACATCTGGTTAACATATGAGCTAATTAATATACGTCCACCATTTTGTTTCAAAATGGCGGTTACAAAACACTATTTTTTGGCCTTTTTTCTCATCTTCTGCATATTGGATTTTCCTTGGAACAACTTTGAAAGGTTCTATATATATTAGCACCGCATCTTACTATCCGTTCGGGTTATACGCCTATGCACTAATTACACTCATGTTTTAGGGATTAGGAAGGTTTTTGATTTAGAGGAAGTGTACCCAAATTTACGTGGAGGGAGAGTGGAGCACTATTTATGAAAATGCGGTGATGAGTCAGTAAATCAGTGTATCTGGGCTTTTGTTTTTATAAATCTAGACTCACTTTGCTCGTTGAGGGTTAAGCCGCTAACCCCTCAGTGAGTTTTCTTTGCAAGTGGGTGTAAACTTTTGTAATTCCAGGGCCGTTTTTTGGTGATAGGTCTTACCGTTTAGTCACAAGAGACCTCCAAAGAAAGGTCCGCACCGACTTTAAGGTTTCTCCAACATTTTGAATTTTTTTTTCAGGGGTTAAAAATTAAAATGTTGAACTTTTTGGAATTTTATTGTCAGTTACAGGCTAGAAGCTAGAAGTTTGCCAAATTTCAAGTTCTAGCTCATCTGGAAGTGGGTAAACATTAATGTCAGTGAGTGAGTCAGCCGTGTGGCTTTATAGTAGTATAATTTAAGAGGTGAGGGAATAATGAATATAATATGAATACAAGCTTTCTGGTGTAACCCACCTCGGTGGAGTATTTAGCTAACGCGCTAGTTTCGTGTTGAGCTCGACTGCCGAGGACGGGGAGATCGAGGATCGAATCTCGCTCGGGTGAACTGTGGAGTGGTTTTTCCTAAACGGTTTTTCCCCTCCCCCTCCATGCGAAAGTGGGTTCAATTCCTCTATATTCAACTTTCCCAATTCCTAGCCCATTAGCCTAATTAGTACTTAAGCGTATAATCCGAATGGGAAGTAAGACGTGGTACTAAGTATTATTATTATTGCTTTTCTGGTGTATAACTAGAGAAAGAGATGGAGGTAGTGAAATCCAAGTGCGCCCTCCCTGATGGAAGTATCTACGCATGCCAGTGCCTTTAAGTAAACTAACCTTAATTTTAGGGTTAGATATTTAGTTCCAAAAACCACTCATTAAAATGTATTAGGCTCTAGGTACAGATACAGACAGACAGACAATGTGAATCGTGAAAACAACATTTTTGGTTTTTGGTGGTCATGAAACGTCAACATTTACCAAAATCTAAAGTTCAATAGTTTTTTACGATCACAATACTTCTCTCTCCGAGAGGTCGATACAAAGTAAAAGTGACTGGTACCATAGTTTTAATATCTTGGTAATCAGATCAGTTGGTTCTCGAAAACTAAATTATAGATTAAATTAGTCTCCACTTGGGATCAATCCATGTCTCCCGCCCCCTGGAATTAAAGTTGGCCTCCCTGATCACTCAGGCAATAAGGGAAATAAATGGTTCCCGTCGTCTTAAAAACAGTTTATCAGAAGAGCTATCGCCGATCAGCCCAAGAGAAAATGTCCACTCCCACCCTTTCTAGCCCCCCCCCCCCCTTCCCTTAAACCGCACCGAAAACAATTACGAATGTTTTCCGCGTCTACACTCACCCAGCTGGAGCTTATCTGAATTCGCGATCTCAAAATTCGCCAAAAGAAAGAGAGAGAAAAAAAACACAACTCCTAAGGTTGTCCATACCCGCCTCTCCCATCTCTTTCTATCCCCATTTACAATAATTATATCGCAGACGCGGGCGAGTTGAACTAATCATTACCTCTGTAATAAGATGGACTGAAAGGCGCAACCATCTGCCCACCATTATCTTTATTGGAATGTGTCCGCCGAGTTGAAAGGATTATAAATAATTCGGAAGGGTGCGCCGGATTGCATATTCTGATAGCATGTTTCAACAATGAAAAAGTTAACTGTAATAATTTTAGTTCTTTTTGTGTGTGTGTTGACCACATTGTGGGCCCCTCAGTCCTCAGATGGCCAAATGATTGTGGCGACCGTTACTGATAGAGTTCATGGCAATTTTTTTTAAACAGTATGTTAGTAAAGTTCAGTTTTCATACGAAGGACCTTTCAGCAAAATAAAAACTTTTATTGTGGTCAGCATTTAGTACATTTATTATTATTATTATTATTATTATTATTATTTTTATTATTATATTATTATATTATTATTATATTATTAGCACTGCGTCTTATCACCCGTTCGGGTTGTACTCACTTATGCTAATGTGTAATGTTAGGGTGATTGTGAGAAGAAATGGAGGACCTACAGTTTAATGTGGAATCCGAACCACGGGGGAAGCCTGGAATTCCACATATTCACAAGTTGTGATCAATACCCTTCTTACCAGAGGTGAAGGAAGGGTTTGGTAATCAGATAAATCTGTGCCGGACCGAGGATTGAACCTTGGACCCTAGCACAGAAGTCGACACCTTACCCCTAGACCGCCAGATCACCTATATTTTTATAGTTATTGATAATACCCATCAAAAGTGACAGCTTTGGATTACTTGGCTTAGCATATGAACACGTTTGAATATATACAGTCTGATTTTAATAGAAAGTCAATTATTTAAAATTGGAAGCTCGTGTTACCACAATGGCGTAGATAAAAATATTATAATTTGTAGTCCAGATAGTTAATAATGTAAAGATAAATTATATATTAAGCAATAAGTAAGTATTAGTGTAGGCTTTTGATTACTTTTAACCCGGCTCGGTGGCATAGTTGGCTAACGTGCTTGTTGTGTTGAGCTCGACTGCTGAGGACGGGGAGATCGAGGTTCGAATCTCGGTCGGGTGAACTGGGGGGGGGGGGGGGGGTGTTCCTAAATGGTTTTCCACGCGAATGCGGGCTTACTTTCTCTAATTCAACCTTCCCAATTCTCAATCCATTAGCGTAATTAGTATTTAAAGCGTATAACCCGAACGGGTAGTAAGACGCGATGCTAAATAATGATTACTTTTAAATTGACATTTAGTTAGTAAATCAAATAAAATATAATTCTAGTGGCTTTCAATCAATGTTGGTGGTCAAGAATGTGTTTCCTATAAAAATTAAGATTTAGTAACTTTTCTATCCGTCGGATAAGTTTCTTCCTGTGAAAACTGGACTGAAACCGAGCAGATGGTTGTTATAATTTGTATTGGTTGCTACTTATAATCGCTACCATTTGCTGTTCATCTTTGCAAATTATGTTTTTCAGTCTCATTTTGTGGTCTATAGATTAGATTTCATTTGATAGGCCTATTATTTCATTAAAAATAATTTATAGAATCAAACCAATACTAATGTCCACGTAATTTAACTCTAAATGTATCAAATGTAACTCAGAATGTGTTTCAAGTTTGTACTTTGTACAAGTTAATTCGGTTGATTTAATTAATTCCTTTTTACATTAGTTTTCATATATCAAAGGAACGTTTACTAATTAAAAATAATTGAATACCAGCAAAGTGTTCTTAGTCATTATTTTAAAATTCTACAAGCTTAATATTAATAATATCAAATAAATATAAATGTTTTTAAAATAATAAAATCTAACTAAACTTTGATAAAATCGTATTAAATATTTCTGGCTAACCCAGAAATAAACACAATGTAATTGAGTCCTTTCATTACTTTATTTAAATCATTTCTCTGACTTTAAAACAAATGCCTTGACATTTACAAAAAAAGTTGATAGTAAAATTATTATTTACAATAGTAATAATATTAAAAATAATAAAAATAATGATAATAATGATAATGATTATAATAAAATAATAATAATAATAATTGGCAAACATTACAGTAAAACTCCATTAGACCGAACCCTTGCAGTCCAAAATTCCGATTATTCCGAAAACAAATTTTGTAAAATCAGGGGTTTGGGGAACAAATTAAGTAAACTGAAATATATTTTATTGATAAAAAAACTCTAAGTTAAAATAAAATGTTATAAAGCATGATGATAAATGCTAAATATTTACATGCTCTAGTCAACATTATATGTTTTCCTGTAACTAAAAATAGTTACAGTACTTTAAACATCATGTAACGTAAATATAAAACTACAATAAATGTTACGTGTCCTACATCAGTTAAGTGAATTTAATTCTATAAAACTTACTCCAACTGTAATTTAAGATTTGTAAAAATACTCGGTCTCTCCGCCAAACTGTTAGTAGTCGCCCACTTAGTCCAAATGTCCATTAATCCGAATAAGCCATGGTCCAAATTAGTTCGGATTAAGAACAGACAACGCTACACTTCAAACCAGGATCTCAAAGATATTTCGGCTTCACGCAGCCACGGAGATTTAGCAATATGATCCGTTCCCGTTATGTCAACTATTACCATGTTAACTAGCAATAATCATGCCTACAGTAGCCCATGGCTTCTTTGGTGCTGACTGACAGCTCACAGCTGACTTCTTGACAGTCAACATTTAGGTATATACCTAAATTTTGACTGTCAAAAGTGACAGATGCTAAACACATGTTTTTGCAGATCATCTGGTTCGGCGTAGGGATACGTAATTCGGTCTGGTAACTTTTTAAAGCTGTCAACTGTCAGCTGTGAGCTGTCAGCAGCACCAAAGAAGCCATGGGGCTACTGTACTATTGAAAAAACAAGTATTATCGCGGAAACTTGTGCTTTATTTGGTAGTAGCTCCTAGTTTTCATCGATATTGAACTACACTCGTATGATCAGAGTAGATTCAAATTGTCTTTCGTCAACAAATTAAATAGTGATTTCTTTCTCTTTTAAATAAAAGTTAAACTGCTTATCATTGTTTTGAAAATTAGTTTGATAGAAGTGGTTTTAATTAAACGTATTTATATAAGCCTATATATATATAATATATTATATATATATATATTTTAAATATACCAGTTTGTTTCAAAATATACATCAAACTTTTAAATTAGAGATAGATCGAAGTCTTTATGTCTTGAATCCAAATATTAAATTGTCTTTTGAACCTTTAATCAAAATTCGTATCCTTGAATCTTTAAACATTTTGCAACATTTGGTCCAAGTGAATATATTTAAAATTAAATTTAAAAAAAATGGTATATGCTTGGTGTCGCTGAAAAATGCTTATTTTATTATAACTAACTATAAAAAACACGGCCCTTAACTCTCGTTCTCAACATCCCCTCCTTAAGTTCCTGTATAGTGAATACAACACCATTGCATTTAGGAAACATTTCATTAGATGAGAGAGAGTAAAAAGGTAACAGGAAATGAGTGATAGTTTTATGTTTCTTGTCCGGATGTAGAGAGAGATAGGGTGAGTGTCTCGTACAAAACTACCTCCCTGTCTTCCCCCTCAACTATCTATAACCTCAACTCACCCCTTAACCAAATGGACGCGTGCTTTGATTATAATCTGAGATTGTAATTTATTGTTCGAACTATAGAGCGACTGATCCATTGTTTTATAAAATGGTATTATATAATACCACTTATGTGAAGACTAGTTACGATGATTATCAACTAATGGGTGGCGGAAATAGTTACTTTAATAGATGGATCCTTGATCAAATTAAGGGTATCATCTACTTAGAGGGAAATATTCTTACACCACCGTATCTCCTTAAGTAAGATGGGCCATTTGTCATACTGATTTATAGTTCCCGATTTTTCTCAAATTTTTTTAATAAATAAATGCAATTTTAAAGAAGATACATTCTTTATTTAAATACCTCCTCCTCAAAATAATCAGAGTTTTGTCGAATTAATTAGTATGTATTTCATAATAAATTGTCGTCTAAAGTCGAGTCACGACTTAAGTATAACAACGTGACAGCCAGGAAAAGCTACTATGTATCCATTCACCAAACCATAATGATCAACAAGTTATATTTGTTGATTTGTCGTAGCTTTTGGCAGTCAAAACTTTCACAACAAACAATCTCTTTTCAATTAAAATAAAAACGTTTTGTTTCTAAACTAATATTTTGCATGGATCCTTCTTAAATTACAAAAACATATCAATTAATTTTAGTGACCAGTTATAAGAGGATACAAGTGTAAATATAATACTTGTAAGTTTAATATTTGATGTCCTATAATATCTCTTGTTGCCACAATCGTGAAATAAAAAACATAATAGTTTAATTTATATATTTTGTTCTTTTAATAAGTTAGGTAAAACCCAATATAAAGTAATATTCCTTAGTTAAGTAGCCCTTTTATTAGAAGAATTTATTAACAGTTTTGATTGATAATATAGTATTACTAATAAAGTAATTATTGTTTCCATATAGGCTAAATTTAGTGATTTTCAGCCAATGTTTGCAATAAAGAACCTTCTGCTAGCAGCCAGTTACCATCATTCCAATGGTGAATAGAATATAATTATTACATTCATGGTTTCAGTGAGTAGATTAGTTCACTACTTTCATATTCCGTAGACAATCACTTTCATTATTTATGTGTCGCCACTTATCATAAACATAATTTATTGGATATATCTAATACCACGAATTTAAAAACAACTTTTGGGTGTACTATCTACCATTTAAATAACAACTACCTTCTCTGGATCACCTTCTCTAGCTGATTTTAGATTGAATATATCCGAAAAGGCCACTCCAACCCACTCCTCTAATTAAATTGTTAATAATCCTAGGAGAAATTCAATTCTAAATATTTCAAAGCTTAAATTAGGGATTATCCTTAAACCACATGGCGTTATTGGGAGGGGGGAGCTCTAGTGTTTTCAGGGTGCTACATTGAAGGAGGGTGGTTATATCACAGTGTTACGTAACACAGATCTTATAATTCCGAATGTTAACAAAATAATAGTATTCTGCATATTTTCACCTTTAATCAACATGCTTATAGATAACTTCTGATTTTGATTCTTATTAAATCTGAGTCATCTTTTAGTATAACAAAGACTTTGCTATGAAATAATGACATTCACTCTTTGTGTGAAGAGTTACGAAACACAGGTTGTAGGGGAGATGTTAGGGTATATGTTGACTTTGTGTTACATTGGGGAGAGGGTGAGGGGGTCCAAATTAAGGAAAAGGGCCTGGACCAGCAAGTCTTGACAGGACTGTACTAAAATACTGTTCTCACACACTCACCATTCATTTGGCCAGTCACACACAAAATACAGCAATACCTCTAGTTTCGTCGCTTCGTTCTTTTGTCGGGTTTCAATTATTATTTATTCAAAATTTCGTCGCTTGCTTCACTTTTTCGTTGCATTTCTTCACCACCCCGCGTCATCTTGTTTCTTGCGTCACTCAGTCTTTGAATATAAGTTGTTCGGTGTGTATTGTTTTTCGAAATTGCCCTAATTGAACTATATTATTATTATTAGCACCGCGTCTTACTACCCGTTCGAGTTATATGCACTTACACTAATGTGTAATGGTAGGGTGATTGTGAGATGTAATGGAGGACCTACAGTTTAACGTGGGATCCGAACCACGGTGGAGGCCTGGCATTCCCCACATTGAACTATAAATCGATAACTAAATATAAACATAAACACCACCAGTAGACATGCTGAAGAAAGAGGGAGTCTTGTCTAATTTAGTTTGCCGGTGACGGGAATAGAGGGGTTTCGAAACCCATTTCGGGTTTATTCAGGGTGGTTTCTATGGTTTTTCATCTCCCCACCACGCAAACGTGGGTACATTTCTTTTAAATTAAATATTATTAATCCTTAAAACATTAACTTAATTATTTTATATTATGCGTACATGCCTGGTCGATTAATAGGTTGCGGTGACAAAAAAAAACTACTCTTAAATTATATCCCGGGTTAATATTCGGTTAGATCGAACAGTTAATAAGGCACGGAGCATGGAATAATGTTTTTCTGTTCAAACTCATTATAAAATAGGGTTGACAACTTTACACGAACAATCAGAAGATCTAGTAATTTCTTCTTTAAAAAATAAAATATACCCTTCCTATTTTCAATGTATTTCTAGAGGTGTTTTATTTAAAAAATAAAATAATGTTGTAACAAGCGAAGGGCCGACGGCAGTACAAGCGAATTATTCTTCTTAACATTCCTTCCGCCAACATAATATGAGCCATTATTTTCCTTGACTATTAAATTTTGTTTAATACTTGGTATTTTATCGTACCTTTAATCGACCTCTAGATTAAAATCGAACAACGATCAACTCAAATTAGCACCTGAAATTTGAATAGGTCTATCTGTATAGGAATGGCGTGTCGTGGATTGTTGCCAGGATAAGCAGAGCTTGTTAAAATTGTACCTATGTTAGCCGCCCCAAGGTCCCCATTTGACCAAACGTATATAGTTTCTGCTCTAAATACCGCATATGTGAATGGATTTCCGTTGATACCCAGCCAATGAGTGTTCTGCTGAGTGATGAGGACAAACATTCGCAAATATCTTCTTCTGTGGCCACATGGTCCAAGGCGTCACTCTCGCAAGAGACTACACTGCTGATGACAGGGTGACAGGAGTTCAATTCCCGGTCGGGTGTTCTGAGGGTGATTTTACCTTAAGGGTTGTCCACTCTCCCTAAACGCACATGAGGATACCTTACTCATCCCTAGCTCATCCAGCGTAATTACTACATATAGGTATAATGTGAACAGGTAGTAAGACGCAATGATACTACTTCTACTAACAATAACACTCCCAACTTATGGGCAGTGTTTTTTTTGTTTGTTTTTTTTTCAATTTTTATAGCAAAACTTTTTTTGGCCGAAATAAGTAAAATTTCAGTAGAAACATAAAGTTTAATTTTCTTCGCATGGTAGGTAATATCAACAGTTGTTGAATATCTGACAAGACTGTCCTGGAATTTAATGACAACTTTTTCTCTTATTTAAAAAGTTTATCATCTAATACAGCCGTATTCATGAAGGATATTCACGAACTGTTTGAGATCAACATGTGAAGACAACTAAACTCTATGTTTATACTAGAGAAATATTTTATTTATTTTGGCTAACAAAATGTTTAGCTATAAAAACTGAAAAAAACTTTGCCCTTAATTTGTGCTCCTTACACTCCCCCTTTAACCTGACAAACCTCCATAAAATCCATTGTTTGTTAACCCCTTTCATATTTTATAAACTCGACTGCTCTTCGAAGAATCCCCCCCCCCAACTTGACAATAGTAATCCCGAGCCCCGTTACTCTGTGTTGTGATGACAGTTCAGATCCCTGACAAGGTTATTAGTCCAGTCTACAAAAGGTTTTCCAAAGGGCGACTAGAAAACCCCTAAATGACAAAAAGTTTCACTTAACTAACTGATATTCTAAAGTCCATACAGATACAGATTAGTAGTGGTAGTAGCTGACAGATGGCAGAAGATTTTGATTGCAAACCTTTTGGTTGAAAGTCGCTAATGTTAGCCCATTTCTTAGTATTGATATATTAATAATCATAAATGTTAAGAAACGCTTCTAACAATATTTCGCTAAATATTTATAACAATTGACTTTTTCGTAGATTATTGTAATAACAAAATATATTAATAAAACTGTGATATTTTATGTTTCGTGGATGTAGCAACATTATATATTATAGTGTATGAAATAATCAACTAATTAGTAGGCCTAGTATATCTATACTTGTATCTTATTATAAATGTCCACCACAAATTAGAAAATAGATAAATGTGTTTTTATAACTTAGAAAAAGATTCATCCAAAATTTTAAAAAAAAATCTAAATAAAACATTTTAATTTTGTAAACAGATGCGCATGAACACAGTTGATTACGGTTTGTATGACGTTATCAACGAGCTTCATTTCATCAGGCTCGCCATCTTAATTTGTGAACATGCAGGTGCACTTTGTATTAATTCAACATTCCTCATTCTTATACTTTAACGTAATTAGTATATATTATGCTTATAACCCAAACGGTATAAGTACCCTAGTATAATATATAAACTTTATTTTTGTTTAATGATTGCAATGATATAGGCTTGTATCATATTAGTTAGATAAATGTAATTGCTTTCTGTTTAAGATATATTACTGATGACAAATAAAACAGGTATAACCTATAGGCCCTATATTATTGTATATTACTGTTCATTAAATGAAGTTAAAATAAATACATTTCAACGCCGTCCTTAAAATAATTATGTAGGCCTATTACAGAGAAAAAATATGTTCTAAGAAAAGTTGACCTTCCATATTTTATTCTATTTAAGCATTTAAATATATTTTTTTATAGTTAGTTTTATTTGACTCATTAACAACCCCATTTAAAGTAATTTCGAGTAGGTCTACTTATTTCTCCTTAATTCGAGATAAATAGGCCTACTTTAAATTAGTTCCCATAAATAGTCCATGCGGCAAGCTACGTGCCAAAACAACCTTTATTAATTTTTAGGACATATAATATTTTAAAGAAACAATGATGGTGGGGTTGGATTCTGTGGCTTGACGTATGAATATACGAAAGCAGTTTTATTAATTACTAGATACTGTTCTTCCTACAAGAATCTTCATTTTTAGGCCTGTTTGGTTTCGATGGTAGGCCTATACAAATGACTGGGCTAATCTAAAATTATATTAGTACTAAATAAGTAGTTGTAAGTTATTATTTATTTTTTAGCATCACGTCTTATGCCGTTTGGGTCATACGCATTTATAATAACTACGCTAACTGTTTTAGGGATTATGAAGGCTATATTTAAAAAAGTGTACCCACGTTTGCGTGGATGGAGAGTGTAAAACCATTTATTAAAAAATGCTCAGTACACAAAACCAGTATTCTAACTTTGGTATCCCTGTAATCTGCAGTTAAGTCTATTAAGAGAGTGACGCCTTTAACCATGCAACCACAGAAGCGGGTATTTGTAAATGAGAATCTTTTGGCTATGAGCGGCATCTGAACTAAAGAACATATTGACTAAACTGTGTAAAGAAACACATATACTGTCTTATAATAATATTTTTAATCAAATACTTTTTCTTAAAAAATTATTTAGTAAAATGTTATTTAAGAAACGTTCATTTAGTTTCGTGAAACATTTTAGTAGACCTAATTCCCCACATATAAGAATATATTTAAATTATATTTCAATTTCAAATTAAGTGTGAATATCAAAATATAGGTCTAAGTCTACTTAGAAAATGCTAAAATGCTATACACTCTAAAAAAATTGTTTGTTCTAAATTTACAATCAAATAAACTGAAAACGTCAAAACTAACTATTTTAAAACCAAAATTACATTATAAAAACAAATTTAAAAAATATATATACGAGAGTAGGATTAGTACATGTAAAGCTTTTAAATTAGCTAACCCATACTAAAAACAACTCCCTGAATTAAATATACAAAGTTTCGCCTTTTGTTTTAATGCATTACATTCATACAAGCCATCCTCTTTTAAGATTTAATTACGTAATTTGAGCGTTGTGTAATCAGCTAACAACTGAAGTTGTATCAAAATATTGATGGGATCAAAGGTTTGCCCATAAAGGGTAGAGCGTGAGTGTCGGATCAGTCACATAATAAGCCTAGCGATCTTTTTTATTTAGTTTTTGTTGATTTAGATAGCACAGTCTGGCGGACGCTGTTTAAACTTCCATAATGTATAAGAAATACCCTCAGTTGACGTTTACAATCAGGACTTGAACCAGAAACACTAAACGGTAATTTAAAAGGTGTGGTGACCCGCTTCAGTGGCAGCATGATCTAAGGCAGAGATGTGCAAACTACGGCCCGTGGGCCAAACACGGCCCGCCACCGGTGTGTTCAATCCAACCCGGGGTATAAGACATTTAAATGTGTTGCGTTGTGAAGCAGGCTTTTTTAATCATGGAATTTTTTATTTTTATAAAACTATGTCAAAATCAACCTTTACCAACCTGTTAAATCATGCCCCAAAATATATAAAAATGTTTGAGTCTTACTTAATATTAATGCGACCCGCTTAGGTGACGTAGTTAGCTAACGCGCTAGTTTTGTGTTGAACTAGACTGCGTAGAATGGGGATATCGAGGTTCAAACGTCAGTCGGGTGAACTGGGGTGGTTTTTCCTAAACGGTTTTCCACTCTCCCTCCACGCTGATGTGGATTCACTTCCTATAAATTAAAATGGTGACCTGATGGTCTAGGGGTAAGGTGTCGGACTTCTGTGCTGGGGTCCGGGGTTCAATCCTTGGTCCCGGCACAGATTCATCTGATTTCCAAACCCTTCCTTCACCTCTGATAAGACATCTTGTGAATGTGTGGAATGCCAGGCCTCCACCGTGGTTCGGATTCCACGTTAAACTGTAGGTCCTCCATTTCATCTCACAATCACCCTACCATTACACATTAGCGTAAGTGCGTATAACCCGAACGGGTAGTAAGACGCGATGCTTGATACATTATATAAAAAAAGTATTAGTGCGAACAAGTGTTTTCAACCGCGAAACTTAGGGAACGTGATCTTATAAACTGACTCACTGATGAGCATCTGTCTTCTCTCTTGAGAATCATCTCACAGCACCATCATAGCTTCTGAACGAACTTAAAAACATACCAAGCCCAGGGCTGCGTCTAGGGAGGGCAATTGCCCTGGGCCTCACATTCCAGGGGGCCACATTTCCTCCAAAATAATTTAAATTCAATTACAGTTATTATTCTAAATTTAGTATCAAATAGTGTACAGATATTTAACAGCCATAATTATTCACTTAGTGATAGAACTCCATTCCAGAATCTTGAAAACTAAAACTTTCTGTAATTTAAGTTTACATTATTCGAGTAATGTGCTGCAGTACTGTAGAATACGCCACCATTGTGCCACAGCCGTCGGTCTACAGACAACCAACATTCAATGGTGCAAAGAGGAATTTACTTATACAACTTAATTTGTTTGAATTTAATAAAGTACAATCATTTAAAGGGTTGATCAATATGCAATAGAATATGAGAAATTATTAAGTAATTAACACAAGTATATTATAACGGCTTAGGGTTCGGCCAGACTGCCAAGCGTGCGAGCGAGCGCGCGAGCGAGCGAGCGAGCGCGCAAGCGACTGGGTGGCCAAACTGGCGAGCGCGCGAGCGAGCGAGCGCGTAATTAGCGGACCCTAGTTAGATTATTATTAGCACCGCGTCTTACTACCCGTTCGGGTTATACGCACTTACGCTAATGTGTAATGGTAGGGTTATTGTGAGATGAAATGAAGGACCTACAGTTTAACGTGGAATCCGAACCACGGTGGTGGCCTGGCATTCCCTACATTCACAAGATGTCTTGTCAGAGGTGAAGGAAGGGTTTCGAAATAAGATAAATCTGTGCCGGGACCGAGGATTGAACCCCGGCTGCCAGCACAGAAGTCTGACACCTTACCCCTAGACCACTAGGTCACCGCCCCCCCCCCTCCCCCCTAGTTAGAGAAGATGTCTCTGTCAAACACACTTAGTACATCTCTGCTCCTAGAAAATTCTTACAGAAAATATTGTGTATTTATAAAAAAGAAAAAAGTAGAAGTGCATCCAATTAATAAATTGAGAAATGTGTATGGTACTGTACTGAAGTGTTTTAAAATCAGATTTGCCGCACCAGTGGCGGAATGGTGCGTTGCACTCGATAGCTTTTGACTAGGAGGCAAAGGTTCGAATCTTGGCTCAGTGAACTGAAGGTGATTTTTAAAACTTATTTATTGTTGTGTTTTTTTCATACTCTCTCCAAACTAATGATGATTCTTATTTGTAAAGGCCTACTTTGATTATAATATTGAATTATTTTAACATATCGGTTTACATATATACATTATACTATTTATGGTCTTACCAATTAAATGAGGCCATTATTATTATTATTATTATTATTATTATTATTAGCAGCAGCGCATCTTACTTCCCGTTCGGGTTATATGCACTTACGCTAATGTGTAATGGTAGGGTGATTGTGAGATGAAATGAAGGACCTACAGTATAACGTGGAATCCGAACCACGGTGGAGGCCTGGCTTTCCCCACATTCACAAGATGTGATTAATACACGTCTTGTCAGAGGTGAAGGAAGGGTTTGTAAATCAGATAAATCTGTGCCGGGACCGAGGATTGAACCCCGGCCGCCAGCACAGAAGTCTGACACCTTACCCCTAGACCGCCAGGTCACCGGGCCATTAATAGCAAGTGTGTTAAACCTATCACTGATAGAAAAAAGTCAAATATCATGTCAAAATGAGAAGTTTCCCCAGCACTCAATGAACCAACATACAATAATATTGCCTAGCGCCTGTAAACTAGACTGTACCGGGTCGAGCGCGCGCGCTTGAAAAATAGAACCAGTTCTATCTTTCAAGCGCGCGCGCTCAGTCGCTCGCGCGCTCGCTCGCTCGCTCGCTCCAGTGTGGCCACCCCCATTACAACCAATGTGTTCTATTTTATATTTTAGTCGCTCGCGCGCTCGCTCGCTCGCTCGCGCGCTCAGTCTGGCCGTACCCTTAGTGCTAAAACTTTAAAAAAGCCGTACAAATGGGGTACTCTTTTTTTTTTTTGACCAGGGTCTCATATTTTATTAAATAGGCCCTGACTAAGTCACTAAGGTATTCGTTTGTTTTTCATTCTCAATGTTTTTAAACCTATCCATGTCATATTATTTAAACTGAAAAATGACACCAGGACACGGGAATCGACCCCGGGACCTTTGGCTTGGAAAACCAATACTCTACCACTGTGTTATCCAGGAATCGTCCCGTGCCCCAGGGTTATTCTTCACTCATGTTATAAGGCAGAGTCTGTGATGGACGTGTGGAAAAAAGAAACGTGAGTTAAGGTTAATACTCTTACAGTTTTTATGACAAAAACCTATTCTGACCAAAATGAATGTAAATGTTGTTTCAGTAGATGGGTTTAGTTAAATTTCCTACACATGTTATGAGCATCATGAAATTTAAGCAAAACTTTTTCTCTTTATTTAAACAGTTTCTGTTCAAATGTCAATACGCTTTTCACCAATATTCAAGAACTATACTGATTACTATGTGTAGAAAATTAAACTAGACGTAGCTACATTTGCATAAGGGAACGGGTCGAAAAACCTTTGGGGGGGGAGGGGGGGTAACACCGTCTGTGCCCTTAAATTGGATCTAAACCACGACATCCTCTCTCCGTAAGACTAAAATTTATAATTTGTAGAAAGTGTGAGTCATATTTTTTTAGTGATTAAGTCTTAATTATACTTTTATTTCATTACTAGTAATCCCGCACGGCGTTGCCCGTGAGCCATTGTGGTATATTAATAATAAAAGCCTCCCCCCCCCCTCCCCAATTGGTGCCCGATTTGTGAAACGTAATTCTAAACCAGATTAAAAATATTGTCTTCAAAAATATGTTAAAAATAGCTTGATTAAAAATTTAAAAATCCTGCTTTGAGATGCAATCGGACCCACTTCCGTCCACCTATGTTAGAAATTTCAGATCTCTACGTGTCGTAGATTTGTCTGGGAATCGCACACAAACCAACAAACACTTCCTTTTATTATTATATAGATGAACGGACATTTTTCCAGAGCAGTTTTTTGATAGGTCTTACCGTTTAGCCACAAGAGACCTCCAAAGAAAGGTACGCACCGACTTTAAAGTTGCTCGCCATTTTGATTTTTTTGGGGGGGGATGTTGATTTTGTTAACTTTTTGGAATTTTCCCATCGGTTACAGGCTAGAAGCTATAAGTTTGCCAAATTTCAAGTTTCTAGCTCATCTAGAAGTGGGTAAACATTAATGTCAGTGAGTGAGTGAATCAGCCATGTGGCTTTATAGTAAGTTAATATAAGTTTCGTTGATGTTAATATTAAGACTTAACAAAACTTGACTGAAAATAATTACCTTGTGAATGCTTAGATTGGCTATAACAAGATGTTGCTGCCATTTTATTATAAGGCCTACAAAATTATCTCCTGAATTAAGCACGGAAAAATGGCACTTGTTAAAGGAACATAGACCTTCCTCTTAAGTTCAATTTGAAATGTAGAAGCGAGAAAATATACCAATACATATTAATAATTTAAATTTTCTTGGTTTTTAGGAAAAATACTAGCTAGAATAAGATTCTAGTAGTAATAATAGTATAAGACAGTTAAATAAATTTTCAAAAGCTACTTTCATGTATGCATAATTCAAGGCGTGTCATCTATAGCCGTAACACTTGATAGATTCTATTCACATCTACAAGATTATACCAATATTATTGACATTTTTTATCAATGTGTAAGGGCCTACCATATAAAAAATAGATTCGAATTTTACTTTCTCTTAAGCCCTCAGAGAGATAAAGTATTGTGATTTAAAAAAATCAAACTTGTAATTTTGATAAATGTCGAAATTTCATGACCCCGTGAAACCAAAAGAATAGTTTTCGCGATGCCGTCTGTCTGTCTATCTGTTTGTAGCTCGGCCTAAAACATAAACAATTTTATCGTTCGGGCTAAAATGTGTTAGCTAGGCTCTTAGTAAGGTTCCCCCAAGGTAATTTTGAAATTATATATCCAACCCTAAAATTGAGGGTAGTTTACTGAAGGAAAAAAAAAATAGGAGAAAAAGGTTATTTTATCAAAATCCTATTTAATGATACTGACTGAACTTTATTTCTAGGTATTGTTTAACTTAACAAATATAATGGTGCATCTCATTTTACAATAAAAATTACTTTTATGGTACTTTACATAAGCAGACATTTTCGATTTTGATCGTATCTCCACAACTATTTGAGATACGAAATAACCCATCGTTTTAAAGTTGTAGTAGACCCTATTGGAAAAATAAAAGTAATGTATTGAAATATATTAATATAACCAATAGTTTCGGAGCTATAGGAAAATTTATATAAAGCTTATATATATAAAGCTTATATATATATATATATATATATATAAATGGAACTCTTTGAAATGTGAAATTGATTACTATGCTCTTTGCTGTACAGATATGTTAATTATATCTCAATATTTCTGTAACGGTGTATTTTATTTCATTTATGCTTTTTGGTGGAGTTTTTCTCTAACAATATATATTATTTCGTTTTACAAATCTTACTAGTATTTAGTAAATGCCTCTATTTTATGATAAAAAAAAAGAGAGAACTACATCATACTATTTATTTTTAGAAGCATACATTCGTAGATCACTGTTACTTTTATCTGAATGATTCAAGAGTTCACTTGTTAAAATCTTTTCATTGCATTTGCATTGTTTTAGTTACCATTAGTAAATTGTGTGTGTGATTTTATAGTCCACTCGCCATCGGAGGTGTTGTAGTTGACAGCTTGCAGAAGTTACCAGATATATTCTCATGTATCAATTCGCCAAACAATTTGATCTGCGAGATAATTTGTTGAGCTGTTGTTACTTTTAGCAATTAAAACTCTCACAACAAACATTATTTTTATTTTTTTCCTTTTAACCATGTTTACTTATTCTGCTAGCTGGTAGCCCCCACCACCCTATCCCACCCTATGACGAATGGAGTTTAGTCGTGTGTATTCATTGTTGAACTTTTTAAGTAATTTTGTTGTTGTAAATTTTAAGTGAATTCTTAGAATTTCTAGGTAATTTTATTGGAAATTCTTTGATCCTTTTTAGGCCATCAAACTCTGGTCACTCATAATCGTGTTAGTAAATATATATGTTAAACATTCTCAAAGTGTTTAATTAGGCCTACGTAAATTAGAAATGCCTAATAATCTTTGGCCATCATTTAAAATTTACATGATTAAAATTTAAGACTAGGCCATGGATATTAAAGCTTAAAGTATACAGTTTACACTAAATTATTTTAATTTGGTCTATAAATTACGGCAATAGGGCAATAGATATGTTCTTTAAATATAAATTTGATTCAAACTTTTTTTTTTAAAAGTTATTAATTTAAACTCCAGAAAACATATCATGACTTGAGTATGATTCAGCAATTGAAAAAAATATAGTTTTTACATTTTAAAACCTAATATTAGTGCTAGTTGCCTTTTATATTAAAAAAAAAAAACGAATATCGTAGGGCCTTCTCAAGATTTACGAAAATGGATAAATAACATTAATTTTGTTTCTTGATACCTTAAAATGCAAGGATATTAAGAAACCATATGAATTCATGGCACATAAACTTTAGGTTCATGGTCAAACATAAAATGGCTTCAACATATTGTGAAATAATCTAAATCTACATAGTCAATTCTAGCGTTATTAAATGTATCTAATTTTATTGACGGCGTTATTTAAATTATGAATAAACTATTTTTTTTAAAAAACACGGCCTACTTCATTCAGAATTTGTCATTTTGGTGTACGATTAATACTCTTAAAGTATTCTCGCAAGGTGTTTATATACAATTACTTACTATATGGCAAAGTCCATTGCCACACTTAGAAAAATATGACGAGCTAGTTCTATCCACTATACCTCAATCTCAGTTATGTCCATTCTAATGTTATCCTCACTTCTGCGTCTAGTTCTTTCCACTGATCTCTTTTCATTGGGTTTATCAGTTAGTACCCTGAACAAGGTTCTAGATTCTCGCATTCGCTTTGCATGTCCTGCCTACCGTAATCTACGAGACTGGATCATCCTAACAACATGGTATGCACCCCATCATTATATAGTCTCCTCCACTCGATTCCCGGTAACCTTATCCCTTTAGGACCAAAAATAGATAATCATCAGAATTATTTGTTTAAGTTATATAAATCACCATAGACATAAGTCAAATGAATTGATCTTTAACTTAGATTATCTGTAAGTAGGCCCTATTACAATTGAAACTTATATTTCATTTCTCTAGATACATTAAAATTGATCTTTGTTTTATTTTCCTTTGAAAATATAACAATTTGAGTTTACATTTGATTGTTCTGGAATGATTATTAGTAAACTGTTTCTTTTTATATAACCTATATTATCAATACCTATAAAATAACACTAATAGGCCTATTATAATAGAAGCAGAAATAACCGGCTTTTCTTTACCTCAAACAGACAGAATAAAATCTCTTCCTTTATTTCTTCCTATACCTAGATTTTAATAAATCTAATAAAAAAATTAAAATTCTTCCTTCTAGGTGCACATGTTTATGCACAGGGGCTACTAATTTTAAAATGTCAGCTCTCTGAGTGCGGTGGATACCGCGCAATGCTCATGGCAGACAAAATCTTCATTTTATTGATATAAGACTATGGACGTTGGACACACAAAAATTATGCTTGAATTTTGAAAAAAAGGTTCTTCCTATAGTAATAATAATATTATATAATAATTGTGAAACATTTCAAGTGGACCCTCAAGTTTTATTTGACGATGTTGTTCTATATAAATACAAAAAGATTGTCGCCTATTTTTCAAGTTTTGAATCTTACTCCTTTAATAATTTATTTGTTTAGGCTTTGTTGTATTTTTGTCGAAGTATTTATTGAGGAGAGCCTGTATTCTAATCCATGTGGGTTCTAATTTTGACTAACAATTTTATTGAAATATAATTTTGGATCTAAAAATGTATTTTTCCAAGCCATTCCCCCATTTATCCGAGTAGTTAGAATGGTCATCTAACCTGGAGAGCATTCCAGGGTCGGCGCACGGGTGCAGACCAGAGACCACATCCACGACGCCTGCCCCAGCACCCACCGCCTCCCTGTGCGGGGGTGGCGTTGACGGCCGGGGCACTGCCACCTTCCTGGAGGCCGGTTCGGACCTGCTCAAGATGCTCGAGATGGAGAAAGAAGTGTAGAGCGGTGACGTCGTCTTGTTGCTGGTAGGGGCGTCGCGGGGTGGAGATGCCGGGGGCCCCTGTAGTTTGGGGGCGGCGGGCTCGACGCCCGAGGGGACCCCATGCCGGACGAGCATTGGCTTGACTCTGGGCTGCTCACCACGGACACCTCGATGTCGCCTGGTTCCGTCATCACGACGACCGCATGCGGGCGGGAGTCCAGAACGCGCGACGTCCGTCGGACTGTCCCCCCGGTGACTCCTTCCGGATAAGGTGTAGATTCTTTTCTCGCTTGGGTGGACTACGGAGGAACCCTCTAGTCTTCTTAACGATGTCCTGAAGAGAATGGCAGCTTTTCAACTGAATATAAGTTGTTTTTTAACTAAAAAAAAATTGAATCTACGACGCGCACAAGTGTTTTTATATTTAAAAGCACAATCTACGAGATGAGCTTCGAGAGCTGGTTTAGAACGATTCCCACCTCCAAAAATTATCAAAAACCTCGCCAAAAGTCGAAGTTAAATTTTTAAAATAGTTATTGAATAGCGCTAAGGATAGTTCTACTTCACACTTGAGCATCTTCCAGAAGAAGAAGAAGAAGAATGAGAAAAAACTGAAACGTTTTCCGTAACAGATTTATCGTCCCTTTTTAATTATTGTCATCGACCATTTTGCTGTTTATGTGATAACGCGCACTCAACGACATCCAGTTCTCACACTTGTAAAAAAAAAAGTTCCTTAAGAAACACAAATAGAACTCACTTCACGACAGCATTTAATAATAAATAATTAGTTTCAGATAACAATGTAGACATTAGTGTCTGCCCTACCCTGAGTGATCGGCGGATAGGACGCCGTCTGCACCGCGTCCTACCAATCCACCACGGAAACCACAACTACTGCCGATATCCTATCTTCCTCCTTACAACCACCGTGTCCTTCTTCTTCCTTCTTCTCCGTTCCAAGCCCCTCTCACTCCCTCCGCTCAGTAAATAACGTAATTACACAACAAATAGAAGTGTCACCCATGCTTAAAAGTGTATCGACAACAGGGAGAACAAAAAAAAGTAAGGGGAGTGATGGACACCCTCCCTTCACCCCTAAACCTCTAGAATAATAAAAGAAAGAGAAGCGCGCTGGTAGAACCATTCAAGGATTGGTCCACTCGATAGCGATGCCTTGTGAATCAAAACGTTATCACCTTTTCGCGGTAAGCGATTATGACCCTTAACGCTATACACACCGAAAGGTTTAATTCCCTTGTTCGGAAGACGAGTTGGCCGTATCCACCGCGCCGCCGTACCGCTGACAGCTCATTGGATGAAACCAGGTCAGTGGATAGCAGGGAGAAGGGGGTATTGATGCGCCGTCGGGAGGAGTGGAAGCGATAGGGGTCGATGCTCGCGTAACTCGGCGAGTGAGTGGTGGAATCGTTTCCCCCGCAGCCGGCGGTAAACCCAGCCCACCGCGTTTCTCCAGAGGAGCTATTATCCGGACGGAGCGCAACTGAGCAAGGCACTGTGTTTTTTTTTCTTCCATGGTACCAAATAGTCGCTGAAAAGGAAGAATAAAAGGGGTAAACGGAAGGCGCTTGCAATTAACGGTGATTACTGTGCAACCTCTTTACTTGTAAGGCATATGTTTACGCAGAACAACCGAACAAGTCTATAACGTTCGGCTTTACCGCGAGGTTTTTCGAACTCTTTTTGGGGATTCAAGAAACGAATATATTGCGCGCTTAAGGATGTTCAAGCAAATTATGTGGGTTTTTTAAATCTCATTACCAGCTTCGGTTGTGGAATGATCGAGGGCGCTACTCTCGCATTAGACTGGACAACCTATGACGGGAGGTCAGAGTTCGAAATCTGACTGTTTGTATTGAAAGTTTTTTATAAGTGGTTTTCTCTTCTCATGCCCCAAGCAAATTCGGTTGCATTTTCTCCAAATTAAACAGGCTATATTACGTCTATTCCGTTCACGGTAGGTTTTACCTGGATGACAGTTCGAAAATCATATGTTTAGGTTTTGGGTTGCCAAGACTTGTAAAAGATCACAGTTTTGTTATAAATGTAAAGATCTTTAATTACCTGTTATATATTATATTTAAAATAACCTAAACTTAAGTTTTCTCATGCTATTTAATTTTTTTAAATAATTTCTTTTTATCCAAGTCGAAACAATATTTTAAACATAATTAAAAGGACTTATTTTTCGTTTTGTAACGTTACTGATTTTGTGTAATATAGTGCACACATCAATATCTTTTAATACAGGCATCGTATTTACTTGGAAAAGAGAACATTGTTGTCATTTTTTTACATACAATAAATGATTTTATGATTATTTTATCGTATTTTGAAATATTTAACTGAATAAAATATTTTCATCAACTGCTTGTCTATCATTGTAAGAAACTTGTTTACCGTTATGTTCACTCATATGGTTTATATTCGTCATTCGCCATTTTGAAACTATGTTCGTTAGAAGTTTTTGTGAAAGTGGTGTTAATATTTTTTTAAGGGTAATAAAACTATAAATAAACTTTGTGTCCGACCTCAATAAATATATAAATAATATTGGCCTAAATTACTGTGGTTAACAATCACATTCATTTATTACCATTTGTTTTCATTACAGTCATCCAAAGTGATAGATGTCAGCTGTTGGCGTAGTGATATATTAGGGATTACTTCTAGTAACATTTCGAGCTGTCATCCAGGTAAACTTGCTCGTGAATGACTTATATGACCTTTGATATTTGTATTGTTACTGTAATAGGTACTAATATCTTTAATGTAATTATTTATCATAGGTTTAATCAAGGCTTAACTAATTGATCACAAAAATCACGTTAACTAGATATAAAAAATGAAAATACAGAGAAGACCTCAATAATTATTTATACAAGATCAAAATATTCTTAATTCTAAGAGCACAATAGTTTAAAAACTACTCCGTGACGTCAGCCAACAAGCCCCATTTTGTTTGTTATGTTAAAAAATATTTATATACGAATTTTAATCAAATTTGTTAGAGTGGATTTTGAGAAAATCGATGTTTACTCTTTTCGTCCGTAGACTATAGGGTAGATACGATTGTGTAATTCCAAGAATTCCTCCGCGGAACTATATGAAAACCGACCGAGCAGCCAATGCATGTTAGCGAAGATAGTGCTAACATTTGCGGATAGAGGTGTCATGTGGTCAGCACAATGTAAGCTACTTTCCAACCGCTAACCTCAATTTTCTTGAACAGAGCCGTTACTTCTTTATTCAAGTACAGTAGCCCCATGGCTTCTTTGGTGCTGACTGACAGATGTCAGCTGACGGCTTTGAAAAGATACCAGACCAAATTATGTCTCCTTATGCCAAACCATATGATCTGCAAAAACATGTGTTTAGCAGCTCTCACTTCTGACAGTCAAAATTCAGGTATATACCGTACCTAAATGTTGACTGTCAGAAGTCAGCTGTCAGTTAGCACCAAAGAAGCCAGGGGGCTACTGTAGCTACTTGTTTTCTTCAAGAGGCTGAGATGATCCCTTTCCAGATCCATTGCCTCACAGATAGTTTTGCAAGCGCCAGGGATCAAAGCGGGACTTGTGGCTCTGTAGCCAGGAATGTTGACCACTATACCACAGAGATGGTCAATGGCTACCAAACAAAAATAAATCATAATTTGATTGAACATCCTCAATCATGCCTACTTAAAAGTAAATATTTTAATACCGTTTTTTATTATTAGAATGGCAGTACTGAATTTCAAAACCACTAAAACAATCATTTTCATTTAGGCCTATTTATCGTGCACTTTCTGAATCGACCGATTATATGGGCACGTGACTTAATAACTCAAACATAGAACAAACACAGCACCCAGCCCTCGGCCGTTAACTCATCACTGTAAAAGGGTAAACCCACATTTCACTAAGGATATATTTCAGTAGACAGACACGCTATGGATTGATCGAAAACAATCCTCCATTCTATCAAATTTATCTATCGTAGCTCTGTCGGTTTGTTCGTAACAATAGCTAATTATTACTTGCTTTGCTCTCGCGTGAAAGTTTGCATTTATTTCAGCTTATCGTGTTTATTAACTATAAAACTTAAAACGTATGATTTTAATTTTTCATAATCCCTTGGGTAGAGAAAGTATTGTGATCGTCAAAACATCAAATTCAAGATTTTGATGGATAACTCCCTGAACCTGAAAACGTGTTTTTTCCTGTCTGTCTGTCTGTCTGTATCGTAACCTAGAACCGAAACTGTGTTACCGATCAGACTAAATATTGGTATCTATCTAAGAGTTGCCATAAAGTTCCGCGGAGGAATTCTAGGAACTATACACTCGTATCTACCCTATAGTCTATGGATGAAAAGAGTAAACATCGATTTTCTCAAAATCCGCTCTAACGAATTTGATTAAAATTTGTGTATAAATATTTTTTAACATAACAAACAAAATGGCACTTATCATTTACTCATGGGAATGACATAAGGGTACTTTACGTAAGTGAAAATTTCCCATTTATATCATATCTCCACAAATCTATGAGATAATAAATAGCTTAGGTATATCATTATACATTTGTAGGGTTCTTAAAAACAAACAGCTTTTATTATGAATAATATTTTATAAAATTAATATTTTCTGAGTTATAGGTAGGCTACTTGAACTCAAAACGGTGAATTCTCTCTTCCACCCACTTTACCCTCCTATCTCCCGCATCGTTCAACACGTTAGGTGGTTTTCTATTCTCTTTCCAGACGCAGTCTCACTCATGAGCCCATGATGTGAACATTTTTTTCTTGATCTTTCCAGGCCAATACCGGACCACTCCACCTATAAAACACGCACTAACTTACAAGCGTTGCAACACAAATACCAAACCCCTAGTCATGAAACATACGTTTACCATACCATACTCCCTACAACAAATTAACATTTAATCATCATTTTCCCTTTCAGGACAACTCCATTGATCCTTACGAGTACATTCTAAACGTTCATATCCTATCCTCTTAGGCAGTTATACAGTTCAACCTTAATCTTATAATAATAAAAGGAAGTGTTTGTGCGCGAAGCCCAGCCAAATCTACGTCACACAGAGATCTGAAATTTTTAACATTGGTGGACGGAAGGGGGTCCGAATGCACCTCAAAGCCGGATTTTTAATTTGCTTTTTAATTAGGTTATTTATAACTAATTTATGAAGAAAATATTTTTAATCTAGTTTAGAATCACATTTCAAAGATAACGTTTCAACATTAAATCGGGCACAACGGGAGGGGGGGGGGCTTATCTAATTTTTATTCCACAATGGGTCACGGGATGTGTGTGTGTAGGGGGGGGTTATATTATATAATTCTTATGCCACGATAGGTCACGGGCAGCGCCGTGCGGGATTGCTAGTATCTAATATGACCTACTTCTCATCCTTGAAGATAATGGATACACATACTCGCCACCAACATCACCATACCTCTTTAAGGACCTTCCCAACGTCTTGGAACAAGTTCAGTCAGGTACACAGGACTCTCCTTGGCTCTCTCTAATGCCGGTGAGCTACACAGTATGAAGAGAGCTCACCAACCTTGTCAAACTTAGATAATGACTGCACTATTAGTATGCCTGATCTGAAAGGCTTTATTTCTTACCAGAATACGACTGTACAGTAGGATTATGGTACGAAATAAGACCTTCCAAGAATGGTTTCCTACCCAAATCAAGGCGTAGTTTATGGATGTGTGAAGCTTTGAAATCTCGAGGTCAAAGCACAAATTTCCTTCGCTTTGACTTCTACACCCACAGCAACTTTCGTATCCTTGAAACATTTCGAAGGTAGAATATATTTCACTAAATATGAAATGTTTCAACATATAGGTCTAATAATTCCTAGAACATATAACACACAGTTTTAAAGACCAAGTAATGATTAAATGGCATCTATAAAGTAACCAGTCCCTTGGTGAAGTGGTCGGTGCACCTGGCATCCAACCTAGAGGTCCCGGGTTTGATGCCCGGATGGTATTATGTATATTTTTCTCGAAAGGGTAACTATCCCAACGGTCACCGTGGTATGGTTAGGTTAAAAGTTTCTAATTGTTCCACACCCTCATTTTACCTTTCACCATCTTCTCATCGGGACATGGAAAGAGCCTCCACGGAAAGAATGTACGATTAGTACATTCGGGCGTCTCCTGGGCAGCAGTACTGTACATAAGCACCAGCTAACCTTCTCCCAAATTAGGCTACTAGTGATGTGACTAAAATTAAGCATAGTTAAACAAACATATTTTAGGATAGGTAGAATAATTAAATCTGTTTTGTTTTTCCCGCTAAACCTTTCTCTTTGCACTTAAAGGATCGTTAAAAAAATTAAAAGTATTGTTATGTAACAATGAAACCCATATTTTCAACTTTTCTTCGCATTTTAAAAGTCATATTTGAGCCCCCTCTCCCCTCCTAGATATAAATAATAAAAAAAACCCATCTAATTCACGTCCAATCGTCCATATTGTCACTTTGAACATGATGGGGAGCTGAATATTTATAAATACAACGATGTTTTCTCTCACACAGGGGTAGTTTACACCCTCTGTCATTAGAACAGCACGAAGCTTTTCATCCCCCTTGCCTGTGTGAACTTTTCATCCCTCTTAAACAATAACTAATACAACCCTCTGAAGGCAACCTACCAGCTGAATATCATCCTCCCACTGATATTGCCTGTGAATGATGGCCTTGGGGTTTCAAACATTAGACCAGTGACTCCCAGCCAGGGTTCCGCGAGGATTTGCAAAAGCTTGCTTTTTATTGGTCTGTGTATAGGAAAGGAAAGGTTGAGGGGAAAGAAGAGCTTAGGAAGAAGGAGGATTCAAATACTAGATGAGTTGAAGGAAATAAGAACATTCTGTGAGCTGAAGGAGGAGGCAGAGAACAAGGTGCATTGTAGGTCTAAGTTCACTGACAAAGGAATGAAGCTGTCGTAAGATAGAACACCTAATAATACATACTTTGTGGAAAATGTAGAAATATGCTCACAGAACTCGTGCATACGAAGAAGAGGAAGAGATTAGTACCGGAATAATGTTAAAAGTGGGGGTAGTAAGAATATTGATAAGCCAAGATCGACCTCGGTGGTCTTGGGAAAAAGTGCTTGCCTCAGAACCAGATGTTCGTGGGTTCAAACCCAGTCGGGGTTTATCTTGAGCGATAAGAATCCGTAACACAACTTTCTTCGGAAGGGAAAGTAAAGCCGTCGGTCCCATGTCGATTGTGGCATGTAAAATAACTCTGAAAGGTATGTAAAGAAAATACCTTCCCCTTCTCTCGCTTATAGAAATTCTCGTATGCTGATATAATCAGTCGGTTCAGAAAGTGCACGTTAAATACCTCAAATAGATAAAGATAAGCCGAGTTCAAGTACCAAGGGACAGTAATAATTAGTAAATATAAGTAGGCAATAAACACTCCTGAAATAATTTATTCAAGTATGAGTTAATTATTGTTAATATTTTACTAAAACTCTAGGTCTACTAGTTTAAGCACATATATTTTGTAATTTACCCCTGTAGAACCTAATGTTTCGACCAGGTAGGGATCCCCGTAGATTCTATGAAATATTTCAAGGGTCGCTTCAAACAAACAAGGTAAGAAATCACACATCATTACACACACACGTTGCATTTGGTTGCGGGTTCGAGCTCCTATCGGATACACCGGTGGAGTTTCCCACATGTAATTTTTGAAAGTGTGGTTTTTTCATTCTCCTTCCATCGTAATACAGGTAAGTACAGATACCAGTGGCGGCTCGTCACTTTAGAAGCTGGAGGGCGCAGCCTGCTTAATTAATAAATTATTTCTAAATAATATATTTAAAAGAAGACACAAATTTCGGAATATGTTTTGCTAAATATTCATTTAGTTAAACTCAAAAATTAATATCACAAACAACATTGAAAGATAAAAAAAAAACTTCCCCCAAAGGACGTGGATGTGTTGTAGAAACTATGCAGCTGTGTAATATGCATACATATATAGGTATGTATGTTTTCACTTTGTTCCATACAAAATCCAGGACATGGCCTACCTAATGAATTCTAATCTCTTTTTTGATCAAGAGCTAATCTTGCAATATTCGTTGTCTTAAGCGCTTGAATTGAACTATTCATATTAAGCCTAGTTACAAAAAGTATTAAAACATATAAATCAAATAAACATTATCCTAAAATAACCCTACATAATATTATTATAAACACACACGCCACACACACATCCTCAAGATGCAGGAGCATGCAGGATGACTGACAACAACTGTTGCTGGTTCACGCTATACACATTTCACAAGCTTTCAACCTTAGGGCGCGTGAGGGAGTGCTCCTTCAAAAGAAGAAAAAGCAATGCTAGCTAGCTAGAGCAGGATGGTGACAGCGGGTTAAGGGGAGGGAAGTTTCGGTTTCACTATGTCAGGCGCTGACCGTCGCGCGCCCAACTGCATGCCATTTGAAGATAAGAGGTGAAGAGGTGGGAAGGTTTGGTTTCCAATATCAGGCGCTGACCGCCTCGCGCCCAACCGCATGCCATTTTAAAAACATTACCTGCTATTACTTAAACCAAAAACATATTTTTCTTGAAACTATTATGGTAAGATAAAATTGTCGTGAGAGTGCGAATAATAACTTTAAAAGGATCTGGGGATTCGTGGGGTTGGGGGGCGCGCGCCTCCGCACCTTAGGGACGAGCCGCCCTGACAGATACGTTACGCAACCCTTCTCATCTGAACCGCTTAGATTAAGACTATAATAATACTTTTGTTTAACATATAGGCCTACTTTAGGCTAACTAGCTGTGGATTTCAAATGAATACTAGGATTCAACGTAGACGATTTCAGGGATTCTACGATTTTTATTTTTATTTGTGAGTGTTATTATTTTTTTTAAATAAAAAGTGGTCCGCTTGAGAAAAAAAAACACTTTTAAACCCATAATCTTAGAGTAATAATTTACAATATTAATAACTAGGCCGATTTTATTTCAAAAACTTCTTGAGACAAATTTTAAGGAATTGTAATTATATTATTTTTAATATGTTTATTATCTCATGGAATACTTCACGTGGGCTTTCTAGATAATGTAATTTTTTTAGCAGCACGTCTTACTACCCGTTTGGGTTTTATGCCTATGTACTAATTACGTTAGTGGGTTAGGGATGAGGAAGGTTGAATTTAGAGGAAGTGTACTCACATATTCGTAAAGGGAGATTGGTGAAAACTTTAAGGGAAATCCCCCTCAGTACACCCGACCGGGATTGAACTAAGATCTCCCTGTCATCGGCCGTTTAATCTCCTGTGAGAATGATGCCTTAGACCATGCGGCCACCAAAGGGAGTTTAATAATATTCCGTCTTTCAATACACACTAGACACCAGCGCACTTAGATATTTACTACAATGCCTAAACCCGCCTCGG
Source organism: Timema cristinae (assembly GCA_039000515.1). Classification (NCBI taxonomy): domain Eukaryota; kingdom Metazoa; phylum Arthropoda; class Insecta; order Phasmatodea; family Timematidae; genus Timema; species Timema cristinae. Next base: position 64,253,093 of record JBCFYV010000003.1, on the reverse strand, counting down.
TGACGTAGTTGGCTAACGTGCTAGTCGTGTTGAACTCGACTGCTGAGGACGGGGAGATCGAGGTTCGAATCTCGGTCGGGTGAACTGGGGCGGTTTTTCCTAAATGGTTTTCCACTCTCCCTCCACGCAAATGCGGGTTCACTTCCTCTAATTCAACTTCCTAAATTCCTAATCCATTAGTATAATTAGTACTTAAAGCGTATAACCCGAACGGGTAGTAAGACGTGGTGCTAAATATTATTATTATTACAGCGCCTAAGTCAGGACCCTGCTGGAATCAAACCAGTGGTCTCTAGATTTGTGTTCGACCTTGGAAAGAGCGCACAAGAGTGACAAGACAGAATATAACTCATCCAGAGTGAATTTTGTCGAGTATTGAACTTTGATATTCCGAGTCAAAGCTGCCATGCTCTTCTCGACATGGCCTGGAGGCTACAAATGTATTGAATTAAAACTCAGACCTTTAGTTCCCACCACTTTAACAAGAAGCGCTATATTATTGTACGTAGGCCCATAGGCCTCAACCATCGAGTGGGCCGAGCTAGTTTTGAAAAGCACGCTCTTCAAAATGTTTGTGGGGGGCCCCGGGTATAAAGACCGAAGTGTGGAATGGTAAGGGGGAGTGGGGGATATTCTCTTGTTATAATTTATTGTATTATTACTTTTCCTACGGACAAAAGGAACATTTTGTTAGAACCATTGTGCATTGTGTTTTCAATTACAATGGTAACGTTGGATTTTAAGAAAGGGTTTCATGTTTGTGTCTATATACACAGTCTAGCCATAGGTTACCAACAAATAAATCTATCACAAAACATTTTCAAATAAAAAAAATAGTGTTTTTAAACTCAAAGTTTACATGTCATTAAATTTAAGAAACAAGTAATACAAAATAATGTTTTGTTTTAAAAAAAAACCTGTAGGTCTATGTTTTAATTCGTTGATTTTATTTTACATTTGCGTTTTAAAATTTTAAACAAAACCTAGCTAAATGTAACAAAGAAAAATATAATACAAGCTGTTGGAGCGTTTAGTTTTAAAAAAAAAAGGCGTTGTAGGTTGTGAGCGCAAATTTGTTATTCTTGCTTGCAACACTAAATAAAATAGGCCATGTGCATACGAAAACTTAAAAAATAAGAATGATACACTTAACATTTATAAAAGCTTGTCTAAATGTAAGCCTTCAAGCAGATGGTTCTTAAACAATTTTTGAAACACAAGCTTAAAGAGAGTTTCCTAAGTAACTGATATATCGCCAATCAAATGTTGCGCTCAGGTTATATAAGTACAAATTTTTTTAATAGTACACAAGTTTGTTGTTTACTGGAACTAACACAAAACTATTTGCTATGACGATATACATATTCAGACTTGTCAAGATGGTTAAATGTTGTAATTTTCTAATTTGAAAAGTCCACAAATCAAGACCTATGCTCGGGAAACTAAAGGTAACTGGAGTAGGAGCGTAGAATGGATATTTATGTATCTAATGATGTAGTTAAATAGGACGGCCTCACCAAAGTACGTATTGCTCTTTGTATTTTCCGCCTCCCTGTTTGTTCTTCTACCGACGTCCAACTCCACAAAGTAACTTTATAAATCCACTTGACTTATGGCATTTATAAATTCTTTCTTACCCACCTCGTGGTGTAGTTGGCTAAAGCTCTATATTTGTGTTGAGTTAGACGCTGAGAATGGGGAGATCGAGGTTCGAATCTCGGTCGGGTGAACTGGAGGTGGTTTCCACTCCACCTCCATGCAAATGCGGGCTCACTTCTTCTAAATCCAACTTTCCCTTCATAATAAATTAGCGTAATTAGTACTTTATAACCCGTGTAACCCGAACGGGTAGTTAGACGCGGGGCTAAATAGTAATAATAAACCCTATCTAGTGCTTTAACAAATGTTGTTGTTTAGTTACGGTATCTTGACAAGGGGTGAGGACTTTATCTGGATATATTATTAGCCAAGATAACTGGCCCCGTGGTATAGTGGTCAGTGCACCTAGCTACGAGCCTATCCCGAGTTTGATACCCGGCTGGTGCCTTGGGTATTTTTCATGAAAAGGGAATTACCCCAACGATCAACAGGATTTGGTTGATTAGACATAAGTTAGGTTTAAGTTTTTCCACTGGTTACACACTTTCATACTCACGATCACCCTCATACCCACTATCACTCTCATACCCACTATCACCCTCATACTCATATCACTATACTCATACCCAATATCATGCCTAATGCTGTGACGTGGATTATTTCCAAGACGCAGTTCCTGTTAGAATGTAGGCTACTGTTATTATGGTCTCCCCAGTTTGTCCCCATTTGACCAACCGTATATAGTATTTTCTCCACACGCCTCACATGAGAATAGATTTATGTTGATACCTGACCAATGAGTGTTCTACTGAGTGATGATAACAAATCAGACACACAGTTTTTAGCACGCTCTGCTTGAACTAACAATTCTACACGACACGACACTGCAGGCGACAGAATTAAACAATTTTATTTGATTAGCACCACGTCTTATCACCTTTTCGGATTATAAGCACGTGCGTGTACTAATTAAGGTAACGTGTTATGGATGAGGAGGATTGAATTTATGGTAAGTGTACCCACATTTTCTTCTGGTGGAGAAAGATTGGTAAGCAATTTGGGGAAAATAGCCCTCGGTATACCTGACCGCTATTCGAAACCGGATCTTCTTGTAATCGTCAGTATAGTGTACTGAGAGAGTGGCGCGTTAGATCAAAGACGAGTGAAACGGGTAAACTATGCCCTATTATCACTAAAAATAATTGTTTTAGAAAAAAATAACATATGTTATATTTGATAAATAATGTTTTAGTTTAATTTTTAACTTATTTATTATTAAAATTAAATTAATTAATAAATTATATATATCTACAACATTTCTCAAAGTTTTAAATTTTAATGTGTTAAACATAGTTAGAACACAAATTAACAAACTATTTTTGAGTCCTCACAATTTTTTTAGGCGTGCAACGGGGTCCGGAAGTTCAAAAGTTTGCGAAAAGGCGCTGCTTTAAACTATTCGGCCACCGAAGTGGGTGACCTAACAAATTAACGCTTGTGTTATCGCTCACAGGAGATAAGACTGCTTGATTCAGGTGAGTCCGACAGAGAGTCCTGGGAAACAACCCGGAGAGGGAGACGAACAAGAACATCCCTCTCGCGGCCACCCGGAGCGCTACTGGGCGGGACAGGTGTCCCCCGTGAAGAAACCGTGTCGCTCCGTGCGTTCCTCTTGTTGTACCGAGGGGGGCAGGGGCGGTACCTTGGAGGAACCACGCTGATGAGAATCATTCTCTCTCGGCTCAGCCACCTCTTCCGATTCATGCGTCCCTCCTACAGAGAGAAATTGTTAGGTAGACATCGCGCAGCTCTTGCCGGCAAACAACAACGTAAGAAGACGACGAACCCACCCATTTTTGTCGCCTGCAACTTCTTATAGCTTTTGACTATTGTGATTTGGTATTAATTCATTTTATGTAGGGATTATCTCACACCACATGGAATCAGTGGCGTATTGGGAAATGTTTCCAGGGTAGGCAGAACTGTTTTTCTTAATACGAAGTAAGTTATTTAACCTACACTTTATCAATCCACCGATTATAAAGACGAACTTAAATCTATATCCAGCCCCCCAGCCGTTAATTCGTCACTGTGAATGGGGAAAACCCCAATTTCATCTGTAATATTCTCTTTTTTTTACCATAACAGTAACTGAGCTCGGGACTCTTAACTTAGTTAGCAGACACGCTACTGGGATAAGATACCGGACCAGAGTCAGTTAAATGATAGTTAAGTGATATTTTCTCAACAACTTGATTCCCCTTTTCATAATCGTCGTTAATTCTTAAATATTAAGGGTGATAGAACAAATTCATTATTTTACACTTTAAAATATAAAATGCGTAAACTTGAAGAGGAAATAGTAATAATAAAAAAATAACAAAATTATTTCTAAAAGTTAAATACTCAATTACCTCAATAATTTATTAACTGTTCCATAAGGATTTTAAATTTTCAGATTAAAACAATTCACTGTTTCTCTAAGAGTGTCTAATTTGATCATATTTTTGGGGAAGGGGGAGAAGTGAGCTTAGCTGGAGGGGTTTGATTTTATTTTTTAGCTGTTAACCACGTGTTTCTATCTGTCCGGGCTATCCTCAATATTACACAAATAGGGTAGGTATGAGGAAAATATAATTTAAAGGAAATGTACCAGCATTTGTGTGTCGGGAGAGTGGGAAAATATCTAGGAGAAACCATCCTCAGTACACCCGGCCGGGATTCCCACCCTGACCTCCCATGTCTTTGGAAAACCAGACAAGGTTCACGTCTTAGTACACATGTCCTCGCGAGTTAAAATTGTATTATTATTATTATTTATTATGGTGACTTTGTGTCGACTATGAATGGCAACATATATTACCAAAGTGGACAGTGATATCAGGGGTAAATTTGAGTAAACTCGCCAGCATTTGCTTGGAAATGAGAAGTAAACCTAAATTGTGTAAAATACAATGCTTAGAGTACACGTCAGTTGGCCTAATGACTTCCTCCTAAGTTACGTTTTAAGCTAAATTACTTTAGGCTTCACGCCTCCTGCCTCATCCCAATCCCTTATCCTGAGTGCACAAGTTTCTGAACACAAAAACAACTACATTTAAACATATAAATGAGATCTACGTTTATTCTGGCAGCGGTAAGTGTATAATCTACGCCTATTTTTAAGAGTGGTTTTTTAAATTACATTTTTGGTCGAGCTAAATTGAAAGTATTTTCATTTGAATGACACAAATGGAGAGAAATAAGTTTTTAATAACAGCAAAGGATTAGTTAGATCCTTTAATAAATAAGCAGATTATTATCAAGAGGAGCATTAAGTAGGGGAGAGTACTAAGCAAGGTGTTAAAAAAAATTAAAAAATACAAACGAGCATTTGATGCTCACTCTAGAGGAGGGGGGAAGGGGTATAAAGCAGTGAAGGTTGTAAAAATCACATTTATTGGGCAGGCAAAGCGAAACACTTTTTGACAGGGATGTCCACAATATTATATTTATTCTCTTTCTATTTGATCTACCGAAGATCAACCGTTTTAGAGATAGTTGCGAAACACCGGAGCCAATTTCAAATACGGTAGATCTAGCACAGTTTGGATCGGCCATGACTTTTAACGTGTTTTTTTAGGAAGGCAATTACAACAATTCTACAAAAAAGAATTTCCTATTAATTATTTCACCGATAAAGTATAAGAAAATGTCTAGTTCTCCTGCACTATTTACGCCGTCAGTACAAAGTTTATTGTAGCAGGAGGGCTGGGAAATTCAAATTCGACACATTTGTATGGCCAAAACAGATACCAAGAGTTGTTGAATATCTGTTATGAACATAGCGGCTTTAGATGACAAACTTTTTAAATTCCAGGACACTATTGACAAATATTCAAGATCGTTGATATCACCATGTTAAGAAATAACTATGTTCTACTGGAGACTTAATTGATTTATGATGACCAGTTTTGTCCATCCTTGTCTCATCCCTTGAGGAGAATAAAAGCTTGTTTACGTTCGATGACGCCCCATGTGAAAGTATCCACTGCTACCTGGGCATTCTTTGGAGTGTCCTCAGGTAAAAGACAAGAAAGGACTTTTTTTTTTAAACTAAGTCCTTTCCTTTAGTGAAGTGTCGAGTAGTGCATGTACTCAGTGAAGCGAGCGATGTGTTAGTACTTCATCTGTAGGATTAGTGGCAGGGTTGAAAGTGTTTGTGTGTTGGGGAAAAAGGGTCTGTCATCACAGGACAGATATTCACCCCTCACTTTCAATTTGTTATCTCACTCACAAGGACATTGTCCACGTGGTATACAGTTTATACTTTATTTAGCACCGCGTCTTTACTACCCGTTCGGCTTATATGTCTATGTACCCACATTTATGTGGAGGGGAGAGTGGAAAACCATTTAGGAAAAAAAACCTCAATACAACTGACCGGGATTGAATCCAAATCTCACCGTCTTCGACAGTCTAGTCCAGCATATGAGTAGCGCGTTAGACCACACGGTCACCGAACCGGGTGGTACACATCTTAACACAAATTATAGTGTGGTAGGTCATGAGAGCTAAGGGTAGTATTTTTGCAGTTTTGTAGCAGAAAAAAAAATATATATATATATATATTTCCAGTAGTAACATTAATCACATGGTGATATCAATTGTATGTTGAATATCTGTAAAAGGTTCCTATAATTTGATAACAGTTTTTTTATCTTCATTTAAAAAAAATTCTATTGAAATGTTCATGACAGAAATTCAAGAACGGTTGAAATTAATATTTGTAGAAAGTTAAACTCTTATGTTTGTACTGGATTTATTTCACCAAAGTAAGTTGTTTGCTATTAAAACTGCAAAAAAACAGTCACCATTTTTCGAGTCCTCTTCCATCCCACCTTAAATGTGCTAACTTTTTGGTCCAACACTGTGGTTAATTCGGTACAGTAACGTTAGAGATGGGTATCGAAAGAATCGTTTTTATCCTTTTCTTATTTTAAGTACAAAAAAAAATATTATTTTGTATATTATTATTTCTAATAGCCAAAGAAAAATATCGATAATTTTCAAATTCCAAGAATTGAAAGAAAAATATTGATAGACCTTACTTTCTTCTAATTTCTAGTACCAAAAAAATTTCGTTCTCCACTCTCCCTCCACGTTAATATGTGAAACAAATCTCTAAGTGCAATCCATCTCAAACCTACCCCAACAGTGTAAGTATTTGGACACCCTGGACTGGTAATAAAATATGTACAAAAAATAATTATTACTTTTTAATGGATTAGTGCTAGCGATTCTCATAAAGAGAACTTTATCTGACAGTTAAAAAAATTGCACTTAACTACTATGACTTATTCATACCTCAAATCATGTGATCTACAACTGTCATTCTGAATATATATTATAAATAATACAGAATAGCACTAGACCTAATAAAGGAGTGAAATATAAATGTTGAAAGCATATTTTTTTAAATTTCTAAACAAAAACTGATTCCTTAAAAAAGAAAATATCATCCTGACTTAGAATTATATTTTATAGGTTAACTAAAAAAATACTCCATGACGTCAACCTGCAATCGAGCCATACTGACCATGTAGCTAGCTACCATCTATGGGCCAACTTCCGTGGATAGAGGGTGTCATGTAGTTAGCACAATGAATCCTCCAGCCGTTAATCTAAGTTTTCTAGACCGGACCTACTACTTATTTATTCAAGTATCTCCTCAATTTTCCTCACGAGACTGAGTTAACTACGTTCCAGAACTGCTTCACAGAAAGCCTAGAAGCACCGGATATCGATAACAGGACCTCTGGACCTGTAACTTCAACCACTAGATCATTATAAGTGGTCATTTGAAAGGTTAACATACCTAAAAATAGTTTCAATACAAGTGCATCCAGTTTTCCACCTCCTAAATCCAAAGATTGGTGGCTCCGCCAACTACGGTTTGGGAGCCTCTTTAGTATAGTCGAGTGTTCCACCCAGGTGCTCTGGTGTGCTAAGTAGCCAGGAGCACAATACTAGTCTAAACCTCTTCAAAGTGCTTGGAGAACCCTTGATGTTCAGAGAGAGAGAGAGAACAAATAGAAAGATAAAGAGAGAGTTAAGTAGTGCAACTAACAGTCTTCAAGTGAGGGCCATTAATACAAGAGGATTTAAACCCAAAGACCACAAGCCCATCCGAATGTTTCCACACACTTCCCTTTTACCAAACAGAGGGGGGCAGCTATTCCAAACAAAACAAAGATTACGTTTCTTCTGCCTTCACCTTCTTCGAACTGAAAGAGATGTTATTGTGGATTTGGTACACTTCAGTGTGTTTTGTTGTGGGTCATTGGGATAGAATTGATTTCACAAGTCTAAAAATACGATCATAGAAACCGAAATACCTTAGATAATACATTGTTAAGAACTATAAATATTATGGTAGTACGGGATGACATTCTAAATTAATAATTACGTAGTTGGTCAAATATACTTTTTATCTTAGACAAAGAATACTGAAGAAATACGGCTCTCACTGTTTCAGAAATAAGCACTATAGAAATAACTTCGGACTTAGAAGATACAGTCCAATTTTCATAGGAACATCCTTTTCTGTCAGCTATTATATCTACTTTCGCATATTCCTAGGTATAGACATGTGACACGTTTGCAGCTGTAATTTTTGATAGATGGTATGGATAACTATAAAATAACACTAACTAGTAGTTCTGTGACCAGCGAACTTCGCTCCCAGAGCAGACCCTGCTTCATCCATTCTCTAATCGTAGCTACAATCATTGGCTATAAAATTGTCTTCACATGGTGATAAATAACAGTTGTTGAATATCTGTCATGAGCATAACATCATTAGATGACAAACATTTTAAATGAAGCGAAAAAGTTGTCATTAAATTTCAGGACACCCTTGACAGATATTAAATAACCATTGATATCACCATGTGAAAAAAATTAAACTATTGATTTTTCTAGAGCAAGATTTCATTAATTTTGGCCAAAAAGTTTTTTCTATAAAATCTGCAAAAGCACTGGCCTTTTCTCGCGTTCCCTCAATACCCACATTGAGATATCTAACTCAAGATAAATGGTCGAGTAGGTGAAGTGTCCTTTTGTGCTAGAGTCAGGTGCCGCATCATATACCTAGCTACCTGCAAAATATGATCAAAAAGAAATTGAGGAAATACGTCATAATATGGAAAGATGTCAGCAAAGGAATGTGCAAGAAGAGGAAAATAAGACTTGTGAGGAGATACAGTAAATAAAGAAGGGGAGCTCGTCTTTGTAGGTTTTGTGTGGATAAGAAGTTAAGTCTATTTCGTTCACGTGAATGGTTCTTGTCAATACATTGATTCCTCTTAGTAGCGCGTCAACAGAATGTGTAGAGTAAAATACTGTCTTATTGTGCCTTTCAGATGGTTTAGTGTCCAGATGGTATCTGTGTTATTTCACCAAAGATTCTGAGAAAAGAGATCAAGATGCTACAGTGAAAATAGCAATAACACAACAATACAAAATAGCACTAGTAGAGAGGTAGCCAACTAGCGGCCCATAAGGTCATTTTCTGTGTCCCGAGACAAGGTTAACCAAACCATAAATATAGATTATTAATATTATCATCAGGTTTATCCACGAGCTTCCTGATGTGTGTATATTTTCAGACTTTCCTCTTGGAATACGTGATATTTAAAATGCTCCCTTTTTTTCAGTCCAGGCAAGAGATGGGCATTGCCTTTTGGGAACTGGCACTACGAGAAAAATGTCCTGGATTGATTGAATTTAGCAGGTGAATTGCATCCATGTTTGTATGCACGCACTTGTGTGAATGCACTTTTTCTATTATGAAATCAGGGAAATCATCGCAAATAAACCGATGGACTGATGATCATTTTCATGACTTGTTTGTACTCGTTTTTCTACATGAGCACCCAGGGTTCTTATGAACTTGTATTTAATTTTAATAACACCAATATTTCACAGAAAAAATGTATTAAAATTAGAATTTTGAATTTCTTTTTGTATAATCGTGCATATGAAAGGTACTGAGGGAAAAGGGGAAAGTACATTTTTAACACAAATAGAGTTGGTGCTTTCATCTGTTAGACAATCATGAAACCTTTCTAATTGCTTTAGATTATGGTTAGCAGAGAGATCTCTGTCATATTTAAATTCATTAAAGTATTTACTGGGGTCCTTATGGTGTTTTAAATATGAAAGTTATTGTCCTGGAAAATGTGTGATTTATCCTCCACCTTTTTTTCCCTAATAGCCTTCATTTGGTCTCGTTCTATTTCTAAATATATACATAAAAATAGTAGCATATATATATTATATATATATATATATATATATATATATACATAAGCTACCATCTTTAAAGAGCCTGTATTTATTATTACAGAGAATATTCCTAAATATTGGTTAAACAAATCGTTGTGCGGCCCGTGACTCAAGTACTCGTATATTGGCCCTTTTATCAACGTAAGTTCTAAGTTGGCCACCCCTGCACTAGATATTACTTAAAAATTATGGTAGGAAGAATCTTTATAACATACAACATTTTTGTGCCTATCAACGATAACATTTTACTATTATTATTAATATTATTTGTAATGAATTGATGCTATTTAACCGTCATTTTGGATTACTTGGTAACGTGTCTTAACTACTGAAACTAAGATTCCCGGATTCGATTCCCAGCATAGTTGAGAATTAATATTATTAGTGAAATTGGTGTTTCTTCATCCACAGTTTCATCTTAGCGTTTGTGACTCTTCTTACAATCAGGTCATTCGGCCTCTGAAGCAGCTGTGAATTTATTTTAATGTATAAGGCTCTGCCATTTTTGGGGTTTTCTTTATAAATGTTTTTCTTATAAAGTCCCTTTATCGGGCTTTCTAGTGGGAAAAAAAAGCTCTAACCTTCATTTGATAAGTATTTAGACCATTGTTACTTACATTTTTGCACACGTTTAATTGCGAAGTACTAATCATATAATTTATTTTATATTAGCTAGATTAATATACAAGCTATTGCAAACCATCTTCCGTGGTTACATAATCTAAGGCGTAATTCGTGCGAAAACTGTACTGCCGATGACCAGGAGATTGGTGTTCGAATCCTGATTGTGTGTTCTGGGGGTGGCTCTTTCTTAATGGGTTTATAGTTTCTCCTCACGTAAATTCGTGTACATTTCCTCTAGATTCAACCTTCATCATCCTTAACGCATTAGCGTAATTAGGTATACATGTGTATAGCCCGAACGGGTAATGATAAGTGGAGACAAAATGAATATAAATATGAGAGAGTAAAAACATTATAAACAAATACAAATATGTCAGCTTTTTGTTAGCTTGTATACAGAAAAAAATTGATATCCAACCATAAGAGTGAGACAAGCAATTCTATTACGACAAGAAGTTTTATTTAAAAATAAGCCAAATTATCAACAAAGTTACTATGTATGAATATCAAAAACAGGTCACTGAATCCTTTAATTTACTTTTAGTAAACTATTTTGTTGTCTAAAATCTAGATCATCAAAAAAATATATTATTCTCTATCAATACGGGAAATCGATGCGATCATGTATCATACTATGAATTATTTATTGACACAACTTCCATAACTCAAAAAAACAAAAATCCAAACTCAAAAGTCTTTTTAAATCTGTGACTATATTTTCTTAACGATATTTTATATTACACGCTACGTCTAAAAGTCAATAAAAGGCAAACAAATAATATTTTTACCATCGATCGCTATAAAAAAAATATCCTACAAGTGTAAAATTGACTTGTAGGGTTGGTATGCTTGTTTGCGTGTCTATTCTACGATTGAAGGGGTCCGTCAGTATCTAGGGTATTGTGGTTGGCGTAGTCTAGACTTTGTTGAAGGAAAACCAAGTTTTTTTTAACAAAGAGATTTGGCTTGTTTTCAGAAGCGAGTGGTTTGTTTACTAGAAAATGGGGAATGGAAAGATAAATGGGGGTGGGGGGGGGATGGCGAGGGGATGGTCCTTAGAAAAGGGAAGATTTAAATTGGACGATTTCAGCTTGACTATAGAGATTCAGATGTTGAAACGGCGATGAACGATAACTGGATAAATCCCAGTTACAGAAAGATAGAGAACATGATTTACATAAACTCAAATATATTACTTATTAAATTAGCTATTTGTATAAAAATATAATAATAAGCATTCACAGACTGAGTGGCAAAAGAAAGCACCTACACGTCATAATAAAAGTTGTGATACCTAAGTACTCATATGGTACATGTTTATGGTAAAGTGTGTTGAGTATAAAACTAGACTTGTAGGGCTGTCGTTGACGATTATCTAGTTTGAGTTAGTAGGTATTTACGATCATGTCTTATGGACATAGAAAAACAAGTCAGAACCTCTGACATACTAAACTATAGACATAGAAACATAGAGTAAGAAATCTATTATTCAAAACTATGACTTATGGGCATAGAAAAATAAGTCAGAAACTCTGACATACAAAACTATGTTATATGGGCATAGAAACAAAGAGTAAAAACTCTAAAAATAAAAAATATGCCTTATGGACATAGAAAAACAAGTCAAAATCTCTGACATACAAAACTATGTCATATGGACCGAGAAAAAAGGGTCTTCCTCCAAGGGAATGCCACTACATTTACTCTAAATTCTACCTTCTCCAATTTGTATTCCGTAAGAGTAATTAACAAACATGCGTATAACCCGAACGATGAGACGCTCGAAAGATAAAAATAGTAAAAATAATCAATTTTAAACATAGCCGACATTGATTGCAAATAAATGTCTTATGTTAACTCCTGTATACAGTTCTTATCCTCGGGCCAAGGCAAGGATCGTTATTGTCCCCGTTTCTGACATTCATTTGTTACCCTTCCCCCACTCCCTCTCACCCTCCACCCTTTTCTCCTCAACTACCATTCAGAGCCATTCTTCTTTCGCTCCCAATTTGGCAAACGTTTTCAATTGCCTTTTTTTTATTTTATTTTTTAGTGTGTGTGCCAGAGACTTTCAGTTTTATTGTACAAAGTCTACAACAGAACTGTTTTTTTATTATTACTATTTCGCTTTCTTTTCAACGACACAAATTGAGCCAAGAAGGTTGACGTAGAAGCATTTCCTACCACCCTCAAGGCACGAACCACGGACTCCAATTACCAGTCAAGTGAGGACTTCTGGAGGCACGTTGCTTAGAAATAATAGGAATTTATTTTTTTCTTTGAATTACTTGATACAATTTTTTTTATTTCCCAACAATCTGTTCTAAGATATTTTTTTATGATGAAAATAAAAGCACATTGCAAAATAAAATAAAAACGGTGAACTCATTTAAAAAAAAATCGCATCTAATAACAATTCAAAAATAATGATTTTTTTTCAAGCATGCTTTACAACGGTGATATAGTTTTATATTTGATACAATTACTTGTGAATTTTTTAACGACATTAAAAACACAAAAATCAAACTAATAAAAATATCTAATTTAGTTTAAAATTAACTATATCTTTTCCTTTTTAGTTCAGTGGCTTACTACCCATTCGGGCTATAAACTTATGTACTAATCGCGCTAATTCAATAGGGATGAGGAAGGTTGAATTCAAATGAATTGTACCTACATTTGCGTGGATAAAGAGTGGGAAACCATTAAGGAAAAACCCCTCTCATGACATCCTACCTAGATTCGAATCTCGACCTCCCCATCATCGGCAGTCTAATTTACTACAAGACTAGTGTGTCAGCCACGTGGCCACCGAAGCGTGTATCTGGTGGTTACTAAAGTTACTAAAACAGTACTGTAATATAGTCATACGTCAAATCATGTTATCTTAAGCCGTCACTTTTGATAGATATTATCAATACTTATGAAATAACAAAAATAATATAGTAATGAAAGAGCATAATTATTTTAAGTTTTATTCTGGTAAGAGGTTAACCCACGCTTGTACATTTCCTTGGAAGTCAAGAGTGTTGGGTTAACATCCTGCTGAGAGTAGCATATATCTCATATAGCTTGCATCTTGTTGACGAGCGAGCACGGTGCGACCGATGGACCTTCCTGGATGGTGGGATATCGAGATCAGCAAGTTTAGGTATTAGTAATAACACATTGTTGAATGTTGGGGCCATGCGGAGTGTATGAGAGTCAGCATCTAGCAATGACTGACTAAACCATGGAGGGAACAAAATGTGATCTGATGGTTTCCAACCCCCTCCCCCACAGGAGGGTCGATCGCGGGTCTATAGAAAGGTTTGCGGGTCCCGCTATCGTGCCTGCTCCCTCGTCACGGGAGATCTATCCGGTTACCTATGTAGTAGTTTAGTCATCTGATTAGATTAATAAATATACATCTTATTGGACTAACTCGCAAGTCTCATTCCCCACGAACCATCCATCCCAACCCTTACCACTCGGGGTCCATCCCAACCATGTAACCCCCTAGGGTGCCCCGGTAAGGCTGTAGTTAGGGTTGGCTACCGAAAAGCCAAAAAGGGGATTTTATAGTAAAATGTTATTAATGTTGGCCGCAAATAAACTGTTCTTTAACCAAAATCAGTGTATTGGCCTACACGTCTTATTACTATCTACTACCACACAGCCATAGCAAAAACAAAATATAGTAACTACACCTTGATATTCTTACTAATTGACACTTGGAGCACCTTCTAGAAAATGTAAACACATTTTTTTCTATAAACATTTTATTATATTATCATTGTTATTCTATAGTTATTGAAAATATTTTAAAAGAGTGACAGAGCTGCAGATCACATCATTTGACGTATGCATACGTGAAAGTAAATCTAATAGCATTTCCAAGCTATCTGATACGTTCATTAGTAAGAAAATTAGGGTAGGCCTATAGCTTTGTCAGCACCACCCAGTATTGAACCCGATTACCTTAGACAAGTGTTTATCAAACTGTGGTAGGCATACCCCCATGGGTGTGGGAAGGATTTCAGGGGGGTACACGACCTACCACAACATTTTATTTTATTATAAATACTTTTTCGATATTATTAAATCGGATAAAACAAATTACTCCAGATTTTAAAATGATGTCATGGATTTTAAAAAAGAGACTATTTTTACCTTTGTCACGGCTTTGTTTAACTAGAGCTTTATTAACATACATATACATTTATAAATAGCTGAAAGGGGCACTTTGATTACACCAGGGCCCCGAAAGGGGTATGTGTCTGGCAAATTACAGTGACTTAGATCCATGGCGCGGAGTGTTATCAGGATAATCAGGCATAAACTTTTGCGGTGAAAATTAATAACATGTTATCATATTTTAGTGTTGTTTTAGTGCGTTTTGATAATATTGCTTGTTCGACAGCCTAACTCAGTCAGTATCTTACCTGCCTACTGAACTAAAACTCCTGCTTTCGAATCCTGGCGTGGCAAACAAGTTTTATCATAAATGAAATTGGGGTTTCCCCCTTTCACAGTTATGAATTAATGGCCGGGTGTTGTGTCCGTTGTAGATTTATGTTAGTTTATAAGTCGTGTGTTAATTAAATCTCAGTTCAGAAAATACACGTTGAATATTTCTAATAAAATATTTATTTTAATACACCCTGATTTTTTAATTGAAGGATCTGTTTAGGAAAATCATACATATTTCTTTGTGGCCAACATCGATAAAGTTACTTTTTTATTTGTGTTTTTTATAGCTATTGATAATACCTATCAAAAGTGACAGATGAAGATAACATGACTTGACATATGAATATATTAAAATTGTTTTAGTAGCTTTAGTAACTACTAGATACTGTTAGCCTATTCCTACCAACATCAGGGTATAGCTGCAATGATAACATAACCTGTCGTATGAAAACGTGAAAAAAGACCTAATCACTTTTTCTAGTTTTCAGATAAAGACCCTTGCTATTAAAATTGGACCATATCAAGACTCGGTACACTTACAAATAAAGAAGCCCACAGTATAAAAAAAAACATGAAAGATTTCTCCCATGTCCTTTTAACACCCGAAATCCCTATGACAAGACAAGTAAGTGGCATTTTTTGTTTGTTTGTCCAGACTTCAAATTTCACCCCCATCGAATTTGAAGAGGAGAAGGGGTGTTATTGGGGGAGGGGGTTGGGGTTAAAGCCCCTCGCATGTTAGGGAAGCCGACTCTCTTCTTCAGTCAATAGGGCATGAAACTGTCTGGCTAGTAAGCCGTATTGTGTTCCAGGAGGACGTTTAGTCAACATGACACTTCCATTGAAAAAAGTGGAGCCGCCGAGACTTTACTGAGCTTGGACTCCCTCAAGATTGTAGGGAAGGTGTGTTGGGGGTGGGGTGGGGGGATACCAGTGGCTCTCCTGCTCTACTCCAGTCAGTTTAGATCCATCTCAAGACCTTTCTTGGCGCCAAACGGCTTGAGGTAATCTTTATAGGAACAATGCGGAGAGAAAGCTCGCGACTATTTGCGGCTGTAAACAAATGACAGTCTACCGGTCGATAAATGAGGACATAGAAAAATAGAGTTTAATTTTCTTCAAAAGGTGACATCAACAGTTGTTGAATATCTGTCAAGGGTGTCCTGGAACTTAATGACAACTTTTTCTCTCCATTTTTAAAAGTTTCTCGTCTAATGATATCACCATGTGAATTAAATTAAATTATATGTTTGTACATGAGTAATATTTTGGTCAAAAAAATGTTTTTTCTATAAAAACTGTAAAAACACTGCCCTTAACTCGCGTTACTTACCTCTCCCCCTTACTACTATCGAATAATACAATGTTGTAGATTTTTATTTATTTTTAGCATCGCTTATTGGTACCTCTTTGAACTATTATTATTATTATTATTATTATTATTATTAAATTATTATTAACACCACGTCTTACTACCCGTTCGGGTTATACGCACTTACGCTAATGTGTAATGGTAGGGTGATTGTGAGATGAAATGAAGGACCTACAGTTTAACGTGGAATCCGAACCACGGTGGAGGCCTAGCATTCCTCACATTCACAAGATGTCTTGTCAGAGGTGAAGGAAGGGTTTGGTAATCAGATAAATCTTTGCCGGGACCGAGGATTGAACCCCGGCCGCCAGCACAGAAGTCCGACACCTTACCCCTGGACCACCGGGTCACCCATCTCTTTGAACTATACTCATAGATATATGTAATAAGCTATTATACATGAGCAAGGGATGAGTAAGATTGAATTGAGCGGAAGTAAATCCACATTTGCGTGGAGGGAGAAAGGGAAAACCATATATAAATAAACAATCTCGGTGGACCCACCTGGGAACCAAATTCAAATCCCGCCCGTCAACCACAGTGTGGTCTATTGTGATAGTGACGCCTAAGACCAGGGTGGTCCAAGGTTTTTCATCCCAAAAGCCAAATCTGATTATCAATTTTTACCGCGGGTCGAAAATATATTTAGTAATCTCATCAACATACAAATAACACGTAATAATGAATTATTTTCAATACTTGTATAAATACATTTTACTGCCAAATAAAAAGTGTATTAATCTCGTAAAAATGTATTATGAAATATTCATGCACACATTATTTCACAACACAGTTTAGCATTATATATACCTATAGCTATATATATAGCATCTAAATATTCTATCTGATACTAGGAATATATATAATTATAATTTATAATAATCTATATACAAATAAATATATAATTCATTGTGTATATATATATATATATATATATATATATATATATATATATCATCTAAATATTCTATCTGATACTTGGTATTAGATTTATATATATATATATATATATATATACATACATACACACACACACACTTAGTATTGTATAAAATATCTAAATGCTATTTATTTATTCAGAAATAACAATTTATTTATTTATTTTAAATAATATTTCTTAAACACCCATAAATATTGTTGGAATAGGCGGCGTTTCTAGGACGTTTGTGCCCTAGTCGACCTTATCTATAGAGATGGATTAACAACCCAATCACGTGTATAGTTTTATGACATTCTGGGGAGCTTTATTGGCGAATAACTTTGATATTTAATTTGAAAGTTTCTAAAACCTAAAAAAAAAAAAAAAACAGGAAAGGAAGAAGGGATAATATTTTTGCACACATTGGTCAAATGGAGATAGGGGTGAGGGGTTACGGCAGGCTATTTTTTTTACTGTTGTTTGAAGGTAAAGTATATGGCTCAAAAGGAAGGGGTAGGCCATGTAAGACGTGGCTAAATGTTGTAGACGAATGTGTGAAAAAGAGAAACATTAAAAGTTTTAATAATAAAAGAGCATGTATGACTCGGTGCATGGTTGTTGTTTTGTATTATACAACTAGGATCACTTAGAGCGCATGAAACTCTTGCTCCGGCCCTGACCAGAATCCTACTATAGAAAACAAAGATGGCAGTTGTGGTCAAACCTTCCCTTCTAGGATCCTGGCTGCCAGAAGTAGTGACGAGGGCGGCGCGGCGTCAGGCTCTTCTCTTTACAATAAACGGGGAGAGGGATGAGGGTGCTCTCCTTTTATCCTCGACCAGGCAAGCAGGTAAAGGTGAAACAGGGATAGAAGGATCCAGTCATTACTGCAGACCAAGTGAGCAGCTGCTCGATTGTTAAAAAGAAGCTCTTCCCTTCTATAGTCGGCCAACAATGGCATTCACCTTGTCAACACTCATCCGATATCACTCGGATCACGGTTAATCGGTCGTTTTACCAGGCGCTAGGACCTTATGCCGTGTCCAGACTAGAACAGAGCAGTGTAAGGAGAATAGAAGGTTGCGCCAGATGGAGAAGTGCATCTGATTGGCTGAGCTTGTAACGTCACTTTGTACACAAGTCAGCGCGTTTCATACACAAAGCTATATGAAGAGTTGTTAAGATTAAGGCCACCACATTTAGGATATTTAAATGATAAATAAACCTTTAAAATTCAATCAATGTCGAATTGATGTGTTATTCCACTTATTTAAAAATATATATGTTTGTCTTAGAATTAAATATAACTGCTCGGTACCGGGTGACGTAAGCAATGACAACAAAATTCCTCCAAATGCTACTACCTTTATATTCTCTTTACATTGAAACAGAGTATTTTTGCGAACATTTCCAAATAGAATGCTCGTTCGGTTTAGCTGTGGCCGGAGTCTCCAAACTTGAACAGAACATGTTCGCAAAGTGTTCCAATAGTTGGTAGCCTAATAATTTTTGTCGCGTGATCAAGTATCAGCGGTCGAATATACATTTTTTTTTATCTATGACTACCAAAGCAAAAATAAAAGGTGCCAAAATCCTGCCGGTGGTGGATGACAAGATTATAACAAAGTAGGAGTATGTAGGTAGATATTATTGGCATATTTGCAATCTCAGTCAATCAATGACATATGTTTGGGGCGTTGGGCTTTACATGGACCACTTATGCGAAAGAAAGGAAAATATTAGAAGCCTTTAAAATTTGGTGCTAGAGAAGAATGGTGAAAATATCATGGATGAAGATGGTATCGAATAAAGAAGTGCTAAGAAAAGCAAATGAAGAAAGGTAACTATGGAAAGATTTAAAGCAAAGAAAAATTAACATTGTTAGGACATATCCTGAGACATAGTTTGACGAGGATGAGCATAGAAGGAGATGTGGAAGGAAGAAGTTCAAGATGGAGACCAAGACTGGAGTATATGAATCAGATAGTGAACGAATACAAAGATGTAACATAATTTACCGAGGATGGGCAAAAGTTGAGAGCTGCAGCAAACTAATTGTAAGATTGATGACCTAGACCCTGGTGATGATTTGTTTGTATTAAAATGTTTACGTGAATTCACCCATCTGATCTGATCTTTGAACCACTAATTATTTTTTTTTACAATCTGCTAAAATAAAATAAATTATTATATTTTTAAACACACGCACAAAAAAAATACACTCGCCAAAATATTAAAACAACAAACAAAGTATAAGTATGATTCGGCTGTTATCCCACTAATGATTTGAATGTTTGGGGAAAAGTTCTCCGAGATGTCCGAGCTACTTCAGGTCCGAGCACGAACATCCTTTTAAGTGACGGGCAAAAACCGGCAATGGTGGATCAGGGCCTAACTGAACAACCAACAGATTTTGTTACAGAGAAATGTTCGGAAAAGCGTCCACATTGTCCACGAACAGTGTTCGATTCGTTGTACTGTTCTAATATGGACACAGCTTTACGACTCTCAACCCCTTTTATCCCCCCGACCGTGTCTCCAAGAATCGTTTCTAGGGATGAGGTTTTGTGGAGGAGGTTGTTTTGTGGGAAACACAGATCAACGGCTGTCAATAGAAATGAGACAAATTAGGATGTTTTGTGTGCCGGGATAAGGTAAGTTTCTGCTTGTTCACTTTACCACCCATTAATGTCCTTTAGTTGAACCTACAGCCAACCAGTTTCTATGTTCACATGGGCTCTAAATTCTCTAACAAATACAGACAATTTTTGATAAGCTCACAACAGAACATGTTAAGATTTTTGAGAACTATCAGTGAGATAAGAAGGTGCATTGTTTTCTTTTTTTCTCTTTCTTATTGACATGACAAAGGGTGGTTGTAGGTGAAAGGTGAACGGGAGTATCAATTTAGACAGAATAGAGAAGTAATTTCGGAAAGCGACACAGGCTCATAAGCTGTGTGGTGTGGCCTAACTATGGTGGATATTTTCTCGCGTACCTAGGCGGCCGCCTAGCCTGCATGTCATGCTTCATTTCACATTTTAAAAAGTGACCCTAGCACGCTCCTACTAAACTGTAAATTAAAACCAATTCTTTTGACCCCAAAACAGGGAAAGTACAAATCTGTCTGATAATTGAAGTGTAGCATATAAGTGCCTAAATCTATAGAGGTTTTATTGAGTACTGTCAAGAACAATTTAAAATTTAGCTATCAAGACTTTTTATCCTTTGACATGAGTCCTTCTTTATTGAATATATGGGCCTATACACGCGTCGTGTACCATGATCTTTTGCCAATAAAAAGGCCAACCAATGTATCCATGTTAACCTTCCTTTTAAAAGGGGGTTTCAACGATTCCATTGTGAAACATGAAATAACTTTTTACTAAAACACCTGCTCTGAATTATCTCTGTGTACAGTTTTATGTCTTTTTTTTTTTTACGTTTATAGCTTTTGTTGATACCTCTATGTAGCCAGGGGTTGAGAATATTGTGGAGAGTCAAGATCTTGAGTTGGGGAATTTTTGAATTAATTTGTACCCCAGTACTTTCGATTATGAAAGTTCTTTATCGCAGAATTGCAAAAACAAATTTTAAATTTCCCAAATGTCGATCCATACTCTTCAAACGTTCCCAACTTCAAAACTCATCAAAAATTTAAAGGCTGTATCTTCTGAACTTGATTGTATATATCTAGCACCGCGTCTTACTACCCGTTCGGGTTATACGCTTTAAGTACTAATTACGTTAATGGATTTAGGAATTGGCAAGGTTGAATTAGAGGAAGTGAACCCGCATTTGCGTGGAGGGAGAGTGGAAAACCACTTAGGAAAAACCACCCTCAGTTCACCCGGCCGAGATTCGAACCTTGATCTCCCCGTCCTCAGCAGTCGAGCTCAACACGACAAGCGCGCTAGCCAACTAAGCCACAGAGGCGGGTAACTTGATTGTATAGAAAGCTTAATTAATCAAGTTGGCTAGTAGCATCGTGCTCACTGTCTACCAGTTTTAGGGCTACTATTAATCTAGCTACACACTAGTAGCCTTAAAAAGGTTAGGTAATGTCTTAAGTTGATGACTTGATAAAGCCTGGAGTTATTACGAGCAACAATGATTAATGTCAAACAAATAACATCTGTAACATGAAAAATCTATCATTGACAAATATCCAAAACCTCCATTAAAGGCCCAATTATCACTTCAAATTTTACCATTTTCCTGGGGTCAAACCCCCTAACCCCCCAGTGTTTTAAACGTTCTCCTTGTCACATGGGAATTTTTATAATTCAATAACGTCTAGACTTGGGAAATTCACTGTCAAACCCTCTCCGTCAAAATATTTTGTGCCAGGTCTCTGTATGTATCTTTTATAATATTAATTATTTCCAACTACAGTAGAATTTATGTATACCGAAACCTTGGGGTAACTTAAACGCCGTTTTTGTTGTTGTTTTCTTGTAATCGTTTTTGTTTTGCTAGACAGGTGTAACAGGTGGGACTCAATCTACCCAGAAAATTATTATTTCACAATTTGCCAAGAAACCACAAAATCAAACATTTCCATGAATAATTTACATGTATTGGATATTGAATACATTTTCAATAAGTGGGATTATCATAAAATGTGTTTCTGAATAAATGTTTATTTTTACCACCACAATACGAATTTACAAATTATCCGAAATTGTATTTATCTTAAATCGGGTTTGTTCCCTTTATTTCGGACAACTAAGGTTCAACTGTATCTTAATTAATTCTAAATTACCTCTGATTATAAATTCGATTAGGGACATCAATTAAACCTCTAAAGTGTATAACTCAAATAGGTAGTAAGACGCGGTGCTGAAAAAAAAAAAAATTAAACCTCTGACCCACTTCGGTGGCCGCATGGTCTAAGGCGTCGCTATAAGCTAGACTGCCAATGACGGGAAGATCCGGGTTCAAACACCGGTCGGGTGTACTGAGAGTAATTTTTCCAATTTTTTTCCCCGTTGTACCCCACACATATGCAAATATACTTTCTCTAAATGTACTGTACATACGCGTACAATCTCGAAGTGGGGCTATAAAAATTAGACCTCTGAAACAAATAAAAAGATAATTGATCCATTATCTAGTATTTTATTACTATTATAATTTTTCAATCACAGACAAATTACTAATTTATTTATATTACACCATCTTGTCTACTTAACAGTGATATGTAGTCTTCCGCATTCAGCTTCAATCTTGTTTAGTTTTCTTTTCCAGTGACAGGGGCTTCTTGTTCTGCTGGTGAGCTGGTGAGCAGCAGGTGTTCTGAGGGTGATATTTTATCAATGATTCCCACCTATTCTTCTACCTAGTTACGGGTACATTTTATAAACTATCATCCTCATCCTTTCCCCTTAGTGTAATTAAATAAGTATCGGGGTGACCTAGTGGTCTAGGGGTAAGGTGTCAGACTTCTATACTGGCGGCCGGGGTTCAATCCTCGGTCCCGGCACAGATTTATCTGATTACCAAACCCTTCCTTCACCTCTGACAAGACATCTTGTGAATGTGGGGAATGCCAGGTCTCCACTGTGGTTCGGATTCCACGTTAAACTGTAGGTCCTTCATTTCATCTCACAATCACCCTACCATTACAAATTAGCGTAAGTGCGTACAACCCGAATGGGTAGTAAGACGCGGTGCTAATAATAATAATAAATAAGTATCGCTTGGACGTGTATAAAGATGTGTTGCAAAAAGTATGGAGTACAATAAAAGTCATATACCCATCATTTTCTAATGTTTTTAAATTAATGTTAAATAATATTCTTATTAATAAAGGTGTCTTCTTAAAGATGTTTGGAATCTATCTATCTCATTAATAAAACTTTTAGCAGTTACTTCTGTGAGTGAGTCACATAAACGCTGTAAAAATATTCAAACATATTCAATAACACGTGAACTATACGTGACTACCCGACTGTCCTTAAGTAGAAGAAAGAAATGGCAGAAAAAAATAAATTTGCTAATCTAAAAACAAAAATAAAAAAAATATATATCTCTTCTAAATACAATTCCCCTCATATAACTTTACATAAATAACTTATTCGTAGAGTGAAACTTTTGAATGCGATGAATACGGAAGCTCATAATCTACACAAGTTAAGAAATAATTTGGGGAAGGTCTTTGATTTGAAAGGAAGCTCTTTGGAGGAAAACTGTCTTTTAATTTGTTTGGTGAGTCGGGGAAAGAAGTTTTTTTTTTACCTCTTTATAATTTCTGAGTTGTTACGTGCATTACGTTGATTACCAAGGAAATAAGATGGTTTATATACAAGTTAGAGTTTAAAAGATATATGAAAGATAAGTTTCTTGAATCTTTGAAACGGAAGTAAGATAAATTAAGACACAACTTCCAAGGTAGAATCTTGCCAAATGGTTTTTTTTTAAAGGGGGAGGGATGGAAATATTTTTCGTTTGAGTAAACAGTTTGATGAGTTTTCATAAGTTTTCTTACCTCACATTTGTGTAAAAAGTATATAAATCATATTTATGATATGAGTTTATTTATACAGTGAAATAGATGTGCCTTAATTCTTAGTGTTTGTGAATATATATATATATATATATTTTACAAAATGAATGTATACTTTGTTCAGCCTGGAAAGTAGCAGTCTTACCTTGACAGATTACACTATGAGCCTATTTTACAATCCATGCCACAGTGGAACAATGCAAGGTTAGCTTACTCTTTTACGCGGGTAACAAATTTTTGTACTTTCACAACATAAATGGGTGGTTTATTAAATTTATGGTATTAATACTTTCACCAACATATTTAAATAAATAAATGAAAAATTATTTTATCTATAGATGGGGCTTTTAAAATAGTAAAAATAACCTGATTCAATCAGTTTTGAACCCGTTTCAGTGATCGAATGGGCCAAGGCGTCACTTCCATGTTAGACTGGTCTGTTAATGAA
The DNA here is from genome assembly GCA_039000515.1 of Timema cristinae. Classification (NCBI taxonomy): domain Eukaryota; kingdom Metazoa; phylum Arthropoda; class Insecta; order Phasmatodea; family Timematidae; genus Timema; species Timema cristinae. Next base: position 64,228,843 of record JBCFYV010000003.1, on the reverse strand, counting down.
GGTGAGATCAGGGTTCGAAATCAGGTTGAGTCTACTGAGGGTGTGACCTGACGGTCTGGGGGTAAGGTGTCGGACTTCTGTGCTGGGGGTCCGGGCCTCAATCCTCGGTCCCGGCACAGATTTATCTGATTGCCAAACCCTTCCTTCACCTCTGACAAGACGTGTATTAACCACAACTTGTGAATGTGTGGAATGACAGGCCTCCACCGTGGTTCGGATCCCACGTTAAACTTTAGGTCCTCCATTTCATCTCACAATCACCCTACCATAACACATTAGCGTGTGTATAAAGTGAACGGGTAGTAAGACGCGGGGCTAATAATAATAATAATAATAATAATAATAATCTACTAAGATTGGTGTTTCCTAAATTGTTTCCCAATCTTCTTCCAAGGAGAGGCGGGTAGATTACATCCAGGCGAGTTGTTCAAGCTGCGACAGTTACCTGCGACAACGGCCAGCGTTGTAGTCTTCGCGCATGCGCAGTTTGAGTTGAGGGGGTGGTGGCTCATGTCACAGCACTGGTGGAGTGAGTAGTGCTTGCGGCTAGAGCTGCAGTGATAGTGCTAGAGTTCTATTGTCACTGCGAATTTGTTATTGAATTTTGTATGTTAAGCTATTTAAACCATGTTTAAACGATTAAAACTTGAGGTGCTAATGACCCACTCGCAGAATGTGGGGCTGTGTGAGTTAGTATCACAACATCTATTCGTATACGAACTAAAACATCCCAAGTACAAGGACATGCTTACAAGTGTTTACCTTTTTTCTTTTCCTTCTGCTGTATAACCACATTAACATTATTTCGTCATTTTCTTCCTTCCTCAAAATTAAAATTAAAATTCTCTCACCCAGATCACCCGTACTCTCATCCATTCTCGAAATCGGCTGGTGACTGCGGGTGGAGTTGCGTTTTTGAAAACACCTTATGTGACGGTCACATACGGCTAGTGTTGCCGTGGTCTGTTGCGGCCATAGCCGTGCGACTCTAGCCACAGTCGCAGGTAACTTCCATGTCTTGAAAAACACCCCACGCGACTCTCTATGCTGCTAGTGTTGCGGCCGTCTGTTGCGGCCGTAGCCGTGCGACTCTAGCCGCAGTCGCAGATAACTTCCGTGTCTTGGAAAACACCCCATGCGACGGTCACATACGGCTAGTGTTGCCGTGGTCTGTTGCGGCCATAGCCCTGTGACTCCAGTCAAAGTCGCAAGTAACCATCGTCGCTTGTACAGCGCAACTTAAAATGATTCCTTCCTTATTCTTACCCAATTAGAGTAATTATCATATTATATGCGTAGGCCTATAACCTGAACAGATACTAAGACGCAATGATAAAAAAAATTGTTTAGCTAGTTATAGCTTTTTCATTGTTTATTAATTGACACAAAATGTTGGAAAATGGCGTTTGGACCTAATAAATGAGTCTAAGACCTTTATATTATCACGCAAATGTTCTTATTTTAGTATTAATGCAATCACTCATTTTTCAAAGCAGTTTGTTTAAATATTGCCCTAATTATGTATAATAAGAATGTATCCTCTGCCTGGAAAAGTATGTGAATGAGTAGTAATTAAATAAACCCTTATATTAATAAAACTAGTGTCATTAGTTGACAAGTATCCATATTTAAACTGTAATACATCAAAGACCTAATTCTTGCTAAATTATAGCTTAATTTCTTATAATAAAATTTAATTACTTGGAGTTTGCCTGGATAAAACTCCTCTTGGTATTCAGCCAAGCGAGGTTTGTAGTATAAGTAGATGACTTCTCTAGAAGATTGGTCCAACGGCTGGAGAAACAGAAAATATGGAGGAAAAGCTGATGAAAAGGATTTACATAGTAGCAAGTAGAAAATATATTCACCGTCTCATCATACACAAGTTAAAGAGTCGCCGAAAATTAAAGGACTTTCTGTCAAGATGATAAAAAAAATGGGGTTGAAAGGGGGAGACCTTAGGGATATTCAACATTTCAAAGATTCTTCAGGGTATGACTTTACTTCAATCTTTTAATGGCCGGACCAATTACTTAAACAAACCTTTCCAGTCCGAGTTTTATATATACATATATATACATATATATACTTTACAGCTGCTATGTCTTTCTATCTGGGGGTGGGGAAAAGAAGATTTGACGGGGGTGAATGGTTCTCTACCGGCAGGAATTATAACATCTCTAATTTGTATTATTTTAAGATGGCACCTTTACGTATCGGTATGACCAATAGAAAAAAATATTTTATCTTATATCTTTTCAAAGAAATGAAAACATCTTGGTTTATATTGATATATTTGCTTATGTATTCTCTGCTTTTGCTTTTTAATGCTCATCAATGATCTCAATAATTTTATATATACCTACATCGACTGCGTGGTCTAAGGTGTCACTCTCATGTTAGACTAGACTGCCGATGATGGGGGAGATCGGGGCTCAAATTCCGGTTGGGTGTATTGAGGGTCGTTTTTCCAAAATTAATTTTCATTTTCCCTCCACGAAAATGCGGGTACACTTAATTTAAATTCAACCTTCCTCACCCTTAACTCACTATCGTAATTAGTAGACCCCATATATGCATATAATCTGAAAAGACTTAGTGCTAAAAAAAATCGTAGTTTATTTCTAGATTGTTTTATATTTGTTTGCTCATCCATTTTAATTTAACTTACCCTAAATTATCCACAGTTAAATATTACTATTTAATTTTTTTATACCTCCAAAAACTCCATGGCATCATCCCGCATGTTGGCGGAGATAATGGCATCATTTACAGATAGAGGGGGGTGATACGACCATTAATCTCAGTTTTTTAGACCGGAGCCACTACTTTATCTTATTCAAAATGCTCCTAATTTGTCCTCACAAGGCTGAGTTTAATCCCGTTCCAGGTCTACTGTTTCAAAAAAAAAATCCTGTAAGCACCGAAGATCGAACTCGGGACCTCTAGATCTGTAGCAAGAAACTCTGACTACTATATCAGTTTGTCTATTATGACCAATCAAGTATAGTTTGGTTTCTAAATTATGATTTTAAAGTAGGCCTACTTGATAAATTTGCGAGTATAGAAGATTCAAAGCTCGATTTTTATTGACGATTTAGTTTTCTTAAGTGAGCGAACAAAAATGAGCATGAGATCTATCAGACCACAGTATTATTATAACTTTCTTCTTAGTATTTAAATAAAAAGACAAAGTTTCTAGTACAGAATAAATGTTACCTTAGGCAAAAGGCCATTAGTAAAGATTAAGTAAAATTTGTTTGATATTGCGGTTATGATAAGTTACACTGTGTCAAAGTAAAAGATTTAAGAATGTAAATGTAGCCATAATTTTTTCTCACACTTAAGTTTAGTTTGATTTTCTTTTACAATTTTTAACCAAATTTTTATTTTATTATCCAACTTCTAATTCCAAATTTCAACTTTTTATTTACGTAATAATTCTATGGCGTTAGGAACTCGAAAATTTACTGCCACACTTACAAAAGTACAACAGATAGCCCTATCTAGAGCTAGCTTTATTCAGTCAACCTCATTATATCGTATCCCTATTTTGAGCTAGTTCTATCCAGTCCCCCTCATTACACCCATCCTTATCTTGAGCTAGCTCTATCCAGTGCCCCTCATTACACCCTATCCCTATCTTGAGCTAGTTCTATCCAGCCCCTCATCACACTTTATCCATATTGTGAGCTAGTTATATCCAGTCCCGCTCGTTACAGCCTGTCTCTTTCAGATCCACTCTAATGTTATCCTCCGATTTGCGTCTAGGTCTTCCCAATGGTCTTTTCCCACTGGGTTTGTCAGTCAATACCCTGAACAAGGTTCTAAATTATCCCATTCGCACTGCATATCCTGCCCACCGTAATCTGCGAAACATTATTATCCTAATAATTTCTTGTGATGAATATGGGTGTATAACTCATCATTATATAACCTACACCCCCCCCCTGTATCATCATCTCTTTTTAGACAATTTATCTTCCTAAGTAACTTGTTTTCGAACAGCCTAATTTGTTTTCGTCATATAAGGTGAGAAACCACATTTCACACCCATAGAATAGTCTATAATAAACAACAGTTCTACTGGTTGTTCGCTGAGTCTTACATCTCTTGAAAGCAGCCTTCCTTACACAAAGTTAATTTTTAACAAGGCTACAACAGAAAATTTTAATTTAGTCGAGTATTAAATTTAAATATAAGGAAAAACCATTATGTTACATTCAATATAACTGGATATTATATAAACACCTTTACGTCAAATAGGTCAAGATTAATAAATTAATAAAGTTAACAATAAACAATTTTATTATGAGAAAAAACTTCAATAATCATGAATATCAATACAATGAGATTATAAAGTGACCTTTAAGTTAAATAAATCAAGATTATAGTTTTAAATTAATAAAATTGATAAGGAACAATTTTATTATGAATAAAAAAGTCAAAAAGGATGTGGATATTATTACATTACAAAATTATAAAGTTATAAATGAGTTTATCTTAAATTCACTTTATAATTTCTTTGTATTAATATCCATTCTTTTTGACATTTTTTTTCTCATAATAAACTGGTTTCTTTTTAACTTTACTAATTTATTAATCTTGACCTATTTGTCGTAAAGCTATTTATATAATATCCATATCCACTTATATTAAATATAACATAATGTTTTTTCCTTATATTAAAATTTAATTTATCTCCTTACTACACTTCACAATTAATATAATTAAAATTAGTTGCGTATTGTTTTAGGTATTTTGAAACTTCACAACGTTCATTCTTATAATAAATATCTCAGTGTAAATGTTTCCATGATATACAGATTTATTCGTATATCTAGAGCCGGATTTGGCAAACTTTTGGTCTCCATTCCACTCATAAACTTAGGTCCCGTGATCACCCATATTTATTCATATCTTCAGGTAAATTGTTTTAGTTTGTAGGGGGTGGCCGGACAAGTATTTCTGTAACATCTGTCGAAGTTACAAAAATAAGAACAGTATTATCATATACCAAATATGTATTATTGGTTAGTGCAAACCATCTCAGCCAGTTGTAGTCGAACACGACGACCCAATCTACTAGCCGAGTCGACCGACCGAGCCAAGCGAGCTCTAGCATAGTTCCTCCTTCATCCGCCGCTTCCACCTTATACCAGAATCGTCTACAAGCTTCCAGAGGAATCTAGATTGACCTTCTCCAAGGTTCTGGCACAGAATACAAGGCTGACCAATCTCCATCACGTGTATATCCAATAGTTTATCCTTCCAACCCTCCCTTTTCCTATCTTACACGCTGCAGCTATAGAGTGAATATATGCCACTGTATTTTCCTAGGAAAATTACTATTGGTTGGATTCTCGTTGAGGACGCTTCTAGTCCAGTAAAATGTAAGCTATTAAATTCCTTTTCGGCCACTTATTCAAAATGATCTTTTCGGCATGTTGATATTGAACTTAAATCTTTTGGCTCAGAATTATGTTTTATTATTATTAGTTACATATTAGTTAGTCTTACTACCCGTTCGGGTTATAAGCTTTAAGTATAATTACGCTAATGGATTGGGAATTGGGAAGGTTGAATTACAGGAAGTGAACCCGCATTTGCGTGGAGGGAGATTGGAAAACTATTTAGGAAAAAACCCCCCAGTTCACCCGAGCGAGATTCGAACCTAGATCTCCCCGTCCTCGGCGGTCGAGCTCAACACGACTAGCGCGTTAGCCAACTACGCCACCGAGGCGGGTTTGGCTCAGAATTCTTGCTGAATAAAAATATTCTAATTTAATTATTTTTTTAATATTGATAAGATATTCTAAATCAATTAATTTTTAATATGGCCACATATTTGCCTAATTAACTTGTTGAACATAGTTAATAAATTTGGAAGATAATTGGATTGCTAACTAAATTAAAGTCTAGAGCTAGGAAAACTTTTGATTCGTATTATTGTTCTAATCAACTTATAAAATATGAGTCTTTTGGCATAGAATTAAAATCAAGGTTAGAAAGATCCTGTTTGGATTTCGTATTGGCGAATATTATTGTTAGTATTATAATGTTTAAAATATGGAAGGTTTGGTAACTAAAATAATAAATGATTTTTATCATAAACTATGATCAATTTGAGTAATTATGATATTCTAAATTTAATAGTTTTGATCGAGTTCCTTTTAAGTATACGCGATGAAGTAGCTTTTAAACTCTTGCACATAATATATTTTGTTTTCATCAAGTCAGTTTGATGAAAAAATTATAAATTTTGTCATTTCATAACTAAGATTTTGTCCTTATGGCATAAAACATTAGATGTGAAAATATGGTAGTAATTTGTACGTAAAACTTAACTTTGTCATTATTTGGGAGAAAATGAATAATGTCTTATGCAATATATCCCTGTTAAATGAAACTTTTCCTCTTGTTTACTCTTAGCAAGAACTTTAATCTTGTATACCAACGAGAAATAGTTGAAAGTTTTGATGTGGTTCTGAAGTAATTGTATTTTGAGTATGAGAGTCGGTTGGGCTCAATTGTCAACGCTATTGCAGTTTTTTTCTATCTATTCATATAGTATTGCTTGTTGTGATGTTAGGATCTATGATACTTCTATAGATCAAACAGTGCGTTTTATGAAAACAGGAATTATTAAATTAGATTATTTGTTTATATCATTCTAATATATATACCTTTATATACCTTTTAAAAATTAATATTATTCTAACAAATAAATATAAAGACAATTTTCTAATTGGACTTCTCTGTTATGCTACCTACTTCACCTAATCAGCTACCAGTTTCATCTTTTATTGTTGACATATATATTTCCCTATTTGGCAGCTTACGTGTTGTGTGAAGGGATCCAGCTTAGAACAGTTATCATATATATATTTGAGTATTGTTCAAAAGGGGTTATTCTACAATTTCCATATTTTTCTGCTATTGATTGTTGCACATCCTTCCTTTTATCCCTTAAGGACGAAGGGTGGGTGCATTTCCACGTAATTAACTTGGGGTCGGCGACATCAAAGCTGGCAATGTATGCACCTGGGGATTAGGCAAAACATGCAGCTCGCCCTGCCAACCAACACAAGCATCTCCACCATCCCCTCCCTGACACACAGGACGGTGCCAGTGTACAGCTGGATTACCAACCCCTGTACCCACCTTTCGCAACACGCCTCACATCTTTGAGTGGGTCAAACAACAACAGTTGCTGTAAGTTATGGATATCTTTCTTTATAAAGACGTTCTGCTGTCATTGCGTAGCTTCCAATAAGAAGTGAATCCATTTCCTCAGTCGAGAGGCCTCTGAGCTCTCAATATCAGCCATTGTCAGGGCCAACTACCATATCTTTGGAATAATCAGCAAATCCTTATGGGTAGGCTACTTGTCAGACACTGTTACTAGTCATAATTTACATCACTTTCTCCTTGTTTGGCATTAACTCATCCCTACCCTTGTATAATTAAATGCATACAGCTCGTAAGGGTAACTAAGACGCCTGGGAAAAGGAAAATATAAATTACAATTTTAGTTTCCACGTTACACTATAGTGTTAGGGATGTGGATGGTTAAATTTAGAAGAAGTGTATTTGCGTAGAGGAAGAAGGGAAAACCATTAAGGAAAAAAATCACAGCACACCCGAACAGGATTCTAACCCCGATCTCCGGGCAGTCCACTACATTACGAGAGTGATTCTTTAGACTCATACCCCCGAATTAGGTGAATAATGTTAATAAGGGTGATTCATTCGATAAAGGCCCCACCAATCGAGTTACCATGACCTTGCTTTATGACGTATGTATAGCGTCGTTGTTGGCTTTTTTTTACGGATCATTACAACATAAGTCTACCCTTAAATAGTTAGTGAGTTTGGAAATAAGTCAACCGACGATGAACCAACGAACTATAAATAAATAGAGATAAGTTTGGAGACTCTAGCGAGCGAATCACCCTGTGTAATAGTAAAATTTTATTAATATTAGATGCAAAAAAAATTACCATGTTTTTATTTTCAAAAAAGTTCCTTCTAGCCAAAACCCTACTAAATTTTATATATATATTTGGATAAAATCTTTGAAATTTTTTATTATTTTCTTAATTAAGTTTAATCCAATAATTCCCGCAACTTCACGCTTGCTTCTGACACATCTTCATTCCCCTCATTTTCCTTCCCTCCTTTTAACTTTAAGGTAAGACCAAACAAAACTTTTCACCACACTGTTTCAACGTCGGATGCGTTGTCTCCAGAAAACCACCTCACGGGAAAAGAAGAGAGAGAGAGGGCTATAGAGTGAAATTAGCGCCGTGAATGCTCTAGTATGTACTAACGAGGTCTTTAAATGAACTCAAGTCCTAATTAAATTCCTCTTAATTCACGTCTTCTTTGCACTCCTTCCTCCCCCCAATGGAGGCAGGTGGAGTTTAAATGGCCACAAGGTGCGTTCGCTGTAAGAGGCGACACGTTTCCTCAATTAACACGGCGTGTATTCTCCGCACTGAAAACATCAACCTTTTAGTTCATTTCCTTTAAATTTATTACCTTTAATAATTACTAGAAAAAGTATTGCAATCGATTTTGCCATCGAAATTATGATAAATCTTCATGTTGTATACCCCCAAACAGAAAAAAAAGTGGGATATTATCATTCTTTTTACTCACATGTCTGACTCCTATGTCTGTTTATCCCTTTCTATATCTATCTGACTGTCCTCATGTCCATCTATCCACAAGTTTGTTCGTACCTCCATCTGTCCATCTATCCCAATGTTTGTAAGTTTGTCTCCATGTCTGCCCGCCTGTGCCCATGTTTGTCTTTATGTCCTCATGTGTGTCTGTATATCTCCATGTCTGTATGTCTGTCTGTCTCCATATCTCTCTGACCCATATATGTCTGTCTCCATGTCTGTCTGCCTCCATAACTGTCTTTCCATAACTGTCTTTCTCCATAACTGTCTTTCTCCATAACTGTCTTTCTCCATAACTGTCTTTCTCATAACTGTCTTTCTCCATATCCAAATGTATGTCTTTTTGCCTCCCATATGTGACCCTTTCAACTAAGAAAATAACCTGGTGAGAATCGATCGGCCAACCCGTGATCATCAAACCTCAAACAATTCTTTTTAATGAGTCTATCTTTATTTGTAATAAATAAAATCATATCTTTGTCCTCATATTGTTTCACACTGCAACTAAGTTAGATGGTTATCAAATATAACATTTTAAGGTTCCGGTTCGGTAAGAATAAACATTCCTCTTCATGTCGGTTCTTAAATACAGCAAAAGTCAACAAAATAAAATCATGAAAAAAGGAAAAATTAGGTGTTTGAAAATAAAAGTTTAAAGAAAAAGAACATGAAATAATATTATAAAAAAGAATTATAAAAATTGAAACCCGTTTAGAACCAATAAGAACCTAAAAATATATACAGAACCGATATCGATTCCTATTCCTGTTATGGTTCCTAACCAACTTAATTTTAGGATCTGGTTCAGGTTTCTTAATTATAACTACTAATTAATTGTATCGGTTATAGTTCCAGTTCGACTCCCTGTTTTCAGTGCACATATAAATATAAATGTTTTCCCCCCGGAATAGTAACCAAGTTTCAAAATTCCTTCCATCTCCTACCCCCGCCCTTCCAGAGGGTGTTTTTGCACCGAAAAGAGTTTAACGTATTTAAAGTCTGAGATTTTAATGAATTAATGTTGTCCTACTTTAAAAAAAATAAAGAGAGAAGGAGGAGAAGATAATAGCTTTGTTAGTCGTGTGGCGCCTCCCAGACTTAAGTAATGTTCTCCTGAGGAAAGTAAGCACGGCACGTAATTAACGTTAAACCTACTCGTTTGTGCTGCCATCTTGTAGCAAACCCACCCATTTTTTCAACCTCCCCCTCCCCCCTCTAGGCCTCCCCTAGCACAGCTCGAGAAAGTGCGGCCGCTAAACAGTGAGAAGGGGGGGAGGGGGGGCTGTTTTTTAGAAAGTTACCACAAGAGTTTTCAGAAGGTTAAAAGGATAGATGTTGGTAAAGGGGGGAGTATAGGAAAAGTGAAATAAGCTGAAAGAGCAAGAGGAGTTTTCGCAAGAGAATGTAACTTTATTTACTGAAAACATTACAAGGAAAATATAAAGACTTTTGTTGTTTGCCAAGGTAACATGATAAATTTGAAGTTGCCTTTCTCTCTGAGATGGAGAAGAGTAAAATGTGTGTAATGGTAAAGAGTGGTGAAGGGGGGGGGGGGATAAAGAGTGGAAGGGGTAGGGTGGTTGCAAGTGGGAGCAAAAAAAGGAGGGAGGGAGAGGTGTGTTGGTCTTTGGAGAGAAGTTTTTAGCGGGTTTAAAAGCCTTTCTCTCTTCTTTAGATGTTATATAGCTTAACGTGAATGTTATTTACTACTTTTTGGTTCTTTGTGGAAACCCTGCTTGGTTTATGTGATGTAATCAGAATTTGGGTGGCGAGAGTTTGCGTGAGGGGAGGGGGGAAAGAGCAGGCAAAGAAAAATTAAGAGGGGGAGAGGGTTCCAAGTTATGGTTTCTAATGTAACAATTTTAAGTAAGAATAGTAATATATGTGTGAGTTCATATTACAAAGGGCTATGAGTTTAAAAGGACTCTTTAGGAACCTAATTATTTTTAATACTAGAAAAATCATTGTTTTGGTAAAATTGTCATAAATTCTACCATTGAGAGCTAAAGTTGAATATTTTAAAAGTACAGTGGTGTAGCGTGGAGTGTTGCCAGCGTAAGCAGAGTTAGCTTAAACTGTACTCTTCATTCACCTTGATTGGTAGCAAGCTCAGTTTACTTAGTTAAACTATTGTGCCAGCTTATTAGATAGAGTAATAGTGTAGTCCGTCAAAGTAGGACTAATACCTGTCAGGGTAGATGGAATATACCTGAATTTTTTTTATCATCAATCAGCGAAGCACTCATTGGTTAGGTATCAACGGAAAAAATACTTCCAATATGAGGTGTGTAGAACAGAGCCTGCTTATGATTGGTCAAATGGGGACCAAGTGGGGGAGAACACATCACAGGTACAATTTGCTTTGTCTTGGCAACACTCCATTACACACCGCCTGAAAAAACCCTGTTGTTGTCATTAGGTAGTTAAAAAGATCTAATTAACCCTTATTACTATTCAGGGGATAAAAAAATATAGGCCTATATTGGTCCTATCATTAAGATTCTAATTTTTTGAAACTATGTTTGGCTACTAAGTCATGTATCAAGCGTGCTGTCTAAGGTTAAGTTGGTTGTGTTAGTCGTGTGCTGATGTAGCCTCGTGGCAAAGTTTCTGCTTATTTTTTTCATAACGGCAAATCAATATAGGATTTTCTTGGTGGCTACAAACAGGGAGAGAAAAGAATACCTAAAAAGTCAGAGAAAACATGGAAATGTCCGGGAATTTAGATAATGTACTAATTTTTAACCTAAGCAATTAAACAAAAAAGAGGGATTTGGTTTCTCGGTGTTTAAAAAAATTCATTGGCTAGAAATGACAGTCTTAACATGAGATTTTGCACAGGGATTGTTTTACAACAATTTACAAATAATACCCAAAACATTAAATACTGGAAAAATAAATTACAATAATGTTGATGTTTAGTATTCGTCAGGATAAACAAGTGTTAATAAAAGCAAATTAATAAAGAATATAGATTGACGAAGATAACCATAGAAGATGTGGAAGGGGGAAATTCTAGAGGGAGACCGAGAATGGGGTACATGCATCATATAGCGGACGATGTGGGCAGAAGAAGGCAGAAAGATATAAATAATTTGGCCAAGGATAGATAGAGCTGCAGCAAACTAATTGCAAGGTTGATGACCTAATGATGATGATGATTGCTTTCAAAAATGTATGAGTGATGTAATAAATAGAGAAAAAAATCAATTCTCTAAGAAAAACTACAAAAAGATTAAGTGGTGAATTTTTTTAAAATGTTGTTTGAAAAACCTAGAAAAAGTCGGGTAGTTTTATTTTAAATGTTTTTATAAACCCTGGATTTTAAAATGATTATTTATTTCACTTTTTTTTTTAGATAGTTTCCCAAATAAAACAGTGAAATAAAAATATCACATACTCAGTTAACGTAGACCAAACGTCAAAATCATCGATTTTATGGTAATGGGAAGGTTTGGTGTTTGCATCCCGACTATATGTACTAAGTTTTTTTCCTAGATTAGGTTTCCATCTACCTTCACACAAATGTGGGTACATTTCCTCTAATCTGTACCTTCCTTATCCCTAGCTCATTAGCTTAGTTAGATATGGATGGCTTGGACGAAGTAAAAAATAAAACTTTAGAAATCTCAAACAAATCTTTATTTGCGAGTTGGTCTCCGTCATATGGAACAGACTGTAGTTTCTGAAGAAGTGTGATGGAACACATTTCATTACACCCCATAAACACATTGGGCTAATAATATTTAGGGCCATTAGTCGGGTCCTTGGTTTGATGTGTCACTTTACCCTCCCTCCCTCACACCCCTAGTTCAACCCTCAAACAACTCACCCCCTAATAAACATGAAGAGGGCTAAACGAGATCGGAGTGACTTCGAAGGGTGTGACATGCTTCATGGTTTTTTTTTATTAACGGGATATTTAACTTGAGCTTTCTAAACCCACTAATTATATTAGCCTAGACTTAGGCCTACCAACTAACTTAACCTAATGCACCTTATTAAATACTACACCCTGACTTAGTGCTTATATAAAATTACCATTTGGATGACAGGATTAACCCGTGTACAAATAGTATTTTTTATTGTAGGTATTTAATATTTCACTTTCTAAACCAACTGATTATATCAGCACACGACTTACAAACTAAGCTAAATCAGGAGCAGATACAACACCCAACCCCCAGCCGTTAAATCATCACTGTGAAAGGGTAAATTCCCATAATCGCCAATGATACATTTTTTGGCCATGCCTGGAATACAACACGGGACCCTTAGCATAGTAGGCGGACACATTACTGACTTTGCTAAGGGTTGGAACATAAATGATAAAGATTTATAAATTCCCAGTCTGACACATTGGCTCGTTTTGTAGCGTACGGGGGTTTGGGTGTTGTGATTGTTCTATATTAAAGTTAGATTATAAGTCGCGTGCAGATATTAACAGTTGGTTCAGTGAGTAAACCTTTTTTGTTTTGTTTTTATCACCACGTCTTACTACCCGTTAGGGTTATACGCTTATGTACTAATTACGCTAATGGTTTTAAAGATTAGGAAGGTTATTTTATAGGAAGTATACCCACATTTGCGTCGAAAGAGAGAGTGGAAAAACTATTTAGTGAAAACCACCCTCAGTACATCCGAATGAGATTCGAACCTTTGATCTCCCCGTCGTCGGCGGTCTAGTCTACTGCGAGAGTAGTGCCTTAGACAATGTGACCACCGAAGAGGTAAGTGCACATTAAATACCTTGAATACTGTAACTTTCAAGGAAGGACCTATGTGTTTTTCCAATTATTTTAGCATCGAGTGATGCGTTTAAAATACTTTTTTTTTTACGGTTGTTGTTTGTTGCTACTGTTACAGTGAGAACTATAAGATGTTGTGAAAATGGAAGCGTTAACGTGAATTAAGGTGGGAGTGTAAGGGACGTGAGAAAAGGTTTGTGTTCTTTGTGTTCTTGTAGTTTTTGTATGAATAAAATATTTCTCAAGTAGAAACATAAAGCTTGATTTTTTTCATAGAGTAATATTAAAAAGGTTCTTTTATTCGTCATGGGCATAGTGAAAATCAGAGCATAAACTTTTTAAAAGATAGAGGAAAGGTTAGTTTCAAATTACGAAATACCCATAAAAAATATTCAAGTCCTAATTAGTTTAATGTAAGTAGAATAGTAAACTAAAAGTATTTGCTTAAATGAGATTTTACTCATTTTGCCAAAAGTTTTTTTAGTCATAAAAAATGCAAAAACACTTATCTTAACTCTTGCTCCCTAGCCCCTACCTTAAATTTTCAAAGCTCTATTCAAGTCCGTGTATTCCATCAATTAATTCTAAGATATAATACTATATCGGTTTATCATTAATTCCTCTATTTAAAAATGTTTGTATTAATTGTATTATTTTGTATAGGGTCTAATTTACATATTTCACCTTAACAAATTTTTAAATTTAAATTACTTTTGTTATAATGTTATATGCGTTAAACTATGTTTTATCGCGAACTTTTGACCAGTTTTCAGAATGGTTGGTCTGTGAATGAACGTTTGCCACCACTGTGGCTAAAAACCCTCTCACAATAGTTTGTATCTACGTTCATAGGCCTCAATGTAACCTTGATATAAACTAATACACTAATTAATCAATCGGTTATATCTACGTAGGCCTATTAAACCTTGATATAAACGAATACACTAATTAATCAATCGGTTGTATCTACGTAGGCCTACAATGAAACCTTGATATAAACGAATACACTAATTATCATCGGTTGTATCTACGTAGGCCTACAAGAACCTTGATATAAACTAATGTCTACCTAGTCAACTATTTCAAGTGTATTTAATATAATTGCGTGTGAAGTGAATATTAATAGACCTAGTCCCACGACCACTCCAGTTAGGCCTACTGGGGAAACTTCCTTACCAGATTTATCAGTTTCAGGTAATAGTCACATATCTCAATATCTTAAAATTAAATGTTTCTTTTTCCATAAACCCCCAAAACAGTAGACTATATTTTATTATGAAACTTTATCGTCTATTATTTTACTGTACCTTCTAAGCAACATTAAGCTAGGACTAGTTATTAATTTATGAAGGGGTAAAGAACCCAAATGAAACCGGTGAAATTACTAATTATAGCTCGGAAATCTCGTTGAAGTTAACGAGTGCTTCATATGGAGTTTAATATTATTATCTCTGTTGATACATTCGTGGGTTTGTTTAACGACGCCTTCGACAATTCTCATTTAATTATGGCCGTGAACAAAAGGTAACGTCGAACGATAGTGAACAATAAAAATGTTTACACTATTATTTATACTCATAGACATAGTATTTCTAGACTGTGCATTAACTATACATCAAAATAGACTCACATCCATTGAAATTTATGACACCTTTTTTATTTAATGACATCACGACTGTAGGTATATTGTGTTAAAAGTTCAGCACAGTGGGAATGACTGCATGTGCTGTCTTGTTGTAATAAATTTGCGCATGCGCAATGGTCAACTTACTTCTAGGGACCGGCTTAGTTGGCTAACGCGCTTGTCGTGTTGAGCTCGACTGCTGAGGACGGGGAGATCGAGGTTCGAATTTCGGTCGGGTGAACTGGGGTAGTTTTTCCTAAATGGTTTTCCACTCTTCCTCCATGCAAATGTGGGTTCACTTCCTCTATTTCAACCTTCCCAATTCCTAATCCATTAGCGTAATTAGTACTTAAAGCGTATAACCCGAACGGGTAGTAAGATGTGGTGCTAAATATTATTATTATTATTACTTCTAGGGATGTGGTACTAAAAAAAATTGATACAAACGTAAAAAATCTCGATGTTTTTAATTTGTGCTTTAGGTTCAATGTTTTGGCATAAATTTATATTTTTTTTTCCCATCAATTTAAAAAAAAATTCCATGTTTATCTTTGGTTTTCAAAACAAGAAGTGATTCTGATGGTAACTACTGCGCCACCGTAATTCTATCTTTGTCCAGAGTGTTCTGGAATTTAATGACAACTTTTCTCTTCATTTAAAAAGTTTCTCATCTAATGACGCTATGCTCATGACAGATATTTAACAACTGTTGAAAACTAATTTCTATGGTTGTACTGAAATAAATTTTTTTTGACCAAAAAAATGTTTTGCCATAAAACTGCAAAATAAAAACACTGACCATTTCTCACGATCCCTTTATCCCCACCTTAAGCTGATAGAATCATCTCACCATTTGTCAAATTTGAGGGCTGTAAAACACATAATATGGTGCTATACATCTAATTTTCAAAAGAAGAGACTTATCTGACTACTAGAAGAGATACTAAATATACTTAGACGTATCCACGTGTCAAGGGATGTGATTTTTAGCTGGAATTTTTGAGAGATACATATATACTAATAAATTAACACTAATATTATAATAGCTCAATTTTGGGAGCATATTATTTTTTGTGTTTTCTTTAAAAGGCCCTTCATTTGAGAATTGAACTGTAACAACATTTGCATTTGTTGAAATAACTCTCTTTGGCTGATGTGTCATGAGGGTGTCAACATATATTGATTATAATAACGTAGTGGTTCAGTGATTTGCTTGCGTCACCATAAATACCTGAATTACGGGTATGCACCCTCTTCTTTCTCTGTCTCTCTCTCTCTCTGCTCCACCTCGCATTTCTCTCCCCCCCCCCCTCCCCTCTTATTCCTGTGAGATGCTGCGGACGTCCATGGACCTCATCACTTTAACAAGGTCCCTTTCTACTCTACTCTGGTCTATTTGGCTCATTAAATGGCTTTTAGCGGAGAGCTGCTATCCCCCCCCCCCCACCCTTCACCGTTCTCTCTACCAACAGTATAGCAGGAGATACGCAGGGGTAGGTTAGGAAGGGAAGGAGATATCTCCCTACTCCCACCCTCCTAAATCCCTCCCCCCTTTATCTTCTACAAGGGGCTGTGTGCTCATAGGGTGTGATGTGTCACAAAGTTGGTCAGTATTTGCTACTGAATTATTTTTATATCAATTAGAGGTCAAATCCAAATCTCTATCTTGACTCACATTAACGTCACAGGTAGGCAACATCCTTAAGTTTATTTTTATGTTCATAAATTGCATGCTAGAACCCTTTCATTATTATTATTATTATTATTATTCATTTCGTAACAAAAAGTAAATCAAAATATAATCACGCTATTCTAGCCCATAAATATTTTCAGTTTATATCAAACATTTAAAAAAATATTAAAAATTGGCCATTTGTGAAAGGTTTTGAATTTGATGTGATATAATGGGACAAAGTTTATCATTTCCAAATGTCTTACATCTACAACTGTGATTTAAAAAAAGTGAAATTGGGCTGCATTATATGTCCTAAAGTCCATGGGTCAAGACAAAATCATAGATTGAGCCATATGTGGCCCACTGGCTACAAGTTTGGCATGCTTGGTTTATTCCAAAATTTATCATTTAATTTAATTTACAGTAGTGTAAAAAGTTAGCATTTAGTAATGAATTTTATTTTATAAAGCAACTTAAAAATTAATGTCATAAGATGTTTAAATAGTTTTGTAAGATTTAAATTCGAGCTCTAAATTTGATATTTATCGGTGGAATAAAGATTCAGATTAAAAAAAACTGATTCAACCCATATCTAAAAAATAACAAAATCAAAATAACAGAACGGGGCTCAAACCTGAACCAATCTCTCACCGGAATACAGGACAATATTAGACTGGCGTCTTTTTCCGGGTTTACTGCTGTAGGTGCCAAGGTTATTTCTCCAGATAAAAATAAAGATAATATCG
This sequence comes from Timema cristinae, assembly GCA_039000515.1. Taxonomy (NCBI): domain Eukaryota; kingdom Metazoa; phylum Arthropoda; class Insecta; order Phasmatodea; family Timematidae; genus Timema; species Timema cristinae. Next base: position 64,211,360 of record JBCFYV010000003.1, on the reverse strand, counting down.
AATCTTAGCTACATCCGTACCCGTTAAGAAAAGGTTATCCAATACCAATGTTCCGTTGTCCAAGGTAAGCCGAATGTACTAATAGTACATCCTTTTCGTGGAAGCTCTTTCCATGTCCCGATGAGATGAGATAATATGATAGTGAATATGAGGGTGTGAAACCAGTGGAAACACTTAAACCTAATTAAACAAACCCTGATGACAGTTGAGGTAAATTCCCTTTCGAGAAGAATCCCCGGTACCAGCTGAAAATTGAAACCGGGACCTCTAGGTCAGTATCCAGGGGGCTCTGACCACTAGAGCACGAGGCCGGTTAGCTAGAAATAATAATAATAATTATTATTATTAGCACCGCGTCTTACTACCCATTCGGGTTATACGCACTTACGCTAATGTGTAATGGTAGGGTGATTGTGAGATGAAATGAAGGACCTACAGTTTAACGTGGAATCCGAACCACGGTGGGGCCTGGCATTCCCCACATTCACAAGTTGTGATTAATACACGTCTTTCAGAGGTGAAGGAAGGGTTTGGTAATCAGATAAATCTGTGCCGGGACCGAGGATTGAACCCCGGACCCCCAGCACAGAAGTCTGACACCTTACCCCTATACCACCAGGTCACCTAGAAATAATTAGTAAAGTTAATACTATCCAATCACTCTCCAGACCAAATAAAAATTGCTATTCCAAACATTTGAAACAATGTACTGTATATTATATAGTTTTAGAATGATCTTGAAAAGAACACGTTCTCGAGGATGATTTCAGAGCTTACTTAGGTCCTCGTTACGCACCCGGCCTTTCTACCAACCCTTCTACTGAAAGCTGTAAGACCAGACTGGCTCTTAACATCACAGAGACTACATGAGGACACTCATACCAGACAAACACGACCTCAAACTTCACCTGAACAATCTACAGTTATTGTAACTACCTTCAGGAAAATCATGACTTCATCTAAACAATCTATAGTTAGTGTAACTACCTTCAGGACTGTTATTACTCTGAATTCACATGAACAATTTCCATTTAGTGTTGATTCCTTCAGGACTAATATGACTCTAGCCCTGGGATTCAATATTGAACCAAATCTCGCCTGAACAATCTCCAGTTAGTGTTACAGCCTCAGGACTAATGACTCTGACTTCACCTGAATAATTATACAATTCACTACTAACATGAGTCAAACCTTGGGTTTCAAAATTTTACAGTTAAAATTTAGCTCTATGTTTCTACTGGAAAATTATTTTTTCTTATTTTGTTCAAAAAGTTTTTATATAAAAACTAAAAAAATGGGTGTGTGTACTTATGTACGCGCGTGAGAAGTTATACTTCTTTGGCATCATTAAATAAATATTTAACAATAATAATTTAATAATATTTAGTATTAATTATGTTAAATAATAATATTTTAATTTATATCAATAAATAATACATACGGATAATTAACCTCAATTATATTGGAGCACTTGAAAAAGTCTATAATCACAATTTTTTTCACTAATATTTACGAATAGTAAATATTATTAATCAAAATATTCAATTTAAATCACTACTGAATATAATTTATTAGCACATATATAATTCGCACTTGTATGAAACTAAAACACGTGTTGTGAATGTAGAAACTAGAAACATGTGGATAAATATTATATATATGAAAATGATCAGAGGCGACGAGCGTACATAAGAAAGGAATACATAGTATACATTTCTCTATGAGCGTACCAACATGCGCGACTAACAGAGGTTCTATTTCTATTTTGTTGGTAGCTTTTTTTTTCCAGACTTAATGAGCGGTTTAGCTTCAAACGGTTACTTTTGTATTACAGTGATGCGCGCTCATCTTAAAATTTCACTCTCATCCTTTTTTCATAACGCGCCTAAAGAAGTATAACTTTAAAATAAAAACACTGCCCTTTTCTCACTTTCCCTCTACTCCCATCGTAATACATCCAAGTGGCCATCACCATAAAGACAGATTAAATGAACAATTGATGTTAGGAGTATACCTTCTCCAGTATGTCAAGTCATACGGTTGTACCGGCCCGGATATTGAATATAGCCAGATAGAGAGTGGAGGGATGACAATGGGATGTGCTGGAGATAAGTGACACTTGCAGCTGCAGGTTGCCTGCCAACGTGAGATAAACACAGGACGTTACAAACAACACAAGATAAGTGACACTTGCAGCCGCAGGTTGCCCGCCAACGTGAGATAAACACAGGACTTTACACACAACACAAGATAAGTGACACTTGCAGCCGCAGGTTGCCTGCCAACGTGAGATAAACACAGGACGTTACAAACAACACAAGATAAGTGACACTTGCAGCCGCAGGTTGCCCGCCAACGTGAGATAAACACAGGACTTTACACACAACACAAGATAAGTGACACTTGCAGCTGCAGGTTGCCTGCCAACGTGAGATAAACACAGGACGTTACAAACAACACAAGATAAGTGACACTTGCTGCCGCAGGTTGCCTGCCAACGTGAGATAAACACAGGACTTTACACACAACACAAGATAAGTGACACTTGCAGCCGCAGGTTGCCTGCCAACGTGAGATAAACACAGGACTTTACACACAACACAAGATAAGTGACACTTGCAGCTGCAGGTTGCCTGCCAACGTGAGATAAACACAGGACTTTACACACAACACAAGATAAGTGACACTTGCAGCCGCAGGTTGCCTGCCAACGTGAGATAAACACAGGACTTTACACACAACACAAGATAAGTGACACTTGCAGCCGCAGGTTGCCTGCCAACGTGAGATAAACACAGGACTTTACACACAACACAAGATAAGTGACACTTGCAGCCGCAGGTTGCCTGCCAACGTGAGATAAACACAGGACGTTACAAACAACATAAGATAAGTGACACTTGCAGCCGCAGGTTGCCTGCCAACGTGAGATAAACACAGGACGTTACAAACAACATAAGATAAGTGACACTTGCAGCCGCAGGTTGCCCGCCAACGTGAGATAAACACAGGACTTTACACACAACACAAGATAAGTGACACTTGCAGCCGCAGGTTGCCTGCCAACGTGAAATAAACACAGGACGTTACAAACAACATAAGATAAGTGACACTTGCAGCCGCAGGTTGCCTGCCAACGTGAGATAAACACAGGACTTTACACACAACACAAGATAAGTGACACTTGCAGCCGCAGGTTGCCTGCCAACGTGAGATAAACACAGGACGTTACAAACAACATAAGATAAGTGACACTTGCAGCCGCAGGTTGCCTGCCAACGTGAGATAAACACAGGACGTTACAAACAACATAAGATAAGTGACACTTGCAGCCGCAGGTTGCCTGCCAACGTGAGATAAACACAGGGCCTTACAAACAACACAAGATAAGTGACACTTGCAGCTGCAGGTTGCCTGCCAACGTGAGATAAACACAGGACGTTACAAACAACACAAGATAAGTGACACTTGCAGCCGCAGGTTGCCCGCCAACGTGAGATAAACACAGGACTTTACACACAACACAAGATAAGTGACACTTGCAGCCGCAGGTTGCCTGCCAACGTGAGATAAACACAGGACGTTACAAACAACACAAGATAAGTGACACTTGCAGCCGCAGGTTGCCCGCCAACGTGAGATAAACACAGGACTTTACACACAACACAAGATAAGTGACACTTGCAGCTGCAGGTTGCCTGCCAACGTGAGATAAACACAGGACGTTACAAACAACACAAGATAAGTGACACTTGCTGCCGCAGGTTGCCTGCCAACGTGAGATAAACACAGGACTTTACACACAACACAAGATAAGTGACACTTGCAGCCGCAGGTTGCCTGCCAACGTGAGATAAACACAGGACTTTACACACAACACAAGATAAGTGACACTTGCAGCTGCAGGTTGCCTGCCAACGTGAGATAAACACAGGACTTTACACACAACACAAGATAAGTGACACTTGCAGCCGCAGGTTGCCTGCCAACGTGAGATAAACACAGGACTTTACACACAACACAAGATAAGTGACACTTGCAGCCGCAGGTTGCCTGCCAACGTGAGATAAACACAGGACTTTACACACAACACAAGATAAGTGACACTTGCAGCCGCAGGTTGCCTGCCAACGTGAGATAAACACAGGACGTTACAAACAACATAAGATAAGTGACACTTGCAGCCGCAGGTTGCCTGCCAACGTGAGATAAACACAGGACGTTACAAACAACATAAGATAAGTGACACTTGCAGCCGCAGGTTGCCCGCCAACGTGAGATAAACACAGGACTTTACACACAACACAAGATAAGTGACACTTGCAGCCGCAGGTTGCCTGCCAACGTGAAATAAACACAGGACGTTACAAACAACATAAGATAAGTGACACTTGCAGCCGCAGGTTGCCTGCCAACGTGAGATAAACACAGGACTTTACACACAACACAAGATAAGTGACACTTGCAGCCGCAGGTTGCCTGCCAACGTGAGATAAACACAGGACGTTACAAACAACATAAGATAAGTGACACTTGCAGCCGCAGGTTGCCTGCCAACGTGAGATAAACACAGGACGTTACAAACAACATAAGATAAGTAACACTTGCAGCCGCAGGTTGCCTGCCAACGTGAGATAAACACAGGACTTTACACACAACACAAGATAAGTGACACTGGCAGCCGCAGGTTGCCTGCCAACGTGAGATAAACACAGGACGTTACAAACAACATAAGATAAGTGACACTTGCAGCCGCAGGTTGCCTGCCAACGTGAGATAAACACAGGACTTTACACACAACACAAGATAAGTGACACTTGCAGCCGCAGGTTGCCTGCCAACGTGAGATAAACACAGGACGTTACAAACAACACAAGATAAGTGACACTTGCAGCCGCAGGTTGCCTGCCAACGTGAGATAAACACAGGACTTTACACACAACACAAGATAAGTGACACTTGCAGCCGCAGGTTGCCTGCCAACGTGAGATAAACACAGGACTTTACACACAACACAAGATAAGTGACACTTGCAGCCGCAGGTTGCCTGCCAACGTGAGATAAACACAGGACGTTACAAACAACACAAGATAAGTGACACTTGCAGCCGCAGGTTGCCTGCCAACGTGAGATAAACACAGGACTTTACACACAACACAAGATAAGTGACACTTGCTGCCGCAGGTTGCCTGCCAACGTGAGATAAACACAGGACTTTACACACAACACAAGATAAGTGACACTTGCAGCCGCAGGTTGCCTGCCAACGTGAGATAAACACAGGGCCTTACAAACAACACAAGATAAGTGACACTTGCTGCCGCAGGTTGCCCGTCAACGTGAGATAAACACAGGACGTTACAAACAACACAAGATAAGTGACACTTGCAGCCGCAGGTTGCCCGCCAACGTGAGATAAACACAGATCGTTACAAACAACAAGATAAGTGACACTTGCAGCCGCAGGTTGCCTGCCAACGTGAGATAAACACAGGGCCTTACAAACAACACAAGATAAGTGACACTTGCTGCCGCAGGTTGCCCGTCAACGTGAGATAAACACAGGACGTTACAAACAACACAAGATAAGTGACACTTGCAGCCGCAGGTTGCCCGCCAACGTGAGATAAACACAGGACGTTACAAACAACAAGATAAGTGATATTAGCCACTACAGAATGCCTGTAAATGTGAGCTAATTACAGGATGTTACAAACAAACACAAGACATTTTGTAGGGATATTTGCCAATACAGGATCTGTTGCAATGTAAGATGAACACAAGGCATTGCAAACAAAACATTTTCCTAAAAGTAGATGATTACTTTAAAGACAAAACATTGAAGATAAAAACTCTTAAGGGTCTCGTTCTTTTAAGGACAGGAAAGTAATCGTGTTTCAATAATTTCATTGTTTGCTGGTATAAATTATGTTATAGTTATGGAATGATTCTTACTTAGCTTTACCTAATATACACCGCGTGGAAGTGACTATACATTGTACATCTGTATGTCTTGGTCGGTGAATTTTGGCTGATAGGCCTTCTTTATTACTGCCATCTTGTCGGTGAATTTTGGTTGATAGGCCTTCTTTATTACTGCCATCTTGTCGGTGAATTTTAGTTGATAGGCCTTCTTTATTACTGCCATCTGGTCGGTGAATTTTGGTTGATAGGCCTTCGTTATTACTGCCATCTGGTCGGTGAATTTTGGTTGATAGGCCTCCTTTATTCCTGTCATCTGGTCGGTGAATTTTGGTTGTAAGGCCGCCTTTATTCCTGTCATCTGGTCTGTGAATTTTGGTTGATAGGCCTCCTTTATTACTGTCATCTGGTCGGTGAATTTTGTTTGTAAGGCTCCCTTTATTACTGCCATCTGGTCGGTGAATTTTGGTTGATAGGCCTTCTTTATTCCTGTCATCTGGTCGGTGAATTTTGGTTTATAGGCCTTCTTTATTCCTGTCATCTGGTCGGTGAATTTTGGTTGTAAGGCCGCCTTTATTCCTGTCATCTGGTCGGTGAATTTTGGTTGATAGGCCTACTTTATTACTGCCATCTGGTCGGTGAATTTTGGTTGTAAGGCTCCCTTTATTACTGCCATCTGGTCGGTGAATTTTGGTTGATAGGCCTTCTTTATTACTGCCATCTTGTCGGGGAATTTTGGTTGATAGGCCTTCGTTATTACTGTCATCTGGTCGGTGAATTTTGGTTGTAAGGCCGCCTTTATTCCTGTCATCTGGTCGGTGAATTTTGGTTGTAAGGCCGCCTTTATTACTGTCATCTGGTCGGTGAATTTTGGTTGATAGGCCTTCTTTATTACTGCCATCTGGTCGGTGAATTTTGGTTGATAGGCCTTCTTTATTCCTGTCATCTGGTCGGTGAATTTTGGTTTATAGGCCTTCTTTATTCCTGTCATCTGGTCGGTGAATTTTGGTTTATAGGCCTTCTTTATTCCTGTCATCTGGTCGGTGAATTTTGGTTGATAGGCCTTCTTTATTCCTGTCATCTGGTCGGTGAATTTTGGTTTATAGGCCTTCTTTATTACTGTCATCTGGTCGGTGAATTTTGGTTGATAGGCCTTCTTTATTCCTGTCATCTAGTCGGTGAATTTTGGTTTATAGGCCTTCTTTATTCCTGTCATCTGGTCGGTGAATTTTGGTTGTAAGGCCGCCTTTATTACTGCCATCTGGTCGGTGAATTTTGGTTGATAGGCCTTCTTTATTCCTGTCATCTGGTCGGTGAATTTTGGTTTATAGGCCTTCTTTATTCCTGTCATCTGGTCGGTGAATTTTGGTTGTAAGGCCGCCTTTATTCCTGTCATCTGGTCGGTGAATTTTGGTTGATAGGCCTTCTTTATTCCTGTCATCTGGTCGGTGAATTTTGGTTGATAGGCCTTCTTTATTACTGCCATCTTGTCGGGGAATTTTGGTTGATAGGCCTTCGTTATTACTGTCATCTGGTCGGTGAATTTTGGTTGTAAGGCCGCCTTTATTCCTGTCATCTGGTCGGTGAATTTTGGTTGTAAGGCCGCCTTTATTACTGTCATCTGGTCGGTGAATTTTGGTTGATAGGCCTTCTTTATTCCTGTCATCTAGTCGGTGAATTTTGGTTTATAGGCCTTCTTTATTCCTGTCATCTGGTCGGTGAATTTTGGTTGTAAGGCCGCCTTTATTACTGCCATCTGGTCGGTGAATTTTGGTTGATAGGCCTTCTTTATTCCTGTCATCTGGTCGGTGAATTTTGGTTTATAGGCCTTCTTTATTCCTGTCATCTGGTCGGTGAATTTTGGTTGTAAGGCCGCCTTTATTCCTGTCATCTGGTCGGTGAATTTTGGTTGATAGGCCTACTTTATTACTGCCATCTGGTCGGTGAATTTTGGTTGATAGGCCTTCTTTATTACTGCCATCTTGTCGGGGAATTTTGGTTGATAGGCCTTCGTTATTACTGTCATCTGGTCGGTGAATTTTGGTTGTAAGGCCGCCTTTATTCCTGTCATCTGGTCGGTGAATTTTGGTTGTAAGGCCGCCTTTATTACTGTCATCTGGTCGGTGAATTTTGGTTGATAGGCCTTCTTTATTACTGCCATCTGGTCGGTGAATTTTGGTTGTAAGGCCTTCTTTATTACTGTCATCTGGTCGGTGAATTTTGTTTGTAAGGCCGCCTTTATTCCTGTCATCTGGTCGGTGAATTTTGGTTGATAGGCCTCCTTTATTACTGCCATCTGGTCGGTGAATTTTGGTTGTAAGGCCGCCTTTATTACTGTCATCTGGTCGGTGAATTTTGGTTGATAGGCCTTCTTTATTACTGCCATCTGGTCGGTGAATTTTGGTTGATAGGCCTTCTTTATTACTGCCATCTGGTCGGTGAATTTTGGTTGATAGGCCTTCTTTATTACTGCCATCTGGTCGGTGAATTTTGGTTGTAAGGCCGCCTTTATTACTGTCATCTGGTCGGTGAATTTTGGTTGATAGGCCTTCTTTATTACTGCCATCTGGTCGGTGAATTTTGGTTGATAGGCCTTCTTTATTCCTGTCATCTGGTCGGTGAATTTTGGTTGTAAGGCCGCCTTTATTCCTGTCATCTGGTCGGTGAATTTTGGTTGATAGGCCTCCTTTATTACTGTCATCTGGTCGGTGAACTTTGTTTGTAAGGCTCCCTTTATTACTGCCATCTGGTCGGTGAATTTTGGTTGTAAGGCTCCCTTTATTACTGCCATCTGGTCGGTGAATTTTGGTTGATAGGCCTTCTTTATTACTGCCATCTCGTCGGGGAATTTTGGTTGATAGGCCTTCTTTATTACTGCCATCTGGTCGGTGAATTTTGGTTGATAGGCCTTCTTTATTACTGCCATCTGGTCGGTGAATTTTGGTTGGTAGGCCTCCTTTATTACTGCCATCTGGTCGGTGAATTTTGGTTTATAGGCCTTCTTTATTCCTGTCATCTGGTCGGTGAATTTTGGTTGTAAGGCCGCCTTTATTCCTGTCATCTGGTCGGTGAATTTTGGTTGATAGGCCTCCTTTATTACTGTCATCTGGTCGGTGAATTTTGGTTGTAAGGCCGCCTTTATTCCTGTCATCTGGTCGGTGAATTTTGGTTGATAGGCCTCCTTTATTACTGTCATCTGGTCGGTGAATTTTGGTTGATAGGCCTTCTTTATTACTGCCATCTGGTCGGTGAATTTTGGTTGTAAGGCCTTCTTTATTACTGTCATCTGGTCGGTGAATTTTGGTTGATAGGCCTTCTTTATTCCTGTCATCTGGTCGGTGAATTTTGGTTGTAAGGCCGCCTTTATTCCTGTCATCTGGTCGGTGAATTTTGGTTGATAGGCCTCCTTTATTACTGTCATCTGGTCGGTGAATTTTGTTTGTAAGGCTCCCTTTATTACTGCCATCTGGTCGGTGAATTTTGGTTGTAAGGCTCCCTTTATTACTGCCATCTGGTCGGTGAATTTTGGTTGATAGGCCTTCTTTATTACTGCCATCTGGTCGGTGAATTTTGGTTGGTAGGCCTCCTTTATTACTGCCATCTGGTCGGTGAATTTTGGTTGATAGGCCTTCTTTATTACTGCCATCTTGTCGGGGAATTTTGGTTGATAGGCCTTCTTTATTACTGCCTTCTTGTCGGGAATTTTGGTTGATAGGCCTTCTTTATTACTGCCATCTTGTCGGTGAAATTTGGTTGTAAGGCTCCCTTTATTTCTTCCAAATTATTACACTAGCAGAATACTGCCCATGAGCCCTGATAGATGTTCTAGAAAACTTGAGCTCACATTTTTTAAATTCAAAGGCTACATTTAATAGATGTAATTGCGAAACTGATTCGTTATGCACCAATGGATACTTTGTTTTTAAACTCTCTCGCGCACGAACATGTTGGAGGCTGCCTGATGTTAAAAAATACATTCTGCTCAAGTAGCTTAACAATTTGAAAGCAATGGTATTATGACTATGGAGACAAAGATATTTCCGTTGTCGAAAACGGTTCAGATGCAAGTTTTAGATAACAAGCTTAATGTGAGAAATTACATGTGGTGTTCAACCTCTCAGTAAAATCGTCAATGATAAAATGAAACAGAATAAAGAGAAAAATGTGACCATTCTTCCGCATAAGGAAAACACCTTGTTTGGGTAAAATATAAAACTGTTTTATATATATTTTAAAATTCAGTTGGATATGAATGTAAGACTTCACCACCCCAGCCTTTCTCCTCCCTCACCCCTTCACCTCACTTCTTTGATACCATTTATGATATTTCTACTTGTATTACTAAATAATAAATAATCTAGCAAATAATATTATTTTTTTATTTCTTTAAGCAATATTGAAATACATTGTATAGTATTAATAATTTCTATAAAAATAATGTAAACCATATAAAATTATATTGAGTATAATAATTAATTTAAATAATACTATTTTAATAAACTCAAACTGATATTTCAATTCCTTAAACAAGAGATTGTTTAACACAGTAAATTTAGGCATAATTTTCATTGTTCATATCCTGTTTATCGTGTATTTTATTTTTGTTCTTCTTTGAGTTATTTTTCCGTGTCTTAGGATCTTCGCGCCTCATCGACCTTCTCCTCGCTTTCCAACGAGCACTCTGTCGTTCCTCGGTCTTCCTCTGTTCAAGTTCATCCGCCATCTTATGCAGTCTTGTGTACTGTGGGGAGATGTACCAGTCTTCTCCCTCATCTCCCAGTTCGTCATCTTCTTCCGGATCGGAGTAACTCAGGATGACGCGGTGTCTTGGAGAGCGTCCCTTCAGCGAATACCTGCCGTCGTCAGATTCCCCGTACCTAGCCTGTAACGCCCTTATCCTTTTCTGCTCCTCCTGCCATTTCTTGAACTTTTGAATCAAGATATTATGGCGTTCAGTAAAGTTGTCATTCTTATGGACTACACTTTCGTTGAAAATAGTATGTGGCTGTTTTAGGTCCTCGTAGTTGCGGCGTTTGTGGACATGGTTACTGGATCGATGGAACCTTCTTCTACCAGAGCCATAACCGTGCCTTGGATAGTAAGATTCTTCCTCCTGAACGCCATAGTCCCAGCCATTTTCATCGTCGTTGGTGCTCAAAACATTCCTCTGATATGCTAACGGCTTAGTCATCCTGGCATCTGGATCATCGTAATTAAAATAACTATCCCCCAAATCATACTTTACGAAAGGCCAAGGGCTATCATCGCCCTTTTGTGACGCCAAGCCCTTATCGGGGTCTATGATACCGTTACCAAATATTCTCTCAGCCTCAACCTCACCCTTACCCTTTGGACTTGCCACGTCATCCAAGTACTGGGGTATCTCACGTGTCCGACGTGAGTCACTGAGAGGGGTCTCACTTGACCAGACCCTCGATGTGGCCCGAGAACGGTTGTTCCCCTTGTGGGGGTAGTGATAGACGCGTTCGCGTTCGTATATGACACGGGTGCCTTGCGAGCTACCTTGTGAGGGTGAATGGGTCCCAGAACCTGGATGGATTCTGAATTCCGGTTCGCCGGAGGCCCTCCCGTGGTAGGTTACCTCTTTATCTAAATTACTGTCGTCGTCTTCATTTTGATCGTCTTTGTCAGCTGTGCTGTAATCGTAATCGTCAGGACTCTCAAGATACATATTGGAAACTTTAGATTGGGGCTTCTCCCACGGGTCAACATTACCGTCTTCATGGGGGTGCTTCTTTTTGTGCTGATCCGCGAGTAACATCTCGTGTCTATCCTTGAAATAAGGGTCATAACCTATGGGCGGGTACTTGTGCCTGTCCTTTTTTCCATGTCCTATGGAAGAATAATCCGGCCTTTCTTGAGGGTCGTGCCTTGTTTCCGGTTTAATATTATTGTTCGGGTAGCTCTCCCCATTCCGAGGGCTGGGCATTGCTTGTGGATAATCCTGGGTGTTCTTAGTGAAGTGGTGGCTCTTGGAGTTAGCACGGTGCGTCACGTGACGCGTAGAGTAAGTTTCGTGATGCGGAGAGGACGTCTTATCGTGCGGAGAAAGTTGTGGCAGTCCCAGTAGCATATTTAGGGTGTTGATCTGGGTGTAAAGGTAATCGTGAATCGGCTCCACCTTCTCTTTCTCGTCCGCTGAGAGTGACTCGTACTGGGCGATGAGCCTGTGCAGCAAGTTGATCTTCCTGTGGATCTCCTCGGTGTAGTTGGCCACCACGTTGGTGTATTTGTCGAAGAGGAAAGGTTCGGGCATACTCTGCGTGTAGACTGGTCCGGGCTCCTGGGTTTGCTCAGCATCCACTCGAGGAAGGATTGCAGCCGCATTGGTAGCTTGTAGCACGACCGTTTGTTCACCTCATCCTCAGTTAGCCGGTGGACCATATCGACGACGTCTACTAGCATGTGCTGCATCCTTGCCTGAAAACTGAGAAGAACACTGTATCAGCCGTATGGCACAGGGCAATACTGCCGCATAAAGTTTATTTGATTCTAATATCTGATAAATACACGTTTATATTGTTAATTGCTATTATTAATGTGGCACATTTCATGTGTACCTTATGAACATTATAATTATAAAAGTTCATGACTGACAAGCTAACTTAATTACCAAACAAACTACAACACTCTAACACCCACTCCCCCCTCAATTAAATATTTGCTGTAGAAGGGGAAGCTCCAAGTTCACCAATGGTAACTTTTCAGTCAAACCGTGAATCGAACCCAATATTCCTAGTTCGATAGATAATGCGCTACCGACTGAGTTAAAGTACCAGTCTAAGGCTTGTAAAGGTTACACATGTAAAAGGGAATTCACACTATCTAAGTTTTGCAATTTGATCTATAGGGCTAAAATATAATATATTTCCTTCTTTGGAATCAATAAAAGTACTTTTTATACATTTTTAAACAATCATAACCAGGAATTTAACACATGAACTCAGATTATGTTACCTCTAACTAATGCTAGCTCGAAGTTATAGTGCTCAAATTTCTTGTACGGCCAAATTTTTCAATTTAGTTTTCTTATAATACGTTTACAGGATGGACAATAAAACAAATATTTATTGTGTATGAAATAACTTTGGATATAATTATTTGATTAAATTGAAACACTTAAAATTATTTATGAGAAAGATATTGTTTTTAATAGCTTTCATTTTCTTAACCATAATTCAAAAATATATAATTGACAAACCTTACAAGCCTTAGTCTTAACTAATTCATAAATATTGTTATTCATCAGTTAATCGTAAAATTGTATTTTAGATACAAATAAATGGTGAAAAATAAGAAAATGTTTAATCCTCTCCTTTATTTCGAAATCTTGGATTATTTTTAGCACCAGGTCTTACTACCTGTTCGGGCTATACGCACATGTACTAATTTTGTTAATGTGTTAGGTATGATTAGGGTTGAATTTTAGAAAGCTTACTCGAATTTGCGAGGAGAGAGAGTGTAAAACAATTTAGGAAAAGCCACTTTCAGTACAGCCCTCGGTATTCTAGCTCTGATCTCCCCATAATTGGCGTCATAATTTATTATAAGAGTGACGGTTTATAGGATGTGGTCACCTAAGTGATTGAAATATTGTCTTAATAGTTTTTTTGATCTTATCTGAGGTCATTCTAAGGAATCAAATTCATAAAACTAATACTAACTTTTTGTTGTTGCTTGTTTCGTTCAAGAGGTTGATATCAGGCTTGCCGTTTAGCGCGAACCTAGAAGTCTGCAGAAGTCCCGGACCAACCAGGTCACGAAGGTGCTCCGTGTTGTGGGTCTGCTTCAATATCTGATCTACGATCCACAGTGGCAGGTCCCCTGTCAGGAACCCATCCGTCTGCTCATCGTCCTGAGGTTGATCGTCGTAGTCATCATCATATGACTTGGGGTCCCATTTGTTTCTACCATGATCGAAGAGCTCGAAGGAGTGTGACGTCGCTTTCTCTCGGGTTGTTTTAATCCAGAAGAAGCTGGGTCATCATTTGGGTGAGCCCCACTGTTTGGAAGAGCAGGGTAGTACCACCTGTTTTACCGGGGTCCATCCTGTCGATCACTATTCGAAATTTCTCGTCTGGTATTCTCTGAAGCTTGTCTTTTTGGTCATCCGTTTGTTCAGGAGTTTCATCACCCTCACTATCGAAAGTAGGGTTGTCATCCTCGTGTTCTTCACGACCGATGTTGGGTTTAATCTCTTTGAAGTTTCCTTTCTCACCAGAAGCGGATGCTCCTTCTTTCTCCCAAAAAGTTGTATCTTTATTTTTATCACTATCCTTATTTTTATTTTGTAGAATGTCCTTCACAACTTCGTTCTGGATCTTTGTTCCTTCTTTAACATCTTTGCCATTTGTTCCTTCTTTTACATCTTCACCAATGTCATAATCCACGAATGTATCTTGTTTAGCCTTATCTTCTTCGACGTCCTTGGGCTTGTTAATATCGCTCTCAAACTTTTCTTGAGTATTACTGTCTTTCTTATCGTCTGTATGACTATCTTTTCCATCTTTGAATTCCCCTTGGTAATTGTTTTCTATTTCATCGTCTTTGTTCTTATGGACTTCCTCTTGGTAATTGTTATTTGTATCAGCATCTTTGTTCTTGAATACCTCTTCCTGGTAATTGTTTTCTCTCTCGGCATCTTTGTTCTTGGGGTCTTCCACTTGGTAAATATTCTCCCTCTCAGTATTTTTGTTATTGGTGAAATCCTTATGTAATATGTTTTCTTTATCGCCGTCCTTCTTTATTGAAATATCTTCTTCAGTCGTGTGATTTTTGTTTTCTTTAACATCTACATAGCTACGATCCTCTAACGTCACATGATTCTTTTTTACTATTCCTTGGGGGCATTTTTGACTTTACTATCAGTTGCACCAATCTTCTTTTTGATTTTGTTTTTATCGACATGATTTTCAACTGTATCAGTCAAATTAAAAATTGTGGCTTATTGTTTCATCGTGACTATTGATGGGTCCATTTTGTGAGGGATCCATATTGTTTTCATCTTTGACGGCACTGTTAGTACCATCTAGTTTTCTATTGTTCTCTGATTTAATTCTTCCAAAAAAATTTAAATTTTCCTTAGGTTTGGTGTTACTATCAAAAAAATTGTAGCTAGCTTCTCAATATTGTGCGGGGCATCTACGTTGGACAAAGATGTTTCTCTTTTTTGTGGTGATGGTTCTATTGGAAAGTTAAAGATATTTTCGTCACTAACATCATAATTTAATCTGCTCTCTCTAGATCTTTTTCTGTGTCGATAGTTAGAATCATACCGAGGCTCATCATAGCTTGAAAAATATTTTTTAGAGGTATATTTTCATTGTTGTTTAACTCATCATCCTCGAAACCACTTATCTGAGATAGATGTCTTAGTTTCACCCCACTTGGTATCTTAATATCTCCAATATTACTTTCAGCTCCTTGAAAAAGCGCAGTGTGATGTTAATGTCTTCTTTTGGTAAACTTTTTCTATTGCTGGTACGGTTTCAACCCGCATGTCTGGGTGCTTTATGTTGTCAAAATCTTTAATTTTGACTTCATATTCATTTGGATTACTTAACTTAATAAATTCTGTTTTTTTATCACTTAAACTTACAACATCCGTTCTTTTATTACTGCTGTCTTGTAGGTTTGACGAAGAGTAGTCATAATTTAAAGCATCCCCTACCAGTTCGGCTTCATTTTTTTCCTTGTTAATAGCGTCAGCTCCAGTATTTTCTTCACTTTCGCCCATTTCAACTGATTTGTAGTTAGATTTATCTTGATGGTTCTCTCTTCCCGGTGGTAATTTCCTACCATACCGTCATCATTTGTAATTTCCTTGATTGAGTTTTTTTTGGGATCTTCACTGTCAGAATGTTGATAGTTTTTATTGGGTTTTTTGTTTTCCATAGCTAACACCATCCCATCTCTCTCATTACTTTGTAGATTTAGGCTGCCCAACCGATTAGTTTCAGCACTAGGTTGCTTAGCTTCCTTTTTTGGGGGGGAATCGCGTATGTTTTTAATTTGATTAGAAATCAAACTATTAAGTTCCTTGACGTACTTATTAGCAAAACTACTCTTAGATTTCTTCCATTTATTTTTAACGTTATTTGCATCACCTAGTCCACGTACACTTTCATCAGAAACCTCTTTGGCGGAATCACTTGAGGGATTTGCTTTCCCTTGGTTTCTAGATAGCCCCACAAGGTCTTCATCGAACATTGGCAATTTGGTGTCTTCTTTGGGTTCCCTTGGAGATTACCTGTTTTGCCAATAGTGTCTAACGAGGTTTTGGAGATTTTCTTAATTGATTCAGGAGATTCCTGTGACGTAGTCCTATCGTAGTCTAGATCCTTGTCCTTTTGTCCTCCACCAAAAACTTTGACAGAATGATCTTCCTCCATCCCATCCTGACTGATGCCTATTACCTTCCTTTTGTAACGATGCTTACTGTCATCAGACTTTATCTTGTCGTAGTTCTTCTGCAAGAAGTTGTTGATCCACGCAAAGTCATTCTCAGACCTCATCACGTTATCGAGGAAGGAAGATAAAGCTTGACTGCTGTCTCGCTCCTAAACAAATTAAGAGTTAGTTTATATTAGTTTTGTTTGACGATTGTTGAAGGAAACTAACAGTGAAATTAAGAATTAATTAGTAATTTGGAATAGGCTAATACAATATTTCCCTAAATTTAACACGTTTACATGCCATTTTGGGGCCATTTCCTAACCAAAGTACCTCTTCCAACTCTTCATACAAAAATAAGTTAACAAATTTATATTTTCCTGTAATATTTAAACGGTGGATCCTAATTTTAATAGGGCTTTAGTGCTAAGCCAAACAATTTTGTGACCGAATGAAAGAAATAGTAATAAAACATATCCATATTTGCATTAATTTGTTTATCAAATTTACTGATAAATAAAATATATTTGACGATTAATCAAACTCACAGGAACGTCGTGTACCCCTTAAAATCCTTCTCGTGTCCTTGGAGCACGTGCACCACTGTTTGGGAAACGCTGGACTAACATAAAGATAAACTGTATTTATTTGTTTTTGTTTAAACGAAGTGTTAATTAAACCACTCGAACACATTTTAATATAATTGATCTGTCTCAACTTTTTTTCAGACTTGAACTTACTTCTTACTTAATTACTTAGGTAATTTATTTTTAGATCTACACAATGAACCTGTAAGACATGTAATTAGTAACATATTAATTTACTCATGAGATTGCTATTGATAGATTATGGGGGGTGGGGGGGGAATTTTTTATTAATCTATTCACGCCATCCCAAGACTATAATTTGTTGGACTTTAGCCAATCACGGCACCAAGTTTGGGCTAATAGAGGTATTGTTCTAACTGAAACATAATCAAATAATATTCTATCAATAATTTACGTATAAACACATTAATAATCCCTAAATAAAATATAATACTGTCTACAAGCCATTGCAAACTGTCTAGGTCAACTGGGCGCTTGCGAAATGGTTGCTGGTAAGACTGGGCTGGGTGCCAGTGTAAAGCACGTAATCATATATTTTTTTACTAAATATTCATTTTTTGGAGTTTAAAAAAAATTAATAACAGAGGAAACTAGATTTGTGTATATTTCTAAAGTTAGACTACTCGATATAAAATTTTGGAAAAAATTTCAAATTACAAAAAACCATAAAAATATGAATTTTGCGTAAAATAAACCACGTAAAGAAGATTCAACCTAACCTAATCTAACTGGTCCTGGTTGTTTTTTTCATTTTTTATAATTATTCCTAACATTTGGGGAAAAAAATTACCCTGGCCCACAGTTGTCTTAGCACCCAGTCTTCTCAGTGCCCTGTTCGCAAGCACCCCCAGTTGGCCGCACCCGTTTCGTCGAACCCGTTTGGCCGCATCCGTTTGGTGGCACCCAATTATCTGGATCCGCATTGCAAATAGCTATGGTGGTCAAATGGTCTATGGCGTCACTCTCGTAATAGATTGGATTGCCGATGACGGGGAAGATCGGGGTCGAATCCCGGTCCGATGTAGTGAGGGTGGTTTTTCCTTAATGGTTTTCAACTTTACCTCCACACAAATAGTAGCACTTTTCCAATAAATTCAAACTTTCTCATTCCTAACACATTTGCATAATGAGTACAAACAAGTGTAGCGCAGATGGGCAGTAAGATGCGCTGAGAAAAACAATAGCTATGAAACTATCCAGGGTAAAGAACTTGCCCAGTTGGTTCATTTAATGACACTACGCATTTGCAATTGCACTGAGATATGCTGTTAAACCATAATGATACAAATGAAAAACTCCTCAAGAGACTCAGTCGGGGTTGGAATCACGACCTCCAAGTTCAAAGTTACGTGCACTAGCCGTTCGCTTTACCCTTCATATGTATCGATTCGTTTTTGTTTTTTTCTGAATTGGGGACACCTTGTGAACCAATGGGAAGTGTGTTCATTACACTCACTCTCAGTTTTGGGTCCGATTCTTGTGGTAAGGTTGGCATCACCGTAATCATCAAGGCAGCAAACACCAGTAGCTTGACGCGTCCCGGAATACCCATCTGGACGTTTCTTTGGCACTTGCTGTAAGCACAAACAGCTGTCTAGTTACTCTTAGGGTACAATTAAGCCCCATATACAGACTGCACTGTCTACTGAGGGTGTGGCAGAAAGGAGCGTGAGTAATTTTACAGTTCTTATAGCATTACATTTGTTTGACCAAAATAAATCAAATATTTCTCCAGTAGCAAAATAGAGTTTAGTTTTCTACACATGCTAATATCAAAAGATCTTGAATATCTTTCAAGGGTGTCCTGGAATTTTGTCAAAACTTTTTAAATAAAGAGAAGAAGTTTTGACAACATTCCAGGGCACCCTTGACTTATATTCAGGATCTGTTGGTATTAGCATGCGCATAAAACTAAACTCTATGTTGCTACTGGAGAAATAATGGATTTATTTTGGCCAAAAAATTTAAATTCTATAAAAACGTAAAAATACTTGCGCTCCCTTCGGCCGCACCTTAAGTCCTTAGTCTTTACCACTACTTAGAAGTTGAGTCAAACTTTAACTTTCAGGACTATTTTATACGGACTTTCAATCACAGCAATGTAGAGATGTTCACGCACATTGGAAAAAAAATCACCAGTGATAGTGAAAGTATTTGTTTCCATGGAAATAAATACAAAATGAAATGATAGTTTTACGAAATATTTTTCAGAAAAATGTTCCTAAAATTATTCATAAAAAGCGTGGCATCTCGCTGACAGTTTTCTGATAAATACCAAGTTCTTAAAAAGAGTGGCGTCACTTTGGTAAGCTAAACTTCACATCAGTAGTCTTTGTAACCTCCGCTTAATATATATCACGTTTTGTTGCGTCTTGCTTTAGAGTGTTTTCTTTCGAAGAGTTAAATTGGACGTACTCTCCGACACTTCGTTGGTTTGCATGGTCACGCGATCAAGGATACAAACTGTGTAGATGATATTTCAAATTCTAAGGATCATTAAAGACCTAAGGACTATACGGATGGGGAGCTTACTGACTCTGTAGACGGGCTTAAGCCCTTGACTTATGTGGTTAATTCTTTCCAAAAGTTTTTGTACGGATTGTAAAACCATGTAGGGTAAGTTGAATGTGCCTAAATACTATGTATTTTTGACATGTAAATATCTTTCAAAGAATGATTAAAGCTAAAACTGTTCGTGATTTGTTTTATTTAAAAAAATATTGTTATATATATAATAAAGGTTAGAAACATCTGTAACTTATTAACCTAACATGCTCAACGCCATTTTTAATTAGTTTGTAGCTTTAGCCTATCTTAGAGAAATGTGAATAACATATTATTTACATCCATTACTGTTTCCAGCATAAGGTCCGGGCTAGTGTTTTATTCAAGTCATATTTCCCACTAGCAGCTTTCTAGGTCTGTCTAGGACAGGCACTACATCCAGTCCCCAGCCATTAATTCATCACTGTGAAAGGATAAACTCACATTTCACAAATAATAAATTTTTTGGCCATGCCGGGAATCAAAGCCGGGACCCTTATCTAAGTAGATAGATACGCCACTGACTGAGCTAAGGTGTCGGGAATAAGATATTTATGAATTTTAAAAATCGTAGAATATCGTAAATATTGGCTTTTTTATACGTACCAGTGTTTAAGAAAAAAAAAAAAAGTCACTAGTTAAGGATAAAGTAGTACTACATTTATTTGATGTAAGAAATAGCGTATAAACCGAACGGGTAGTAAGACACGGTGCAAAAAAATGTAATAATAACCTAATTCGTATACCTTCGCTTGAATTGTAAAACACGTTACATACTTTAAAAAAAATGCAAGTCCTTCATACAAAAAGTGAAACTAGAAAATAAATCTCTACCATTGTAAAAAAAAAGACTTATGGCAATTTTTGAAAATCGTTATTTTGTATATGAAAATTAAACATAATTAAAACTTTTTTTGCAAAATTATGTATATAAAGTATTATTTTCAATAAATAATATAAGAGTCAATAAATAAATGTTGTCATGACGATTAAAAAAAGACATTCGATCAATCCGCCAAGATCTACAAACATTTTTAGACACAAATTAAATATTTAGCTTTATCTTTGGCCAACAACATTTGAACATCTATTTTTCATTTAATAAAAGATATTACAATAATTTCTAAATTTATTTTTTTACTTGAAAATAACTTAATTAATATTAGCATAACAAGGACGAAATAAATTATACGCTTGAAATAAGTTTATCCAAATAACATAAATCCAAGAAAGTTCTCACGAATATCTTAATAAATTTGTATTATTATTGTTAATGATACGCCTTGGTTCAAATCTAGTAAACTGTATTGGATATGATTTTAAAAAATAGAATCAGTTGGTTCAGAAAGTGCACATTAGGCCTATATACCCCACAGTAATATTGTATTGTATTTACAAGTGCTGTAACGCATGGGAAATGTATTATAGCCTTGTTCCGCCTATGTAGTGAGCTCCGAATTCCTAGCATCTGTTTCCACACCACACGAAGAACTAAGAGGTTTTCTCTTCAACCTCGAGGTGTGAGTCTCAACTCAACGCTCCAGCCACGTCCGGGGCCACTAGGACTTTCAGGAGATTGACTTCTCGACGTCACGACTGATCCAAGCTGAGCCGGGGGGGCCCACTTTACCAATTGCTGGTGGTTAGAACAAGTCCTCCTCTAGAACAGTGGAGGTACCTACCAGGGGTGTAGCACATCCATTGGGGATGAAAGTATACTGTACCTTCAGTTTCTTACAAAATTATTATTTGTCTTTATTTTGGATCATTTTGGAGAAGCTAAGGCTAGTTACACTTAACCTATAATTATTAAACTAACAAGCTAATAGGAACAATAATAAATACAAAAAATGATTGACTAAATTTTAAATATAATCGTTATATCACCTCCATTCATTATTTCATTCATTCCTTCATTCACACAACTATCCCAGCATTTATTTATAAACAATTTTATTTGTTAGGTTTACGAATGAACGTTTGAAGCTTTTTATTTTATCTTAAGCACCACGTCTTACCACCCGTTCGGGCTATTCGCCTATGTATTACTTACAATAATGTGTTATAGATGAGGAAGGTTGAATTTAGAGGACGTCTACCCGAATTTGCATGGAAGGAGGATGGGAAACCATTCAGGATAAACAACCCATCAGTACACCCAACCGGGATTCTAACCCCGACCTCCCTGCCGTTGGCAGCCCAGCCTATTGCGAGGGTGATGCCTTAGGGCCGTATGCAAGAACGCGATTAAGTGGACACTAGCGTGGGTTTGGTTGCGTCATCCTAGGTTAACAGGTGTGCTCAGGACCCCACTATTGGTCCACTAACGTTCTTGCATACCGCCCTTAGACCATTCAACTACCGAAGAATTGTTTTAAGTCACTATGGATCAAATTTTTACTTTATTATTAGTATTATTTTATAATATTGATATTATATATATAGGAGTACACCAAAAGTGAAAGCTTAAGATAACACGACTCGATATATAAGTACGTGAAAGTAGAACAATTTTTTTTAGTTCTGACAGATAAGGCGATTCATTAAAATATTGGGATTTAATTCAGGAATGGTTGTATTTTATTCTCCTCCAAATTAACCTAATATGAACCTAATAAAAAAAGTGTGTTCTTTGAAATCAGCAGAGGACTCTCAGAAGTTAAGTATTTCCATTCATATATTTATTCTCTCTATTTCTACGCCCAAGCTGTAAGCAAATATCACCTATGTGACGTGTGTACACGTTTTAGCAGAGGTAAAATATGTTTAATTATGGTTGTAGCTTGACATGTAGAGAATAATGTGCAACTCTAAACTGCTATAAATCAATGTTATTTTTAAATAGTAAGACGTGGTGTTTAAAATATATATTATTTTAATTAAATATTCCATTAATTCCATTTGTTAAAGAGATAACCTCCTCTGTGATCTAGTAGTCAGAGGTCCTAGTTCGATCTGTGACAGATTTCTCTGTGAATTAGTGGATCTCGGACGGGGTCAAACTCAGCTTCATGAGACAAATGAGGAGCTACTTGAATAAATAGGTAGTGGCTCCTGTTTAGAAAACTAAGATATCAGGCCTGAGGGTGTGTAGTTCTGACCACATGACACCCTCCATCCGAAAATATTGACAGTATCTTCGCCAGCATACGGCGGATGCTCGGTTGGTATAACTCGCTTGAAGGCTGACACCTTGGAGGTATTTTTATTGTTATAAAGAAGGTAAGGTCTACTGTGAAAATAGATGAACCTTGACAAATACTTATGAGCTTACATTAAATTTTATAGCCCATTATATCATCTTCTATGGATTTGACTATGGCAATCATAGAACAGAAGGGAATGGAACTTCCATATAACATCTATCTCTCTGGTGGGACATTGCCGCTAATTTAAAGGTTAATTATTATTTGTTCTACCTGATCGTTTTACTTTTTGTGCCATTTTAATGTAAATATTCATTACATAATTGTGTAACACAATCAAGTTCTTCAATTTTAAGGACACACGTTTTACTACGCCGTTAAAATGGCAGGTGTGGAGAAACGGAACGAAAGAGACTGCGGCAATCCTAATTTGGTGGAAGAGATAAAAGTGCAGAAGGAGAACTTGAATCGCATAATGGAATCATTATTAAAGAACAAGAAGGCGCTGGAGAATCTGCAAGTTCAGCTGGACGTGGTCAAAAGTACGGTGCATGAAGGATACATCGAGATGGTGCCTGCTCCTTCAATGAATGTCAACGTCAGTGACTTCAATAGTAAGTTCGGGCCGAAGGTGAGGTCCGACGACAATGTGTGAAACGTGTCAGCTACTGCTTATTGGTCGACTCTGGTTTATCTTCGGCAAGAACTTGCTGCGTTGTACGGAGTGGGGCCTTACAGGTCATGTTCAAACATTCAGGATATTAAAACACATTTCTAAATACTTGGAAGAGCAGTGGCGTTTTGTGAAGTCTTACCAGGGTAAGTAGATTTAGTTCAAACTGTACGGGTCTGAGATATGTTCTCGTCAATCATTATAACACTTATTAGCCTAGGTATCAACGGAAATACACTCCCATGTGAGATATGTATGGCAAAGTCTATGTATGGTTGATAAAATGGGGGCCTATTGGTAAATAACATTTCATAGGTACAGTTTCAACAATACCTACTTACCTCGGTAACACTCCACGACATGACACTGGTAAAGGGATTGACCGTTTCTTGCGTTTGACATCAGAGTGAATAATTGTTTGAGTATCCTTATCAATAATGTGAGTCAAAGTGCTGTGATAACTCCAATAAGCGACTGGCCTCTTGGTCTAGTGGTCAGCACCGCTGGCTACTGATCTGGAGGTCCCTGGTTCGATTCCCGGTGGTACCATAGATATTTTTCCTGAAAGGTTAACTGTACCTATGTTAACCATGGTATGGCTAATTAAACTTAAGCTATGTTTAAGACTTCAACTGGATCATCATTTCATCTTATTGCGGGTATAAGCTCCGTGGTACACTCTGGGCAACATTCTGATCTCACAAAGCAGCTAAAAGCCTGCACACATGACGACCTAACTAGATACGTCATATCTCAAGGTTAAATATGCTATACGACAAAAAACTATATTAAGCTTTTTTTTGTTTATTTATTTGATCACCACGTCTAACTTTCTGTCCAGGCTATACGCATGAATTATCAATTATTCTAATATATTAGGGTTGAGGAAGTAAGATTTATAGTGGTAATCTACCCAATTTGCGAGGAAGGAGAGTGGTGAACCAGTTAGGGGAAAAAACACCCTCAGTGCACCCGACCAGGATCGAACCTCAATCTCCCTACCTTTGGCAGTCTAGTTTACTGTGAGAGTAGCGCGTTAGACCACGCGGCAACCGAAGCAGGTAAATGTACTAAATACACTATTGTGTTAAGGGTGAGGGAGAATCAAGTTTTTTTAGGGATTGTACCTGAATTTACGTTAAGGGAGAGTGAAAATTCATGTAGGAAAAAAAACCTCAGTGAACCTTATCGGGATTCGAGCACCGTTCTCCTAGTCATCAGCTCTGTGAAAGTGAAGATTTGGATCAGCGTTTTTAAAATTGAGTTCCGTCATAATCATCTCAATGCTCCATGAGGAAATTTTATAAAATTATTTATTTGTTTTTCACAATATAAAATAACATCCGTAAATTAGGCCAATTTTTCAAATCTTAAGAAAGGACATTCGCCAAATTAAAACATGTGATGTTTTCCGTTTGTTTTATACTAGTATAATTGTAAAATATAACTGTTGCTATAGAATATTCATAATATTAGTGTAAACTATTTTATGAGGACTCCCAACATGATTTTTGTTTTTTGTGCAAGGGCTTATTTAAAAAAAGTTTAGGAATCGCTCTGTTAGATAATTTAATTCATTAAAATGGTTCGTACTGTTTTATCTGTTGCAAAAAATGTTAATAGGAAGAGCCTTTTGACAATAGAAAAGTTATTAGATCTATCTTCACGTATGCAATGTGCAGCTGTCACTTTAGATTGAGATGATCGATACCTATGAAATATTACTAATAATATAGTAAAACACTATCAACGCTAGTAAAAAGAATTATGTTTATATTATTTTCAACCAGAATCCTTACAAGCTATCATCATAACAATACTCGTACCTTAGAATTTATCTTCTTTCCATTTGTGGTTCTTGCACCAAGAGCACCAATATTCAATCAAGGCAAACATACAAAAAAAAAATCCGTTCAATATGAAAGTGAGGTTACTTAGTGTATTACACGCCAGTATTAGAGGTCAGAGGATCGACGAAATGATTGCAATCGATTTTCCGGTGAATCCCCGCCAGGAGTTGGTCCACTGGTCAAACCAATTATCGGTGCCTGAATTGGACACAATACCGCAATTGTTAGCGGTAGATTATGGTAGGACAGGTGAAGGCAATGGTGGGGTTCGCGTCTATTTCATTTTTACTTTCGCTCGACCCCTCGGAGAGAGAGGTATTGTGACCGTCAAATTATTTTTATTGAACTCAAGATTTTTTCTATAAATATCTCTGAAACAGAAAAAGTGGTTTTCACGATACTGTGTGTCTGTCTGTGTCTCAGCTAAGAGCCGGAGCCATTTTACCGAAAAGGCTAAACCTAGGTATCTAGAGTTTTCATAATGTCCCCTCTCCCCTAAGGATTTTTTGGAATTAGATAATTAACCCTACATTTAAGGGTAGATTATTGAAGGACAAAAAATAGACCAAAAAAATATACATTTAATTGAAATCCACTCTGAAAATTTTGATTCAATTTCATGCCTAGGTATTGTTTAACATAGCAAATAAAATGGCAGATCTCATTTACCGAAGAAAACTAATTTGAAGGTAATTTACATCAGCGGAAACATTCAATTTTGATCATATCTCCGCAACTATTTGATCAAAGAAATAAGTTACCATTGTATGGTTATAATCCGACCCCTTAGCTCAGTCGGTCACGTGTTTGTTTGCTGCGTTAAGAGTCCTGGATTAAATTACTGGCATGGTCGATATATTTATCATTTGTGAAGTGTGAATTTCCCCTTTCACAGTGATGAATTAACGGCGGGGGTTTGATTTTTGTGTCTGTTCTAGATTTAAATTAGTCTATTAATCGTGTGCTGATATTATAATCAGTCGGTTCAGAAATTTTACGCTAAATTCCTTGAATAAAAAAATAAACTTGTACTATTAGACATAAAAAAACTATATTTGAAATGTATGTTTATAAAATCAATAGTGTACTAGTTATTTTCCAATATATTTTTTAAATTGAGGTCTCAGAAATTGGGAATTTATTGTTATGCTCTTTGGTGAACAGCGATAAGTTTTATAATTTTTTTCTCAATATATTTCTGTAAAAATGAATATTATTTCATTTATGTTCTTTGGTGTAATGGAGTCTTGTTTTATCCATCGTTTAATGTAGGCTATATGTATATTAATTCGTTTCATAAATCTTACGAGTCTAAGTACATTTCTTTGTTTTTAGATAAAGAAAGAGTGAAAGTTTGTGCAGTTCGGCTCACATTTATTTGGGTGGTGTGGGGGTCGGGGGGAGTTGGTTACAGTGGAAACCCCACTATCAATAATTCATCGGGAAGCTACTGTCTTATTTTATTGGTAGAGCCTTATCCGATAGCTATAACATTTACTAAATCTACTTTCATGTATCCATGAGTCAAGTCATGTTATCTTCTGCTGCCACATGTGATATATATATGTATAATATGTATATATATATACATTATATATATGCTGGGATATATATATCATGCTGGGAGTCCTCATAAAATAGTTTACACTAATATTATGAATATTCTATAGCAACAGTTATATTTTACAATTATACTAGTATAAAACAAACGGAAAACATCACATGTTTTAATTTGGCGAATGTCCTTTCTTAAGATTTGAAAAATTGGCCTAATTTACGGATGTTATTTTATATTGTGAAAAACAAATAAATAATTTTATAAAATTTCCTCATGGAGCATTGAGATGATTATGAAGCAACTCAATTTTAAAAACGCTGATCCAAATCTTCACTTTCACAGAGCTGATGACTAGGAGAACGGTGCTCGAATCCCGATAAGGTTCACTGAGGGTTTTTTTCCTACATGATTTTTCACTCTCCCTTAACGTAAATTCAGGTACAATCCCTAAAAAAACTTGATTCTCCCTCACCCCTAACACAATAGTGTATTTAGTACATTTACCTGCTTCGGTTGCCGCGTGGTCTAACGCGCTACTCTCACAGTAAACTAGACTGCCAAAGGTAGGGAGATTGAGGTTCGATCCTGGTCGGGTGCACTGAGGGTGTTTTTTTCCCCTAACTGGTTCACCACTCTCCTTCCTCGCAAATTGGGTAGATTACCACTATAAATCTTACTTCCTCAACCCTAATATATTAGAATAATTGATAATTCATGCATATAGCCTGGACAGAAAGTTAGACGTGGTGATCAAATAAATAAACAAAAAAAAGCTTAATATAGTTTTTTGTCGTATAGCATATTTAACCTTGAGATATGACGTATCATATATATATATATATGTGTGTACGAAGTTTATAAATTTCTATATGGGAGGTAACACAATATTGTTATCTAACTTGGACACCCACAATAACTTTCACATCTTTAAATATTTCAAAGAAAGATGAAAATTTTGATAGCTTATGAACAGATTTAAAATATCTCACTAAATGCGATAAAAAATTTTAGCACCACGTCATACTACCAGTTCAGGTCATACACTTATATAATAATTACGCTAATGGTTTTAGGGATTATGAAGGCTATATTTATAGGAAGTGTACCCGTATTTGCATGAAGGGAGAGTAGAAAATCATTTTGAAAAATATAACACACTGAGTACACCCGACCAAGATTCGAACCTTGATCTCCCCGTCATCGGTAGTCCAGTCTACCACTGGAGTAGAGCGTTAGACCACGCGGCTGCCGAAGCGGGTGATATGTTTCTTAAATTAATATTTTATGGGGAATGTTTGAGATGAAAAATAACAATTTGTACTTTAATTTGAAGGGGTGAATTATTTTAAAGGTAGAAAAGTTAGTAGCTAACTTTTGAAAATTCAAATTTTTTGAAAATATCCGTAAAGTTCTTGTTTAGAAACTAAAATACGGAATGTTTTACATAAATAGGCATATACTGTTTATATATTTTATATAAAATATATATATTTTGGGTTAGTTTACAGATGACTGATTTTTTTAAATAATGTTCCAAGTTATAATAAGATTATGTGAGAAATTATGAAAGATATTACCGTACCATTTAATTAAAATGTGATTTTGATTATATTTGTATACAATAAAAAACGAATTAGCCAATGAACCTTGAAAACGAAAGAATTAAGTACTAAATTGATGGGGGTGGATCTGGGAAAGTGATGATCATAGATCTAAATCATCCAAGAAGAAATAATCATAGACAATTTTTAATAACTTTTTTATTTTAGCCAGTCTAGAAAGTATTACCATGAAGATGAGGGGAAAGCCCCTAACATCAAAATATAACCCCACACCACCATCCCAAATAACTAATCGGACTGGTTCATCAGTGTTGATAATGAACGCGGTGCTCGAGGAATAATGGTGACGTTTAATTTCCCTACAGACGCACGGGCGTCCTCGTGTTCTTTTGTCAGCATCGCGACGCTCGTTGATGACGTCTGGGACCGGCCTCTTGGCGTCCTAATGGTGTTCGTGGACAGATGACGAGCCATTATTCGAAAGATGCAACGCAACACCTTAACATCCGTCCACAAACGTGAATTGTCCATGTTTCGTAAGACGCCAATTAGTGAATACAAATAATTTTGTTTGGACTAAATCGATAAGGTTGTATTATTATTTTAGGCCTAAATGCATGCTTACTTCTTTTATTGTGTCAGTGACTTATGGTTTATATATTTTTTGTATTTAAATTACAAATTACAAATTACATTACATCCATTACTGTTACCAACCTGTGCCTGGGTCAGTTTTTTATTCAAGCCATATATTTTCCACTGTCGGCTTGTTAGGCCTGTACTATCTTCATATGCCTTATAATCTACCTTAAGACTAGGACGGGCACAACATCGAGTCCCCGACCGTTAATTTATCACTATAAAAGTGTAAACCCACATTTTACCAATGATACATTTTCGGCCATGCTCGGAATCGAACCCGGGACCCTTAGCTAAATAGACGTACATGCTATTATTTGAGCTAGGGTATCGGATTATTTAAATTATAAACTATTGATTGCATTTTTTTCTTACAACTCTTTTTATTATTATAATTAGCTAATTCAAATTATTTTCATAAACTAGCAATATTATTATAACTAAAATTATAAAGTTTATACTTGAAGGAGCTTTTCTAAAACCAATACCCTCACTGCACCCCTGACCCCAACCCTTGATCCACCCTTGGGCAGATCTCAACTAAACCTTAGATTTTAGAAACGTAAATTAATTGGTAATTCAATTATTCTAGGTAGAATATAAAGTTTCTAACTTGTTTTAGTTTCAAGTTAAAAATGATTCCCTTTCGATTTATTTTACACTACGTTTGACTATCTATTCAAGCTATCCTTTATTTAACGACACTGAGATAAGGAAGGTCTAATTTTAGAGGAAATGTACCCAAATTTAGGTAAAGAAATAGTGAGAAACCAACCTCAGTGATCCCAGCCGGGATTTGAACCACGTGACGTTATCATGATCTGCTAACTAGACTATTAGATCTGTGGGTACCACCAATGCAAATACAATCTTTTCCTAAAACCATCAGGTTAATTGTTTTTATACTAAATCATTTTAGGTTAGCTGACCTTCTGTAATGTTAAATTTTAGGGCCAAACCACTTTAGGCTAAAATACTTTAGTGCCAACTGGCTTTAGGCTAAATGACTTTAAACTAACTGACTCTTGGACAACTAACTTAAGGCTAAATGACTTCCTGTGATGATACATTTTTGACCAAATGACTTGAGTTAAACAACTTTAGGCAAGCTGACTTTCTGTGTTGTTAAAGTTTAGGCCAAATGATTTTAGGCTAAATGACTTTGGCCTACTGTCGTGTCCCCTATACATCTTCTCAAACCTAAAACCACTCCTCAGAGAAGATTCCATCACGCTTTTATAAAAATAAAAAAAATCCCGTGCGCTTGTAATACGTGAAGCCCAACTGGCGCGTACGTTCAACGAACAGCCACCCGCTAAGTCCCAAGGTAGTCGCTAAATACAGTGGCGTACCCGCAAATCTACCCACCTCTCCTCCTCAGCGCGTAGACATCTACGAGGGAAATATTACTTTTATATACGAGGATAAAAATGGTAGAAATAATAATGACAGAATAGAACATATTTAGAAAACTCTAAGCAGCTTTACTACCGGCCATAAATAAAGCAGAATGGTGATTTTTGTAATGTACTTAAAGGGGTTAGGAAGGGGTTGGGATTGAGGGGTGAGGGTGAAAAGAGGGTGAGATAGGGCCTTACCGGGCCTCTGTCTATGTATGTGTTTGCTGTGATTTTAAAAATGGAACGGACTACACTCCTTTACGTAGCTTTATCCTCTTTTGTAACCAGAGAGTAGGAAAAAAAAATCAACTCTGTATTTATCCCCACCAACCATTCCCCCGTTTTCATATAAAAAAAACTCTTTATCTTTTACCTCTCTCTTGCATCTCTATATATTTATTCAAAAAGTTTCACACACACATATAAAAAAAATCTGCTGAAGCACCACATGAGTTTACGAAGGAGAAAGAGAGAGGAGGTTTTTTTTTCTATCTTTCTTCTTTTTTTTTATTCCCTACTTTAGTAGATATAGAATATTTAAAATTGGACTGAGGTTTTTTTTCCCCGTATTTTTGGTCAGCGCAGTAACCAAAAAGCAATCAATCATATGCGAGAGATTCAGATTCTGTTGGATCCTTTTATGTTGATGGATAAAAAAGAAATATGTGAAAAGAATAAAGAGGGGTGGTAATCGGGAAGGGGTTTATGAGTGTACTGGAAGCGAGTGACCATACGGCAAAGGTATTTTTTTTTAACTTTTACCTGATATCTATATGAAATCAATGAAATGTAAATTACGTATGGGATCTTTTTTTTTTTTTTTTTTTTTTTTTAGAGTATGTATTGAGTATATGGAGAAATTTTCTTTGTATGGAGGTTACATCTTTAGAAAAGGATGGCTTTACATGATAGTATGATATTCTCAAGGTACTTGATTTGCTGACGAAAATATGAATGCTCTTATCATATTTATGATATTATGAACTTTAATATAATAAAATAATGTTACTTATAAAAAAATAGAAAAATAAACTATTAGTGAACTCAACACTTAGAAGTAAGCTAGTGGAAATGTACTGCAATGTTGGATATACAGTCAACTCTCGATTCTACGATCCAGGGAATAGCGTCCCTCTCGAAATAACCACCCTTTTTGGGGAACCGTGAAAAATGCGGGGAAAAGGGTGAAAAGTTTAAGTAAATCGGCTGTAAAATGTGTTTGTTGCATTTATTTAGGTTGCTGCGTTGCAATTATCTTTGTGAGCGCTGTATTACTAGTAACTGGGGTGGGTCAGGTATAAAAATAGACTCCACCTCATCAATGCCAGCCAATAGCACTTGACCCTGTCCACCCCCTCCCACAAGCAAGACAATGTTTCCCCGCTCGCGACTGCCGCTACATCACGCGCCAGGCTTGCTTTTGCCATTGTTATTTCGATTCTAGATTTGGTTACTATTTTGGTTTGATTTTGTTAATACTTTTTGACGACCCATGCTATTGTTTAACATTGTTATTTTGATTTGGTTACGATTTTGGTTGGATTTTGTGAACGATTTTTATGACCCACGCTATTTGTTGTCTAAAAAATGCAATTTTTTCGTAAGAAGGTCAGGGGTGGAACAAAATCTGTTAAAATTCCAATAACGACCCCTTCGAAATAACGACTCTTTTCCAGGGAACCGTGAAAGGTCGTAGAATCGAGAGTTGACTGTAGTAAGAAACAATACCTCAACCAAGCACTGAGCCTGCTGGCTAGCAAAAATGTAAAACTATGTAGGCAATGCATAGATACCCTTAATTTACGCTGCAAGGTAGAAATCTTACCTTGTATTATTCCACCATGGTATGGATTATAAGATAGGACCATAGTGTAATCCATAAAGGCAAGACTGCCCCCTTTTAAGGTAAACGGGGTGTACCTATTTTTTTCAATCTAGCTATCCGTTTCAATATTTCAGTCTCTCAAAGGTTTTTCGTTTAGTAGCTCATCTTAATACTTTGAATTTAAAACTATATGCAATCTCTCGAGTAGCCACGAAGTTTTTTTTTAAGTTTCGACATAATTTTTAAATTTTCAACATTTATTGTGGGACTGACATCTTAAGCCTCGTGAACAGTGGTTATTTAATGGCCATGAACATATTGTAGGTACTCTAAGTCTGAATATAGTGATAGTTTTTATTTATTTCTATCTTAATCGCCAAGGAAAAATATTAACTTAAATACAAGATGAAATTATGTGAGATATTTCAACATAAAATCCAAAGATAAATCTTAATATTATAATAATTATAATAACAACATGGAGGGAGGGAGGGAGGTCTACTTTTCACAGAACTACTAGTAAGACTCTAGTAACAATAATAACATGGAGGGAGTGAGGTCTACTGTTCACAGAACTACTATTATGATTATAGTAACGCTAATAACATGGAGGATATGAGGTCTACTGTTCACAGAACTACTATTAAGATTATAGTGACGCTAATAACATGAATGGTTCGAGGTCTACTCTACACAGAACTACTAGTAAGATTGTAGTAACGCTAATAACATGAAGGGTTCGAGGTCTACTGTTCACATAATTATCAGTAAGATTGTAGTAACGATAATAACATAGAGGGAGTGAGGTCTACTATTCACAGAACTACTAGTAAGACTGTAGTAACAATAATAACATGGAGCGAGGTCTATTGTTCACAGAACTACTAGTTAGACTGTAGTAACGATAATAACATAAAGAAAGCGAGGTCTACTGTTCACAGAACTGCTAGTAAGACTGTAGTAACGATTATAACATGGAGGGAGCAAGGCCTACTGTTCACAGAACTACTAGTAAGACTGTAGTAACGATTATAACATGGAGGGAGGTCTACTGTTCACAGAACTACTAGTAAGACTGTAGTAACGATAATAACATGGAGAGAGTGAGGTCTACTGTTCACAGAACTGCTAGTAAGATCCTAGTAACGATAATAACATGGAGGGAGTGAGGTCTACTGTTCACAGAACTGCTAGTAAGACTGTAGTAACGATAATAACATGGAGAGAGTGAGGTCTACTGTTCACAGAACTGCTAGTAAGATCCTAGTAACGATTATAACATGGAGGGAGGTCTATTGTTCACAGAACTACTAGTAAGACTGTAGTAACGATTATAACATGGAGGGAGGTCTACTGTTCACAGAACTACTAGTAAGACTGTAGTAACAATAATAACATGGAGGGAGGTCTACTGTTCACAGAACTACTAGTAAGATTGTAGTAACGATAATAACATGGAGGGAGGTCTACTGTTCACAGAACTACTAGTAAGACTGTAGTAACAATAATAACATGGAGGGAGGTCTACTGTTCACAGAACTACTAGTAAGACTGTAGTAACAATAATAACATGGAGCGAGGTCTACTGTTCACAGAACTACTAGTAAGACTGTAGTAACGATAATAACATGGAGGGAGGTCTACTGTTCACAGAACTACTAGTAGGACTGTAGTAACGATAATAACATGGAGGGAGGTATATTGTTCACAGAACTACTAGTAAGACTGTAATAACGATAATAACATGGAGGGAGTGAGGTCTACTGTTCACAGAACTACTAGTAGGACTGTAGTAACGATAATAACATGGAGGGAGGTATATTGTTCACAGAACTACTAGTAAGACTGTAATAACGATAATAACATGGAGGGAGTGAGGTCTACTGTTCACAGAACTACTAGTAAGATTGTAGTAACGATAATAACATGGAGGGAGGTCTACTGTTCACAGAACTACTAGTAAGATCCTAGTAACGATAATAACATGGAGGGAGTGAGGTCTACTGTTCACAGAACTACTAGTAAGACTGTAGTAACGATAATAACATGGAGGATACGAGGTCTACTGTTCACAGAACTACTAGTAAGACTGTAGTAACGATTATAACATGGAGGGAGGTCTACTGTTCACAGAACTACTAGTAAGACTGTAGTAACAATAATAACATGGAGGGAGCAAGGTCTACTGTTCACAGAACTACTAGTAAGACTGTAGTAACGATAATAACATAGAGGGAGGTCTACTGTTCACAGAACTACTAGTAAGACTGTATAACGATTATAACATGGAGGGAGTGGTCTACTGTTGACAGAACTACTAGTAGACTGTAGTAACGATAATAACATGAAGGGTGAGGTCTACTGTTCACAGAACTACTAGTAAGACTGTAGTAACGATATAACATGGAGGGAGGTCTACTGTTCACAGAACTACTAGTAAGACTGTAGTAACGATAATAACATGGAGGGAGTGAGGTCTACTGTTCACAGAACTACTAGTAAGACTGTAGTAACGATAATAACATGGAGGGAGCGAGGTCTACTGTTCACAGAACTACTAGTAAGACTGTAGTAACTATAATAACATGGAGGGGAAGGCCTACTGTTCACAGAACTACTAGTAAGACTGTAATAACGATAAAACATGGAGGATACGAGGTCTACTGTTCACAGAACTACTATACATATTTTTTAAATCCACGTTAGATTTCTTGGTAAAATAAATAAAGTGGAAATGATCAAATTTATTTTAAAAACTACACCTTAGTGATTTTGTATTTATTTAATATACTATAAATTGAAACTTATTATTATTGCGAAGAGATTTTTCCATAAGATACTCAGGGTGAGCTCACAAGTGAGAAATACCAACCGAACGGTCGCTGTTGTTGGCGATGATAGCATCAACATTTGCGGTTTAGAGGGTGTCATGTGGTCAGCACAACGAGCCCTCGGGCTTAATAACTCAGTTTTATAGACCTGATCTGCTACGTCTTTATCCAAGTTGCTCCTCGTTTGCCTTCACGAAACCGAGTTGAACCCGTTCCAGACCCACTGTTTCACAGAAATATTCTGGAAGCGCCGGGGATCAAACCCGGAACCTCTTTATTTGTAGACAGGAACTTTAGTCACTAGACCACATTTGCGATGTTTAAGAAATAATTATTATTTATTATTATTATTATTATTATTATTAATTATTATTATTAGCAGCCACGGTCTTACTACCCATTCGGTTATACGCACTTACGCTAATGTGTAATGGTAGGGTGATTGTGAGATGAAATGAAGAACCTACAGTTTAACGTGGAATCCGAACCACGGTGGAGGCCTGGCATTCCCCACATTCACAAGATGTCTTATCAGAGGTGAAGGAAGGGTTTAGTAATCAGATAAATCTGTGCCGGGACCGAGGATTGAACCCCGGCCACCAGCACAGAAGTCTTACACCTTACCCTAGACCGCCAGGTCACCGTTTTTTAAGAAATTAAGATATATTTTGTTTATAAGGAAGTGACGAATATTTGTTTTTAAAATATAAATCACTTCTTTTAGCAAAAGGCTGAATCAAAAGGTGTTTTATTCTTAAACTCTTATTTTATAAATAAACAAGAACTTAGTCCTTAAAATAGTCGAGGGGTGGTAGGGAACTTCCAAAAGATGGACAGAAACTTTACCTGTCAGATAAAAGGAATCTGTAAAGGACGGTGAAAGATCGGTAAGGGCGGATAGGAGAAAAAGGAAAGGATGGTAAAGAAGTCTTGTCTTATTTTGTGGAAAGTAAAGAATTTTATCCGTCTCAAATCTTTTGTGCTTGTGGTCGTCTGTATGTATCAATCATTGTCTGATGGTTGCTCAATATTGATAAAGACGATAGGAACGAGGGGTTTAAGAAGGGAGGGGGGGGGGGGAGTACCGGTATATGCCCAGTGGCCAAACTCTTTCAAGTAAAACACAAAATCCGGCATAAAAATATGTTTTCATCAGGGGTCATATCGTGTTTGTTATTAGGATAAGGTAAGGTTTAACCCGCTTCGGTGGTAAAATAGTCTTGAGTCACTCTGGACTATCGATGACGTGGAGATCGTGGTTCAAATCCCGTTCGAGTGTATTGTGGGTGGTTTTTATTTCCGAAATGATTTTTCCAGTTTCCCTTCAGACAAAAATGTTGGCTCAATTGCTCTGAGCTCAACCATCCTCAACCTAAAACATTTTCTAATTAGTGCATTAACGTATAACCTGAAGGTGTGGTAAATATTCAGCACGGCATGGCCGAAAAATGTATAATTGGTAAAATGTGGGTCGGGGACTGGATGTTGTGCCTGTCCTAGTCTTAAGTTAGATTATAAGGTATATGAATCTACGACAGGCCTAGCAAACCGGCAGTTGAAAATATATGACCTGCAATGAAAAAAATACTGGCCCAGGCCATAGGCTGGAAACAGTAATGGATGTAAAGTAATGGTATTGATCCGAAAAGTAACAAGAATTATCTAATGTTATATTGTGCTATCCTATTTAGCCCACACCAGGTGTTAGACTTGCCCCTTGCCGTCGGATTTTGGTAAGGAAGAAACTTTTAGAAAATACAAACGCCTTTTTTTTTCCAGTCAACTTTGATAACCTGTTTATTTGTATTTTTCATTTTTTATTTGAGGTGTTTAACATGAACTTACCTGCTACGGCGGCTGCATGGTCTAAGGTGTCACCATCGCAATAGACTATAGTCATCGGGGTTTGAATCCCTGTCGGGTACACTTAACGAGGGTTTTACAAAATGTTTTTCACTCTCACTTCACGCAAATTTGGGCACACTTCCTTTAGGGTCAAACTTCCTCATCCATATAAAACACATAAACTTTCTTAAATAAATGAGATAATCAGACCACGACTTATAGACTAACTTAAATCTGGAATAAACACAGAATCTAGTCGTAGGCCATTAATTTATCACTGTAAATAGATGAAACTCACATCTCACAAATTATAAACCTTTTGGCCATGCCGGAAATAAAACCCGTGACCTGGTAGTTCAGTGATGACATGTTAATTTAATATTAATGTTATTATATAGGTATCGATAATAATTATTAAAAACCACCCTGAGTATACCCGACCGGGATTCCAACTCCAATCTCCCCGTCATCGACAATACAGTCTATCGCGAGAATGACGCCCCTTAGACCATGCGGCCACCGAAGCTGGTTTGAGGTGTTTATCATATGTATTTGTGTGTATATGTACTATCTTCCATCTCTTTCAGTCTATCCTTCTCTCTCACTCTCTCATATTCTCTTTCTCCTTCTATTCGTATCTCCAACCACATGAACTGAAAAATTTATCAAACATGATGTTTTTAAAAGAGGGTGGAGCAGATCCTATTTTAGTTTTGCTCGAATTTATGTGTTTTATTTTTTATATTTTTTCTCCTCGAAAGCTTTTCATCTATTTTTTTTATACCGCCTATATCCCTAACCTTCCAAAGACACAGAGAAAAAAATACTAAATCTGATTAAGTGTCTCTTAGGTGAAGTCTTGAACAGGTCAACCAACCGAGAAGAAAGTAGGGGGGGGGGGGGGGGGAAAAATACACTTTCGGATAAGCGCCTTATGGACTGTTTTATTTGGTTACCTGTAACTCGGTTGTTAATGCATAGAAGAGAACGTGAATCGAGGTTTATATTTTGTGCAGTTTTTTATGACGTAAATACATTTCTTTGGCCAAAATAAATCAAATATGTATTCAATGATGATTATTATTATTTGGGTGTTCTGTCTTACGACAGATCATTCCTTTTGTCAGTGAACCTAGACAGCCAATATGCCATGTTCTCCGCCTCCTCCTTGAACTTCCAGAATTTTCTTTTTTCCTTCAAGTCATTTAATATTTGAATCCTCCTTCTTCCTAAGCTCCTATTCCCCTCAACCTTGCCTTCTATGACGTCATACAGAAAACATTTCCTCCCAAGGACCCGCCTCGGTGGCGTAGTTGGCTAACGCGCTTGTCGTGTTGAGCTCGACTTCTGAGGACGGGGAGATAGAGGTCCGAATCTCGGTCGGGTGAACTGGGGGGGTTTCCTAAATGGTTTTTCACTCTCCCTCCACGCAAATGCGGGTTCACTTCCTCTAATTCAACCTTCCCAATTCCTAATCCAATAGCGTAATTAGTACTTAAAGCGTATAACCCGAACGGCTAGTAAGACGCGGTGCTAAATATATCCTCCCAAGGATGTGTCCGATACAGTTTTCTTTGTACGAAGAATCACATCCAAAATGGACTTTTTCACTACTCTTCTTAGGACTTGTCACCTGATATTTTCAAGACTTCTCAGCACCACATTTCAAAGCTCTCCATGTATTTCTTTTCTATCCTCTTGAGAGTCCATGTTTCTGTTAAAAAATGTAGCGTTTCATCAGTTTCTTCTCCAGTTATAAATTCAACTTTCTGGTCAGCAGTAACCTCTTCTTGTTGACATCATTTCCTTGGTGCGGTAGGAATCCTTTGTTGGCAGACTTTCCAGATACTTGAACTGCTCATTTATTTCCATCTCCTGGTTTACAATTTTGATTTTCAGTGGCTCTTAATTTTTTTTTTTAAGTTTCATCACTTTTGACTTTTCAATGTTGACTTCTATGCTTCCACCAGTTTGTCTATAATTTCTTGCAACTATTCTTTATCCCTGGCCAATAATACTAGATCATCTGCGTATTTTATTGTGTTGATACGTGTCCTCCTATTCTGAATTCACCACGTCCCTCCAGGGCTTCTCTTACTAGCCCCTCCAATACACTCAACCGGGATTTTAACCCCGATCTTCCTTTCATTGGCAATTTAGTCTAACTAATAGGAGAATTGGCGTACTAAGTCAAAGGATTTCGTCTACCGTGTCTAGGTACCAATTTTCACTTTAAAGATTTAGATGCAGCCAAAGCCGTACTTAATAGCTATAATAGCTTGGCTATTTATTTTTATTTCTTAGCACCGCGTCTTAAGAAATACCAGTTTGGATTATATGCTTATGTATTAATTTATATAATAGTTTTAGGGATGAGGAGGGTTATATTTAAAGGAACTGTATCCGCACTTGCGTGGAAAAAAGAGTTAGAAAACATTTTGGGGGGAAGAAAAACCTCAGTACACCCCGCTCAGGATTTGAAGCCCGATCTCCCTTTCATCGGCATAGTCTATCACGTGGGTGAGGCTCTAGACCATGCGGCCACCAAAGCGGGTGCTTGGCTATTTAATCCATCAATACATAAGTAAACCGTTCTCATTTAGATCGCTTTACCCCCGAGTGTGCGCCGCCTCTAAGATCGTCGACGTGTAAGTAAGTACTAGCAAATCAGTAGCAACTCCTGGTGATTTGAGCGCTGGAGTGCTAATGAGGGTGATTAGTGGCTTACACCGTCTTCCACAGCTCCCCACCCCAAGCGTAGATAAATGGAGGTAATTTTGTTTCCCAGGCTGAGGGGAGATTGGTACTTCTGGGGGCGGGGAGGGAGAGAAATACGGCACTCTGAGTCTTCAATCGTATTTTCCACTCATCTCCATTTTATATCCCACCTTTTAATGCCCCGGGTTTCGGAATCACGGGATTTGAGTGGAAGAAAGGTACAAAACAAGACGTTCGTTGACAATACAATATTTCTGTCCGAGGACTTGGTTCGAGATAAGCTGATGTGCACTTTTATTTTATTTTTATTTTTTAAATTTTACATGTTAACCTTTTAGGCGTGAGAGAGGTGTGATTTTTTTTAAATAAATTACTTAACCTAAGACAACACGGTTAAATTTAATCATCTTAATCTAAAGTCAGGGTAAATTGATAGAGCTCATACACAAAATGAATCACTTACTTAAGTTGTTTAAGGTGGGATGAAAGAAAGTGTGAGCTATTAATTTTTTGCAGTTTATTATAACAATAAAAACAATATTTTTTTGGAATATATACTCGTATGTATAAATTATTAAGTAAACCAATAAACTAAACTGTTAAAAAATTTTAACTGGTAATTTTAAAAATAGTTTAAATTATAAATACATACAATTCCAGGATTATCCCGATTTATTTTGTAAGTAAGTATATAGAACTATTATTAATAAATGTGTTAAATTCGTTACAAGTCTGTTAATGCTGAGAGATTCTAGAATATATATGGTTTAGTGTATTCGAGTATGTATTCGAGTTATTAAGGGACGCGATATTTGAATTCAATCGCGAATTTTGATTTTCAAACAAATTAGACTGGATCAGGGTTGTTTAGAGTCAAATT
This sequence comes from Timema cristinae, assembly GCA_039000515.1. NCBI lineage: Eukaryota > Metazoa > Arthropoda > Insecta > Phasmatodea > Timematidae > Timema > Timema cristinae. The sequence goes on along the minus strand of JBCFYV010000003.1, from coordinate 64,170,946 downwards.
TAATCAGTAGGTCCTCACAGTTAGTAGCCCAGAGCCGTCAAGTTCTAGAAGAACCTCAAAATAACTTTAATATAAACTATAGATATATTATTTCTATTCTATAAAATTCAGTGACGTATGCAGGTTTGTGAATTAAGAGGGACTTAAAGCAGTGGTTGGTTCAGACAAATCTGTTTCTAGAATTTCCCAAGTTCAACGAACCGGTCTTTAAATTATTATTTTTTCGAATAGGCTGCTATTTACGTTACTGTCATGGATTTTATTTCATAGTAATGTGCTACATTAGCAAAATTCGAGGAGGAAGTTCAATATCGACCTTGGTCTTATCGACTGAGTAATCGATACTCACCATTACTTTTGAGCCACTAAGGACATATATAACCTAAGGATATTTATCGATTCCCTTAGTTCTGTGCGCTAGAACCGCAAGCACCCACGTTATTACGTTATGGTTGTAATTGCTAATAGTAGAGTGGCACTTTTATATTATTCTTTTATTCATGGCCCTACTCTCGGCGGTTTATTTGATGGGAAATAATAAACTTGTCGTTAATTCGTCTTTTAATAGGGATACATGATCATAGAGCTGTGAATTTCTGTTTAGTCTTTAAGATTAACTGTGTGCTCATATCAAATTCCATTAGATTTTAATTTCAATTATGTATTTATCATGAACTGAAAGTGTATGATAATAATAATAAACTAGCAATTTCGAATTATTTTAAGGAAGGTCTTAAAAAAAACTATTCATTGTTTTTATTTTTAACCATGAAAGAAATCGGCTGCTAAAATTTTTGAAGCCCACCACTGGCTTAAGGCAAATATTATTTTAAAGTATTAGATAGTTCAGGTTGTGTTTTTGGGTTTCACGGTCTATTAAAGAAAAATGGCTGTGGCGGTAATTTTATAAAAATTAATTAATTTTTTGTGAAATAAATAGTATTTTTAGTGACTATATCCGAGGCTAAAGTTACTCTTAGACATAGTATGCTTATTTATAAGTTTTTTTTTAAAAAATACAGTACATAGTCATTTTGTTTTAAGTTTTACTGATGTAGATACCTTATTATTATATGAGCTAAAAATATTATTAAACATCACACTAAACTTAATACTTGTACATTTAGTGGTTGGATAAGAACATTAGAAAATAATTAGAGCTATTCACATTGTTAAGGTGGAAGTGCAGGGAACGCAAAAAAAAAGTTGGTGTTTGGCAGTTTTTATATCAAAGCTTTTTTTTAATCAAAATAAATCATATATTCCTCCAGTAAACACATAGAATTTAATTTTCTTCAAATGGTGATATCAACAGTTATTGAACCCGCTTCGGTGGCCACGTGGTCTAACGCGCTACTCTTATAGTAGGCTAGACTAGCGATGACGGGGAGATCGGAGTTTGAATCTCGGTTGGATGTACCGAGAGTTTTTTTCTAAAATGGTTTTACACTCTCCTTGCACACATATTTGGGTACACTTCCTTACATATATATATATATATTATATATATATATATATATATATATATAATATATAAACCTTCCTAATCCCAAAAACCATTAGCGTAGTTAGTATATAAACATATAAATTGAGCTGGTAGTAAGATGTGGTACAAAATGAAAAAAAAAGTTGTTACATATCTGTCAATGGTGTCCTAGAATTTAATGACAACTTTTTATCTTAATTTAAAAAGTTTCTCATCTAATGTCGCTACGCTCACGACAGATATTCAACAACTGTTGATATCGCCATGTGAAGAAAATTAATCTCTATATTTGTACCGAAGCATTTTTTAAAATCTTTTCTGTCGTTCCCTTTCACTCCATATTAAACCGGCTCCGTTCCTTCTGTTGAAACCTCGATCCAACTTACCCGATTGTTCCTCGAAGAGAGTCGTCTTTACTACCCTCGCCTTGTAATTTCCCCTGTTTGCCGCTATTAGCTGTTTATGCCTTCCTCACCGCTTACCCCTCTCAGCCATCTCGTGGACTCAGATAGTCCGCCATGTTGGGTATCCCCTCCCCGAACCCCCAGCCCAAACTACTAATAGTATTCAACAAGGTAACTTAGTGGAACTTGTCATATTAGACCGACTCTGTTAGTGTCATACTACTTGGTATCACGTTTAGCTAGTCTACAACGTGTTTTATATATATATATATATATATATATATATATATATATATATATATATATTATATGCTATAGTCACTAGCCCTACATACTGCTAGGTGTGTTATACATGTGTAGATGTGTTATACATGTGTATTATAGTCAGTACATATTGTTAGGTGTGTTATACATGTGTATTATAGTTAGTACATATTGTTAGGTGTGTTATACATGTGTTTTATAGTCAGTACATATTGTTAGGTGTGTTATACATGTATATTATAGTCAGTACATATTGTTAGGTGTGTTATACATGTGTATTATAGTCAGTACATATTGTTAGGTGTGTTATACATGTGTATTATAGTCAGTACATATTGTTAGATGTGTTATACATGTGTATTATAGTCAGTACATATTGTTAGATGTGTTATACATGTGTATTATAGTCAGTACATATTGTTAGGTGTGTTATACATGTGTATTATAGTCAGTACATATTGTTAGGTGTGTTATACATGTGTATTATAGTCAGTAAATATTGTTAGATGTATTATACATGTGTATTATAGTCAGTACATATTGTTAGATGTGTTATACATGTGTATTATAGTCAGTAAATATTGTTAGATGTATTATACATGTGTATTATAGTTAGTACATATTGTTAGGTATGTTATACATGTGTATTATAGTTAGTACATATTGTTAGATGTGTTATACATGTGTATTATAGTTGGTACATATTGCTACAGTAGCTCCATGGCTTCTTTGGTGCCGACTGACAGCTCACAGCTGACTTCTGACAGTCAACATTTAGGTATATACCTAAATTTTGACTGTCAGAAGTGACAGCTGCTAAACACATGTTTTTGCAGATCATATGGTTCGGCGTAGGGATACATAATTTGGTCTGGTAACTTTTCAAAGCCCTCAACTGTTATCTGTGAGCTATCAGTCAGCACCAAAGAAGCCATGGGGGAACTGTAGGTGTGATAGATAGTTTACTGTTATCATTGAAGAAATATATTTTATTTAATTCTAACTGTTGCACCTCAAACTTCGTTCGTGTTTTCACTCTTTATTTTAAATGACTCGCGCGCCACCTATTTCCTATCCCGTGGGAATTTATTTTTATTTATATAGATAGAATCTAGATAAAAGATTTGAAATTTACTGATTTGAATGATGACACATATTTGACCTACTATTATTAGATAGCTCGTTGATATGATTGAATATATATATATTTATATATATATATATATATATATATATATATTATTTATTTATTTATTTATTTCTCTACAAGACATTTTAAATAGGCCCATACTAATGAAGATAGATAGTAGATAACGTACTGGATATGAGTGAAGATACATATATATAGGCTTAATAGCCTTACTTAGGATATGATAAATATATTCCAGTACTTTAGGCTTTTAGCATTACTTCTATCCTATCCTACATATTATTTCTGTTGTCAACATTCCTTTTTCTCAACTAATACAAAGCATACAGCGGATAGAATTTTTTACTGACTTCTGACATAGCATACTCAGTTTACGTTAAAACACATTATTTGTTTAAAATTTAACTTAAAAGAAAAATCTAATAATATGTTTGTATCAATTACCGAAAATAAACTCTCTTTGTTATTTGGTGTATACACTTTGCTGAGTATTTAATTTCAGCAACCCAACAAACGACTAAATAATTTTTATTTTTGGGGGGGGGGGGGATGGGGGTTGGCAAAGGTTGAATGTGCGAAAGTTTCGCAAGGGTTTACTGGTAGTATTATATTAATATAAATGTGGCTATTGTTACTTTTGATTGCACATATCTCACATAAACTATTTTAATATCTAACAAACTGTATTAAAATATTTTGTTTCCAAACTTTATCAATATTTAAGCTATGCTATGTGAATCAATTACTAGACTACCTATTTATTTTGATAAATCATAAACATTCAAAAGTAGACACAGTTTTTTTATAGCACTGTGTCTCACTACCCATTCGGGTTATATGCTTATGCACTAATTACGCTGGTGGTTTTAGGAACTAAGAAAGTTATAATTAGAGAAAGTGTATCCACATTTGTATGCAGGGAGAGTGGAAAACTATTTTGTAAAAAAAACCTCGGTAGACTCTATCGAGATTCGAACCCGATCTCCCCTTTATTGACAGTCTAATCCAACACGAGAGTAGCGCGTTACACCCGTATCACACGACCCTAGCTAGAACGTCATCATCTAGCGTCGTGTGAATCAGAAAAAGTATATTGGTTCTACTTCTTGGTACTGGCTACCATACTAGCTTTGAGGATAGAACAGGCGCTATTTTCGTACTAGTTCAGACACTAGTCTGTGTGATTCGACCAATCAACGCGCGCTGAGACTGTGTGTAGAGAAATGGTAGAAATGGCGCCAACATGGTCATTGGATGTGTTGTTTTTTTTTGCTGGCAGAAAATTGTTCTAAGCATCCTTGTTTATATAATACCAAATTGCCACAATATGACAATATATATAATTAAAAACATGTCATCTAAAACGACATATCCTCGGTCCCGGCAAAGATTTATCTGATTACCAAACCCTTCCTTCACCTCTGACAAGACATCTTGTGAATGTGGGGAATGCCAGGCCTCCACCGTGGTTCGGATTCCACGTTAAACTGTAGGTCCTTCATTTCATCTCACAATCACCCTAACATTACACATTAGCGTAAGTGCGTATAACCCGAACGGGTAGTAAGACGCGGTGCTAATAATAATAATAATAATAAAACGACATACTGTATTACAGACACAATTTTAATCTAAATAAACTTGATAGCATGCCAACCTTGGGTGGGTTTTTTAAATATAAAGTGTGCGTAGGCCTAAAAAATGACATTTGTGTATCAAGGATACTGTAATTGGACACTCACGAGCTTAGGGGCCTCTGACCACATCGTAAATAAATTAATACAAATTTAGGGAGATACTAAACATTAGTGTCACCCTGAATGTATCCTACCTAACCTACGAATGTATAATTTTTAGCATCCCGCGACGATTATTTCGTCTTTACAGCCAGTCCCGTGTCTATATTCTTTTCCTACGCTCCCTCTCATAATTTTCAATATCTTTATTAATAATTAATTCAGCTGCTGCACCCAAAATTAATATCTGTCTCTCCATAAATATTTTCACTAGAACCTAGTACCGAACTAGCAGCGTGTGAATACTCTAGTCCTGTTTCTATTGTATTGTCTATTATACAGATATCTAGGCGCTAGCTAGCACACTTGATTTCTAGTACAAACAAGTGTTGTGTGATATTAACTTTAGACCATTCGGACACCGAAGCGGGTAATTGACACGGTTACCGGCTTTGGTCATCAAGTGGTCTAACACGCTACCCTCATGTTACGCTAGACTACCGAAGACGGTAAGATCAAGGTTCGATCCCGGTCGGGTGCACTGAGGATGGTTTTACACACTCCTTTCACGAGAATGCGTATGCAATTCCTAAAAATTAAGCCTTTTTAATCTCTTAACATATTGCCGTAATTAGTATATAACTTAAGCGTAAAGCCCGAACTAGTAGTATAGATTCGGTGCAAAATAATATGACAAAGTTGTTTAAAAAAGACTTGTAATTTAGTTTAGGATCTAGCAATTCAGGGTCTAAACACGAACCTCAAGGCCAATCTTTAGTTAGCAATGGTCGTCCTCACCCTCTAATTCCCCCCTTCACATGAGCCCTCTGCCGGTTAAATGTAGAGTTAAGAGGTGACGCGTGCGCAACGAGTCCCTGGGGCCGCACTAATGTGCTGCTCTCTGTCGGCCATCTCAAGTAACAACGTTCCCTCCCCCGCACCCTCTTACACCCTCCTGTACCCTATGCTCTCTCATTTACAAGACTTAACATCACTGAGAGGGGGGGACAAAGGTATGACTACTTCAGAGAGGTTTCAACTCTATTTGTGGTAATATTGAGGGGATTATGGAGAGGGGAATTTGAGGGTGTATTAAAAAAGTACCCTCATCGGTGGCGAAATGTATACAATTCAAATACAGCGGGAGGGGATATAGCTAAAAGTTAACTATTTCTCTCAAGTTACAAGATCTTGTCCACCAGTGGCGTGTCTTAGAGTGTTGCCAGGGTAAGCAGGGTTGTAGCACAATTTTTATAAGATGTTCCTTTATCTGACAGCTAGAAAAAAAGTTACTATATCTATTTTTACGTAGTTATGTATGCTGCAGCTATCACTTTTGATAGGTATTATCAATATCCACTAATAACATATTATTATTATTATTATTATTATTATTTAGGACCGCGTCTTACTACCCGTTCGGGTTATATGCTTTATGTACTAATTACGTTAATGGGTTAGGAATTGGGAGGGTTGAATTCAAAGTAAGCTAATCTGAATTTGCGTGTAGGGAGGGTGGAAAATATTTTAGGAAAAACCCGTCCCAGTTCACTCGACCGAGAATAGAACATTGATCTCCCCGTCCTTGGTAGTCTAGCTCAACACGAATCTAGCGCGTTAGATAACTACACCGCCGAGGCTGGTAAAAACTGATAATATAATAAAAAGGTTATCAATGTTGACCACAAAAACGTGTGTGTATTTTCTGAAAGGCCCTTTCTATAAAAATTGGATATTGTTTCAAACTGTACTTGTAAAACCTCTTTAAGTGGCCATATGGTCTAAGGCGTAGCTCTCGTGTTAGACAGGCCTGTTGATGATGTCGGTACAAATGTTGGAGTATGAAACTCGGTTTGATCTTCAAAGGGTAGTTTTCCAAAATAGTTTATCACTCCCTTTCTATGTAAATGCGGGTATATTACCTCTAAAACGCTTCCTACCTCATCCCTACCCTATTAGAGTAATTATAATATATGCGTGTAACATGAACAGGAAGTAAGACATGGTGATAAAAAAACAAGCTCTGCTTACCTCGAGAATTACAGGGGGCGTGAGTAATGGACCGACCATTAAAGTTCCCGACAGCAAGCGTTTCCAACTTAAAAAAAAGTTCATAATCGGCTAATTTTGTCAAGTTAATGTGCCAAAACGAGAACATTGTTAATGAAATAATAAGTAGTAATTTAAACTTATTTAGTTACTTATCAAACAAAATCTCCATCCAAACTGTACTATATTTGATACGTCAAATAATACAGTAGGTGTAAAGAAGAAATTAAACAAGAACATCAGTTGGATCTTTCGTGGATTTTACTCATGTAAGTCAAAACTTTACGTTTCTTGGCTTAAAAAAAATGCCATTTGATTCCAGTATATAACTTTTCCAAGAAAATAGTGGGTCACAAATTTTTTTTTTTAAAAAGGCATGGTGAGCTGCCATTTGGAAACCCCTGCTATATAAAATATAAAAGGGTTCATCTTTTTTTTTTACGACTACATCGCTGGTCTTGTGGTATAAGGTGTAATATTAGGTGGTTTAAGATTTGGTTTTCCACATGTAAATGAGTGACGGTTCTTGTTATTTTTACAAGCCGATGTGGACGTATACTACAGTACTTCCTCAAGAAGTACCCTCAAGAGGTACCTTCCTCAATCCTACTGAATAGCTGTTAAATAACCCTACGGTTAAAACTTATTTTATTTATAGATCTATGTGAATCGCTCCCGTCAGAAAATTTGTTTTCCATTCCCTCTCTGTTGATGAATTATTATTATTTAAGATATCCCATAACAATAATTCTTTATGTAGAGGTTCTACCTATAATATTTAAATTTACAATATTATAATTTATCTTTTGCATATTGTTATTGTCTGTAACCATTCTTTAGTCATTTGTTATTATTGCTATTTTTTTATTCTTATCGTTATTAATTTCTTTTTTTCGGAACTATTCAACAATATAGGCCTATAAAATTATTTAGCTATTATTGCTTATCTTATTTTATCGTGTAAATATTTATATTTGTAAGGTACTTGTGTACTTTTCAGTGCTGACCTGTTAATAGGTCTTACAACTGTTGACCAGCAATATAATAAAGGAAATTGAAATTGTTATCAATCCCCAACTCGTTATAATGTCGTGAATAGCAATTTTTTGTTGATTTTTCTGCCTAAGCTTAAATCACAGCATCTTTGGGCAGAAATAAAACAGTAAAAAATGTCCGGAAATGTATTATTGCATTACTATAAATGTAAGTTGAAGTTAAGTGCAACAACGCCGAGAGAACGCAGCTGTAAGTACGTACGTGTACAACAAGTTGCATATCATTAGGAGGGCACATAACAGCAGTTGTTCAAAACTCCCTCCCCGACGACTAACTTGGTCTCAACAGTATCCGTCGGTTTCATTTGACGCAGACTCACCCTTCGGACACGTTGCTTGAGACGGGACACATCTTCCCTCCTAATGGTATGCAACTTGCTGTACACGTAAGTACTTACAACCACGTACTTCCGGCGTAGGTACTTCTAACTTCAACTTACATTTAATAGTGTAAAATACTTTTTGAACATTTTCTTACTAGAATATTCTGTTCTTTTCTGCTTATAAAATACTGTAGTCCAAGAGTTCGGTCGGAAAATTTAGAAACACCCTGTACATACACATATGCAATAATGTGTGGGTTCTCCCCCCCCCCCTCCCAAGGTACAGTATTTAACGTGCACTGACTGAACCGACTGATTATATCAGCGCACGAGAATTTCTATGAGCGAGAGCGAAAGGGCATACTAATTTTGCAAAAAAAAAAAAACATTTTAAAATACTTTACAAGCTTCTTTAACATGTCTCAGTCGATATGGAACTGACGGCTTTACTTCCCCTCTGAAATAAGTTGTTCTACGTATTTTTACCGCTCAAGAAAGATCCATTGATCCTAGCTGTATTTGAACCAACTAATATTGGGTCTTGAGGCGAGCACTTTACTCCGAGAGCACTGAGTATCCTGTGTCGATTCATGGAGGGTTTCTAGGGTAGTAAGAGCGTGTTAAATCTGTAGCCTACCTGTAATATGTTCTCACTCACTCTGTCCACATTTGACCAATTATAATAGGCACCGTTGATGCCTGGGCAGTGAGTATTCCACTGAGTGATGAAAAACGTTCGCTGGTATGTACAGTTTAAACTAACTCTGATTACCCTGTCAACACTCCATTACACGCCACTGTTAGTATCATACTTTCTGTACGCTACCCCTTCCCCTCTTTCTCCACTGACTCTTCTATCTAGTGAACATGACAACGATAGTTCATACCTATTTTCTGTTTGGCTGCCCTTTACCACCCTAACAGGTTTGGACAATGTCGTCGTAACAGCTTGCTATGTTGTTACACCTGTGGAAACTAGTCACGAAGTGGGCAAGTTGGCATCCTTGGGAAGCTCGAACATCATCATATCCAGGGGACGTCCCGAGGGGAATCACTGGAATCCCTCCCGCCACTCGTTGTATCTCTTTTTGTTTTTGTTTCACTTCTATAAGGCACTCTCGGTATATCTGTTACAGATTTCCTCGAGAAAAAGGAAAAAATACCGACAAATCTTATTGGCTCACAGAAAGACTACACGAATAATATTTGGATTTTGTTCCATTTCACTCTCGTTTATCTTGTTTTGTTACTTCTTGCTCCATTCCGATGCTTTTGAGAGGAGGGAGGTTCAGGGGTGAGGGGGTGAATTATATAATACGTTTTGACGTAAAGACGGTAAACATGTTTCTACCGCCACAATAATAATACAACCACAGGTAGAAATAAAACCTATGTGCAACCAGTTAGGAATAAACTCCGTGCCTCGAAGCCAAGAATAGAAATACTATCAACTTTTCCAGATCTGATGTTGATTATTTAATGAAGATTAAGGAGGAAATAATAGGTTGTTTTAATAATTTGGAGCAGTGTGGTGTCATGTCGTGGAGTGTTGCTAGAGTAAAAGAACTAGCTTTATTTGTGCCTCTCCATGCTATGATCACTCAGTAGAACAATCATTGGTCAGGTTTAAATGAAAATACATTCTCATGAGAGGTATGTAGAGCAGAGCCCAATGCATGATTAATCAAATGAGGAGCAATTGGTCGAGAATATAATTAGAAGTACTGTTTGGACAAGCACTGCCTACTTTGGCAACACTGAATGACCCTACATGGTTTTGTTAGATATTTACTTGATTGTTCTTGCTTAAACTCGTGGGACAGGTTGTGGCAAAGAGGAAAGATATAGGCATAACAAAGAGGTAAGTCAAACGACATTTATAGACTCTTTCTTTAAAAGATTTTATCCCACCACGGCTAAATTGTGTATTTAGACGAACCTCGATAGAGGACATCTTTGGTCCAGCATGTTCAACATCACTTTGTTTATTGGGGGGTACCTCTGTATATCTTTTTTGGGGAAAATCGTAAGAAACCTACACAACTTGTTCTATTTAAAGCATATATCACCTGAATAGCTTACGCCCTTTTCTTCCACGAACTCCTTGGGGAAAGACATTACGTCACCGATACCTCAGTTGTTCGTAGGGGAAAAATAACCTTTCAACACCCCTGTACATTAACCTTCAGCCCACTCTTGTACGAATGCAACAACCATCGTGATCCTATTTCAACTTCATTTTGCGTTCTCGTCTCTCAGGTGACGGTTGGCCATCGTCAGTCATCGGGTGGATCCTCCTTTGGGGATACCTGCCCCTCCCCCATCCTGCTCTAAACCTTCCTCTTCTTGCACGCGAGAAGAGAAACTCATGTCATCAACGAACAGGGAGAGGAAAATTGGAGGACCAGGCGCAAACATTCCTGTCATCTCTGTCACTCCCGCGGAAATTATATTTGTGTTTCTATAGCAACGAATCTCTCTCAAACACTGGAAATGGGGGGTTCGGGGGAGACAAAAAATGGACATTACTCAGTTTATTTTCTCTTTCTCTCGTTTTTTTTCTGTTTCCCTTCCATCCCCCTTTCGTTACAGTTTGTTAAATGGAAAATGTAGGACCTTCTCCCTATCCCATTCATTCTAGACGATGGAAAAGAAGTGAGATAAAAATGTTGGCTAGAAAAGAGAATGGAGGATTTGCCGCAAACATTTTGACAGTTGGAAATAGGCCTGAGTGTGAGAGACGAGTACCTCTATGTGGTTGGGAGAGAGGGAATAAATAGAGATGGTGGAATAAGGGGGGGGGGGGGGCCTCAGAGAAGGCAATCATAGCTGTACTCCGTAACGAGTCGGCTCGCGTTAAACTTACATGACTGAATTTCCCGTATTGGAGGGCGACCGGAATGTAAGAACCATCCATGTGCGTCGTTATCAATTGACGGGAACGAGTTAGTCGAAAAAATAACAGGATAAGCAAAGCTTGTTAAAACTGTACCTGACATAATGTTCTCCCCTACTTTGTCCCCATTTGACCAAACACACATAGACTCTTCTTTAAACACCTCACATAGAAATGTATTTTTCAGTTGCGTGTCGTGGAGTGTTACCAGAGTAAACAGACCTCGTTAAAACTGTACCTGTGATATTGTCTCACCACTTTTTCCTCATTTGATCATTCACAAATAGGGACTGTTCTACTTAGCTTGTTTGGGAAATTTTCGTAATATCTGGCCAATGAGTGTTCTATTGTGATAGGAGAAAAATTACAGGTAGAGTTTCATTTAACCATGCGTACACTGGCAAAACTCCAGACCACTGATTAGTTCTTTCTATTTTATTTTTTTTGCTGACAAATCTCAACAACAACGGTTTTTTTTATGTTTGTAAGTTCTCACACAAAAATGCCTACTAGTTTATATACACTAAAGTCTCGATTATCCAGCCTAAAGTGGCGGCATTCTGGGCCGGATAATTTGGAATCCAAGTGTAATAGTTTTCAGTATGAGTTACTCGTGTATCTACGCCTCGCGCACACTCCTTGACACAGCTTCTGTTTCCAGCAAAATTCAACAGTGCTGCTATCTACACTCCTTGACACAGTTTCTGTTTCCAGCAAATCAAAACAGTGCTGGTATCTACACTTCCTTGACCAGTTTCTGTTTCCAGCAAAATCAACAGTGCTGCTATCTACACCTCCCTTGACACAGTTTCTGTTTCCAGCAAATCAAAACAGTGCTGGTATCTACACCTCCTTGACACAGTTTCTGTTTCCAGCAAATCAAACAGTGCTGCTATCTACACTCCTTGACACAGTTTCTGTTTCCAGCAAATCAAAACAGTGTGGTATCTACACTCCCTTGACAAAGCTTTTGTTTCCAGCCAAATAAAAACAGTGCTGCTATCTACACCTCTCTTGACACAGCTTCTGTTTCCAGCCAAATTCAAACAGTGCTGCTATCTACACCTTCCTTGACACAGCTTCTGTTTCCAGCCAAATCAAAACAGTTCTGGTATCTACACCTCCCTTGACACAGCTTCTGTTTCCAGCCAAATCAAAACAGTGCTGCTATCTATCTACACCTCACTTGACACAGCTTCTGTTTCCAGCCAAATCAAAACAGTGCTGCTATTTGCACCTCCCTTAACACAGCTTCTGTTTCCAGCCAAATAAAACAGTGCTGTCATCTACACCGACCTACTGTAATATTACTGTATTTCACGCCAATCGCATGCATAAAAGTTATGCTTTGCTGTATCCAATTTAATAGTGGCAAGGTTTTTGCCATCTTATTTTTTTTATTAATCACTAGATAAGTGTATATGAACCAGTTTGTTTATTTTAAAACGCATTTGATAACACCGAGAACCGGGTTGGATAGTCACGACTTAAATGTGTATATATATATATATTAGTGCGTTTTAATACCAAAGTTAAGAGTCCATCTCGTCCCACGAATAGCACCTTATCTTAGGTAAGTAATACAACTCGAAACAGGCTTCACATAGTGATGCGGTAGGCCGAAGTCTCAATAAGAAAACAGTTGAATTGCGTTTTACTATATTGTGAAAAATACAACAAATTGAGAATTAATTATTTAAAATTAAAAAAAAAACTGTTTCACTGATTTTAATTTCTTTGTAGCCAAATGAATAATGACGAAACCCGCACTTCAATACGTTTTATGGTTCGAGTGTAATTTTGTATCTGGTTTTCTGATTAATCGGCAGCGAGATGGACTCTAAATGGCTTGACCAAAAGGGCAGATGGTGGCAGCTTGTGGGCTGTTTGCAAATAAATAAAGACTTGACAAGACTGCACTAGTAATATGTCCCCCTCTCCCCCCCCCCCACTTTTCACTATCAATTTGATCAACCACACATACGATAATGCTATGGCGTTATGGTTGCACGTTGGGCGCCAATTATGATGATATGGTATGTTTTGAAATATACACCACGCGGTGGGCGCTAATTATGATGTTATGGTTGCGCGTTGGGTGCCAATTAAAATGTTATAGTTATTTGATGAGATAATTGGTATTTATATCCCCGTGATCGAGTAACAATTATAATGATATTAAGGTCGCGATGGGTGCGAGTATGTTTTACTGCGCACTTATATACGGTTCTGCTATCAAGTTAATTGTAATTCTTACATTTATGAAATAAATAATATCTTTAAATTTCCACACGATTTATTTAGATCATTGCACCTTGGTGCTGAAGATTTAATAGTAAATGATCAGTTTTTTGTGAAATTATGGATTATTTTGTATGATAATGGTGACCTGGTGGTCTAGGGGTAATGTGTCAGACTTCTGTGCTGGCGGCCGGGGTTCAATCCTCGGTCCCGGCACAGATTTATCTGATTTCCAAACCCTTCCTACACCTCTGACAAGACATCTTGTGAATGTGTGGAATGCCAGGCCGCCACCGTGGTTCGGATTCCACGTTAAACTGTAGGTCCTTCATTTATCTCACAATCACCCTACCATTACACATTAGCGTAAGTGCGTTATAACCCGAACGGGTAGTAAGACGCGGTGCTAATAATAATGTATGATAATACACGTTCCGCGTTCTGATTACCGTGCGCTACGCTGATTTATGTTACTGTTTTTCTCTCTTACCGGCCTTGATAACTACTGTTTTTGATACATTACTGAGTTCTCTATATTTATGTCGCCAGCACTGTGTGTATTCATACGCACAAGCGGATTATATATGACCTATCCTTTGCCACTTGGTCCGCTTATCACCAGTGTCATAACCAAATAATAGAAAGAGTCCTGGTGACAGGTGTTGTAAAGGCTAGCTTCCTATTGGGTAGAGGGAGCTAGCGTCACTTGCTTTTTTGGTAAACACTACGGAGTTGATTTTTGAAAGAAAAAATAAATTTTATGGTGTAATCTATTGACATTAATTCTGAAATGCGTATGATTCTCTATGTATGAAGTATTAAAAGTTATTTTACATACAGTTTATTGAAGAAAAATACCTTCATCCATGAATTTTTAAATATATGAGAGGGGTCCAAAACAATATCATTACAATGTATCGGCCTAATATATGTATGTTGACTCTAAATATAACGCTAGATACTGTACAGGAAGAATAAATTTACAAGTACAGTCATGTCAGACCTTTCTTACCTTGGCAAAAACATACGAGTTCAAGGCAGGGAGGAAGATGACATTTAGAGGAAATGCATCCGCATTAACCTATGAATAGAATGGAGGAACCACAGTTATAACGCGTTTGTGGAAAAACCACTTGCCCGTGCATCCAGTCGAGATTTAAAAATTGTCTTAAAAATTCGGTATATTGGGAGTCTGAAACCATAAATCACTTGACAATTGGGTTGGTTGCAGTGACTGTTAATTACTTTCAAGTACTTAAGGTAGGGACGTAAGAAATGCTAGTTTAGGGCATATTTTTTTTTGCAGTTTTTACAAAAATTTATTTTGTCAAAATAAATAAAAATATTGCTCAGGTAGAAACAGAGGGCTTAAAATTTTTTTTTCATACAGTGATATCAACAGTTTGTTGAATATTTATCTGAAGAATATTTGTATTTGATGACTCACTTTTTAAATTATAGAAAAAGTTGTCATTAAATTCCAATACACCCTTGATAGATATTCAACAACTGTTGATATCACCGTGTGAAGAAAATTAAACTCTTAGGCCAATGTACCTTTCTACTAAATAAATATTTTATTTATTTTGATCAAAAATATTTTTTGCTATTAAAACTGCAAAAAACCCTGATTTTTTTTCTCGCGTTCCTTACATCCCCACCTTAACTAATAAAAAAATATAGTGTAGAGATTAAAAGTAGTGTTTTGTGACAACAATAACGAAAAACCGTATTTCAGACTTCGGTTTCAACTTTGCTTCTAATGCTTCAAGGTTCGCTTTGAATTTAAAAATTGCCTTTATCACACCCCTATTCATTAGAATATGACAAAACATATATATATATATAGCACCACGTCTCACTACCGTCTGGTGTTAAACTCCTATGTACTAATTACACTAATGTGTTAGGGATTAGAACAGTTTAATTTAGAGGAAGTACACCTGCATTTGAGTGGAGGGAGATTGAAAACCATTTAGAAAAAACAACCTTCAGTACACTCGACAGGGATTCAAACCCCGATCTCCCTGTCATCGTTAGTCTAATATAATACTAGAGCGACGCCTTGGATCATGCGGCCACCGAAGAAGGTGCCCAACTAAAATGAATTCTATATGCGAATCAAACTGACTGGGATTGGAACCCCGATCTTCTCGTCTTCATAAAATATAATACCCGTGACCCGGACAAACTTAGATGGACTTGTGCGCTTGTTAATCCCTCTCCGTCCTGACATGAGAATGAGTTTCGGGTGGTATTTTTTGACGTGGCAGGCGAGAGTCAGTATTAGAATTATAAAATATTACTAACGTGGTATTATTTGTTTTTGTTTTTTTTCATGCCCGAGGACACACGAATTTGATCGAACCCGGCCAGGCAATTTGATCACGTAGCTAATAGGAACGTCAGAAACAGCGACAGGGTTTGAAAAAGAATAATATCGAGAGAACAATGAAATATTCAAACAGAAAATAATATAAAATGTGCTCTGAATATTGAGAGTTGGGGAGGGGGGGGGGGAATATGTCGTTAGACACTGTTTCTAAATAATACCCTTTAGATTATTTGGGAGATTTGTGTACATGATTTTATTACTCGATGTGTACGTTTATTTCGTGTAATAATTTACATTTTTTTTCGCACTACGTCTTACTACCCGCTCGGACTATAAGCTAATGCTTTACTTAATAAAGTATATACAAAATAACTAACCTTCTTTTTGAAATGAATCAAAATATAAATATATAAACGGGCGGACCTAACATTAATTGTTTACCTTCACTATTTCTCTACCCCTCACTCCCCCCTCCCCCACATACAAAACCAGTAAATTAAAGATTTACCTATTTGTGTGTGTAAAACAATCAATTTTAAACATGATACAATATTTTTCCCATGAAGAATATTATTAAAATTTTAATACTTTAACCATAAAGAATTAATGACAGATAAAGTAAGAATTTAATTATTATTATTATTATTAGCACCGCGTCTTACTACCCGTTCGGGTTATACGCACTTACGCTAATGTGTAATGGTAGGGTGATTGTGAGATGAAATGGAGGACCTACAGTTTAACGTGGGATCCGAACCACGGTGGAGGCCTGGCATTCCTCACATTCACAAGATGTCTTGTCAGAGGTGAAGGAAGGGTTTGGTAATCAGATAAATCTTTGCCGGGACCGAGGATTGAACCCGGCCGCCAGCATAGAAGTCTGACACCTTACCCTAGACCACCAGGTCACCAAGAATTTAAATACTCACTTCAGTGTCCACATGGTCTAAGGCACTACTCTCGCAACATAATAGAATGCTGATGACGGGGAGATCAGGGTTCGATCCCGGTCGAGTGTTCTAAGGGTGGTTAACCCTAAATGGTTTCCCACTCTCTCTCCACGCAAATAAGGGTACACTTCCTCTAAATTCAACCTTCCTCGACCTTAAACCATTAGCTTAATTAGTATATAAACATATAATACAAACGGGTAGTAAGAGGTAGTGCTTGGGGAAAAAAAATCCTGTTAACAAACGCGCCAACTTTCCGCGTTGTCAGATACGTTAAATGTATCTTTTAAACCGGTCTCTAAACGTCAGAGTGAACAGTTGAAGTAGAACTGCATAATAAGAGAGATAGGATTCATTTGTTAAGGGGTTTAATTCTCTCACAGACGAGCGCTCGCCGCGGTAATGAATGTATAATGTACCGGCAGGCCAAAGAGGAAATAGTAATGTCACGCACTATTAGACAGAGATGAGGGGAGGGGTGTGTAAAATAATATGTATGCAGATGATTTGTCCCCGTCACTTCTACACTTTACTGGCGAAGTCTGTGTGCCAGGGAGAGGAAGGGGGTGGAGAGAAGTTGGTAGGTTTGACCGGGATAAGGGCTGGGAGGAAGAGAAAGGGTGACAGCCTGGAAAATACTCGCACAGGCACTTTGGATTAATGTTTGGCTTCATTTGGATATGAACTAAGAGACCCGTATCCAAAGAGGAAGAGAGGGATGGTACAATCGACCCAATTCGGTGGCCACGTGGTCTAACACGTTACTCTTGCAGTAGACTAGAGTGCTGATGACGGAGAGATCGAGGTTCGAATCTCGGCTAGGTGCACTAAGGGTGGGTTTTATCCTAATTGGTTTTCCACTCTTACTCCACACAAATGCGGGTACATTTCGTATTAATATAACCTCCTTAATCCTTAAAACCATTAGGATACCTAGTACATAAGCGTGTAATTTGATCAGGTACAGTAGCCCCATGGCTTCTTTGGTACTGACTGACAGCTTTTAAAAGTTACCAAATCAAATTATGTATCTCTACGCCGAACCATATGATCTCAAAAACATGTGTTTAGTAGCTGTCACTTCTGACATTCAAAACTTAGGCACATACCTAAATGTTGACTGTCAAAAGTAAGCTGTGTCAGTCAGCACCAAAGAAGCCACGGGGCTACTGTAGTAAGATGTGGTGCTAAAAAAAAGAGACGGTACACATTGTTCAGAAAAAAATGTAAACTTGTTTTCGTGACTCCTCGGAAAGGAAGTTTTGTGATCGTAGAAAAAAAAAGAAGAGATTTTCATGGATGTTCATGATCCTCTGAACCCAAAAATGCCATCTGTCTGTCAGGTCTGTCTGTCTGTGTCTCGACTAGAGCCTAAACCATTTTACCGATCGAGGTAAAACTTGGTAACTTGGTTTTCATAAGGCCCAAAACTCTTTTTGCAATTATATATGAAAACCTAAAATTAAGGGTAGTTTAATAAAAGGGTGAAACATATTTTTTTTAAAAGGTGATTTAATCGAAATCGGCAATAACATTTTTTTAAATTCGTATCTAGACACTTTTTAATATTTCTAACAAAATCCATAGTCTCATTTTCCCGTAAAAATAGCTTAGTTTAATCTATTTTAAATAATGTGTTTGCCAACCAAAGGAACTTTAATTGTTAATAACTGTAAACCCTAATGTAATACATTTTTATTGAATATTTATAAAAATGCATTCAAGAAATGTTTTCTAACCAAACCACTAATCTGCTATTAAATTACTAGCTGATAAATAGTTCAACACCTTAGTATAGTCGTTATCTTGTCTGCACACTGAGCTTAAGTTCTCATGTTCGATTCCTAGCATTGCAAAAAATATATCAAGTTTGAAATGTGGGTTTTCCTTTTCACATTGATAAAGTAACATTTGGGAAGGGGGGGGGGGGAGGGCTGGATGCTGTGTGTTCCATATTTAAGTTAGTTTATAAGTCATGTGCTGTTATCATTCGGTTCAGAATGTGCTCATTAAATACCTTGAATAGTAAAAATAGCCAATAAATATAATAATCTAGCTTTAACTAAACGATAACTAAATATAACTAACCATGACCTAAACAAATATATAAAGGAAACTCTTAATAATTATTGTTTATTCTTGATTATCTTTTCGCTTTGTTAGTCTACTATAAATTATTTTTAGTGATGTTTATGTAAGTCATTAATCATTTGTAATATTGAATGCCTACCAATCCTTTTTATTTATAATTTGTATCTTTTATTTTAAATAAAATTAAAATTAAATAATGATACATCACTACAAAAAACACGTTGCCATCAATAAGCGAAAGCCGATTCTAAATACACAGCGTAGTGATCCTCATTTTGATATTCCATATTTTTTCGAAATTTAAATATTTGTTCTCATTTTCGGTATAATTTTCTATCCATCCATCTATTAGGTCATTTTGTGTTACTCAATTTAAATACTTTTTATATTATTCTCTTTGACTTCCAACCTGCACTAGCGCTGTGTTTATTTCATGGTACTGTCTTTTTCTGTACTCTGCTTTTAAAATGGTCCATAAGGATGTCTCCCTCCTTTTCTCTGAATGGGGAAGTCCTGTAAAGAAGGACGGCGTTACTCGTGTTGGGAACTTAACTTGTGAGGACGGGGCTTGGCGAAATCTAAAAATATCTAAGTAATCCTTATATAAAAATGGCGTAAAATTGGGAAGGTTGAATTTAAAGGAAGTGAACCCGCATTTGCGTGGAGCGAGAGTGGAAAACCATTTAGGAAAAACCACCCTAGTTCACCTGAATGAGATTCGAACCTCGATCTTCCCATCCTCTGCAGTCCAGCTCAACACGACTAGCGCGTTAGCGTGAGGACTATTCTATAGGTCTATAACAAGGGGGTGGAATTATGGTTGGGTTTTCAGAATTAGGCCTAAAGTGATGTATCCTTAAGTACGTCGACTTAATCTGTTACGTGCTAATAATAACGAGCACTTGGAGAGTGTCCGATATAATAGTACAGTTTAATAATTTAACTAGCCACAAAATGAATAGTTCTCAATTAATAATTTTATACCATAATTTGTTTGAAAAGTCACATATTTCATCCACTTTGAAACTCTTTTGTCCTCCAAATATCAATTTAGTCACCCGTAAAATAAACCTGTTTTCAAGGATCCAAACAACGCTTGGAAGCCAAACGAGGAAAACGACCATTTTGTCAGCGATAACGTGAAGTACCTCTGATATTTGATCGTGCACAAGATACCCCTCCTCCCAATGGTACCTCTCTCTAACTATCTGCCCTCGTATCAGCTCCACGTCGTATTCAACGTCACTGATCCGTAAACATTATTATGACAGCTCTTATGATTGTTTGAAAATGTTAAACTGGGGTGGGCCCTATGAATAAAAAAAAAACCAGAGAACAATACTTTATACAAAAATATAACAAAAATATAAAAACGAGAAAGAAAGGTTATTGCTCCATTATTCTTATATTTCTGCTATGAAACTTGTTGAGCGTGTTTGAAATATAAGAACACTTCCATTTTCTTTCTTTTTTTTCTCTTTTTTTTTTACTTACTGTTTTCATTTACATATAAAACAGTGCTGGAAGTAAGGCCCAAAAGTGAAGAAAAAAAAAGCTTCAGTTATCGGGAGTGTGTATGCTTATAGTGAACAAGTATTAGGAGTATATGAGGTGCAGGGAGGTGGCGGAAGTAAGAGGGAAAAAAACTTTCCCTGCCAAGTATTGTGCTGCTATCTTTTGTTATTGTTGATGGTTAGCGAAGTGGTACATTCTCCCTCTTTAAGGTTAACAATAGATATCTCTCAAACACCCCTTCTCTCTCCCCTCTTACTTCCCCAATTCAATCCATTGTTGTAATCCGAACCAGTGGATGTTCGATATGAACTCTTCGCGGTTCTCAGAGGGTTTGTTCTTGCTTGCAAGAGAGAGAGAGAGAGAGAGTGAGAGAGAGAAAGTGTAGTAGAAAAAAGGAAGGAATAATGATCTCATGTTCATCTTAAGTGACAAAAAAAGTTTCGTTTTTAAGTTAGCTTAAGGTCATTCGGCAATTTAAATTACGTTGCATTTCATTTAATTTATTTAGGTATTTAACGAGCACTTTTTTGAACCGACCGTTTATATCAGACTTATAAGTTAACATAAATCTAGAACATACACAACATCCAACCCTCAGTCTTTAATTTATCACTGTTAAAGGGGAAAATCACATTTCTCAATGATACATAATTTTTCCGCCAAGCCTGGAATCGAACCCGGGACCCTTAGCTTAATAGAAAGACACTCTACCGACTGAGTTAAGGTGTTGGACTAATTTTATAGAACAATTTCAAGGACATTGCCTACCTGTGACGACACGGCAGGTTAAGTTAGGATTTCCCATGTCAATGAATTTACGTTTCATTCAGCAAGTTTTAAAGATATTACGTTGAAATGAAAACCATAAATTCTTAAATAATTCTAAAAATTGTTCTAAAGTTATTTTTTTTTATATTGAACTAGTTTTTTGTGAGGGTATTTTTTTTATAAATCCTCTATAACTTAGGTTATTTGGCTTGCTCACAAATATGGCCTGTAGGAGTTTTCCTGTCAGTATATAGACTCACGGTTTAGAAAGCACACAACATTATTTTATTAATTATTATTATTATTATTATTATTATTATTATTATTAGCCCCACGTCTTACTACCCGTTCGGAACATACGCACTAACGCTAATGTGTAATGGTAGGGTGAATGTCAGATGAAATGGAGGACCTACAGTTTAATGTGGAATCCGAACCACGGTGGAGGCCTGGCATTCCCCACATACACAAGTTGTGATTAATACATGTCTTGTCAGAGGAGAAGGAAGGGTTTGGTAATAATAAATCTGTGCCGGGATCGAGGATTGAAACCCGGACCCCCAGCACAGAAGTCTGACACCTTACCCCTTAGACCGCCAGGTCACGAAAGCACACAAAAAATACTCCAATAAATAAACTTAATGTAAGATCAAATATTTATATGTTATTTCTTTATTTAAAAATAATTATTAACTCATTTAATTTAAATCATAATCTTTTTAAACACTCAAAAATCTACAATTTGCTAGGAGGCGCCCCTAGGAGCTTAGGATCATCGAATGGTATTTAGTGATGAGATGAGTGGCCGCATTAAAAATAGTACCACTATTCTTTCTCATACACGGGATTTTAATCTAATCAAAAGGTTTTATACATCATTAAATGTGGCGTGCTAAACTGTAACAATTCACCATCGGGAAACAAAAAAGGCACCTGAAGTTACTGCTGTTTATCTTACCCATAAAACAGGAAACACATTGCAACCGCCGACCTCACCCGGCTCGGCTCCGAACAGCTCTGTAGTGAACCCATTTTGACCGTCCAGAACGTTAATTCTTTAAACATAAAATTATAAAATCTAAAATCGGAACTAAAAAAAAATGTTTTAGGTAAGTCTAATGCAATTTATGATTGGGTTTGCTAGTGTATTATTTCGTTTCACGTATATTACGAGTTTTGAGTAAATATCTCCATTTTAAAAATATAGATCGAGAAAGTCCGTACGGAGTTCCGTACCATTTATTTGTTGTGGACCTACCAAAATATTACTGTATTTGTTAGTGGAAGGCTAAATTTTAATAAGAGCCCTTTTTCTACAAGCCTTGTTTCATAGCTCAGCAAATATGCTTAAAAATTCGTTGAAAACTATATATTGTTAGATTTTCAAATAAGTTATTATATTATAAAACACAAACTAGAGCGATGTTAAGGAAAGAGAGCCCCCTGTTGGAATATTTTGGTGTGAACCGTATTTTGAACTAAATATTACTTTATAGCTGAACGTTTGCGTGGAAATTTCTCGCTTATCAATGCGACCCCCCTTACTAAGAATACGGGCCACTATTATTCCCGCCAAAGTACGAGCCCATGATTTTACCGGAAGTCACGTGTCTGGTTTGCACGAAGTCTGCGCACAAGAGCTCTCATGATATTGTTGCCATCGAGATTAAACTGTGAGAAATGAGGGTTGAAACTGAAGTTGCTTTTTAAACCATACTTAAAAAAAAGAAACAATGCAAGTGTTAATATCACTAGAGTTCATTTGGTTGCATGTTTGACAGGAACCTTATGTGAGACAGAGAAAAAGGATGTTTTTAACGATGTAAAGTGCTCCAAGTGACATACTGAAGTCCAAAACCTTAGCTGAATCGTTAGCATGTCTGTATACTGAGTTGAGGTTCCCAGGTTCGATTCCCGGCATGGCTGAATCATTTATCATCGGTGAAATGTGGGATACACCTTTCACAGTGATAAATTGACGGCTGGTTGCTGTGTCTGTTCTAGATTCAAGTTAGTTTGTAAGTCGTGTGCAGATATAATCAGTTGGTTCAGAAAGTGCACGTTAAATACCTCAAATAAATGAAAAAAAAAAACATAATGAAATATACCTTTTTGCGAACAAGAGTTACTCAAAATGACTATAAAGTGACGCGAGTAAAACCTAAATTACCAGCGAGTAGCTTTAGCGTCATCGATAATGTAAGTCTTAGACTACCGATGGCAGGGAGATTTGGTTTCGAATCCTGGTCAGGTGTACTGAAGTTGTTTTTCTTAAATGGTTTTCCACTCTCCCTTAATTACTTTAGATTCAATCTTCCTCATCCATAACAAATTTATGTTGATAAATGGACAACACGGATTGATGATAAGACATGGTTATCTCAGCCGGATAGCCAGGTCGGGTGGTTAGAAGTGGATAGCCAGGTCGAGGGGTGAGACGTGGATAGCCAGGTCGAGGGGTGAGACGTGGATAGCCAGGTCGAGGGGTGAGACATGGATAGCCAGGTCGAGGGGTGAGACGTGAATAGCCTGGTCGAGGGGTGAGACGTGGATAGCCGGTATAGGGGTGAGACTGGATAGCCAGGTCGAGAGGTGAGACGTGGATAGCCAGGTCGAGGGGTGAGACGTGGATACAGTCGAGGTGAGACTGGATAAGCGGGTGAGACGTGGATAGCCGGTGAGGGGTGAGACGTGGATAGCCAGGTCGAGGGGTGAGACGTGGATAGCCAGGTCGAGGGGTGAGACGTGGATACCAGGTCGAGGGGTGAGACGTGGATAGCCAGGTCGAGGGGTGAGACGTGGATAGCCAGGTCGAGGGTGAGACGTGGATAGCCAGGTTAGGGGTGAGACGTGGATAGCCAGGTCGAGGGGTGAGACATGGATAGCCAGTCGAGGGGTGAGACATGGATAGCCAGGTCGAGGGGTGAGACGTGGATAGCCAGGTCGAGGGATGAGACGTGGATAGCCAGGTAGGGGTGAGACGTGGATAGCCATGGTAGAGGGTGAGACGTGGATAGCCAGGTCGAGGGGTGAGACATGGATAGCCAGGTCGAGGGGTGAGACGTGGATAGCCAGGTCGAGGGGTGAGACGTGGATAGCCAGGTCGAGGGGTGAGACGTGGATAGCCTGGTAAGGGTGAGACATGGATAGCCAGGTCGAGGGGTGAGACGTGGGATAGCCAGGTCGAGGGTGAGACGTGGAATAGCCAGGTCGAGGGGTGAGACATGGATAGCCAGGTCGAGGGAGTGAGACGTGGATAGCCAGGTCGGGGGTGAGACGTGGATAGCCATGGTGAGGAGTGAGACGTGGATAGCCAGGTCGAGGAGTGAGACGTGGATAGCCAGGTCGAGGGGTGAGACGTGGATAGCCAGGTCGAGGAGTGAGACGTGGATAGCCAGGTCGAGGGGTGAGACATGGATAGCCAGGTAGAGGAGTGAGACGTGGATAGCCAGGTCAAGGGGTGAGACGTGGATAGCCAGGTCGAGGGGTGAGACGTGGATAGCCAGGTCGAGGGGGTGAGACGTGGATAGCCAGGTCGAGGGGTGAGACGTGGATAGCCAGGTCGAGGAGTGAGACGTGGATAGCCAGGTCGAGGGGGTGAGACGTGAATAGCCAGGTCGAGGGGTGAGACGTGGATAGCCAGGTAGAGGGTGAGACGTGGATAGTCAGGTAGAGGGGTAAGACGTGGATAGCCAGGTAGAGGGGTGAGACGTGGATAGCCAGGTAGAGGGGTGAGACGTGGATAGTCAGTTAGAGGGGTGAGACGTGGGGTAGGTCGAGGGGTGAGACGTGGATAGCCTGGTAGAGGGGTGAGACGTGGATAGCCAGGTTGACTTCTTGAATTGGATTTACGTTCTTCTTCTGTCCACAAAGTTTCCTGACGTCACTAACAGCTCTCCCTACGACGGACCACCATTGCGGACCCTGTTAAAGGACCTACGGTCCCACTTACAACAGAAGATTATAACAATAAGACCCTTTTATTTGTCCCGCCTCCACCTACGCACAAAAAACATATTTCTTCACTTATCGGTAACCAGTGGTACGCGTGCTACCCGCGACATCAGAGGAAAGAGGGAGGGGTTTCTTTAATACACCCTCCCCTTGACAGCATGGGATATAATGTCGCAGCAGTCAACAACGGCAACAGAAGTACCTCTTCTAGCCAGTGTTGCCAACTGTACGTTCTGGATACCACTTTTGTTATAATTTCACCACCTGACAATCCAATGTTAGGATATTTTCTAAAAGTAATATCCTGTAACCCTGCTATAAAGTAACACATTTTACATTAATTATTCATTTTTTATGGAAATCGGTGGGTTTATCCATACAACGACAGAAAGTAGTATCCTATCGGTCCAAATACAATCCATTTCAGGCCCGAGTACTACCGCTAGAGACTATAAACTTGGCAACACTTCTTCCAGCTCAAGTGCTGAGCTTACTTTTGATTAGAACCCGCTCCGGTGGTCACGCCGATAGACCGCCCGCGATATACTACTGACGGGAGAACGAGTTTCAAATCTTGCCCGAGTGAAGTTTTCTACACTTAGTCATATTAATCATCAGCCGCGTCAGTGGCCTCATGGTATGGAGACTATAAGGGGCTACTCTCGCAAAAGACTCTGACTGGGAGATTGGGGGCTCGACTCTCAGTCGGTTGTATTGAGGTTGATTTTCTCTAAATGGTATTCAACTCTCCTTCCACGCAAATTGGGGTAAACGTCCTCTAAACTCAACCCTCCTTATCCCTAACACATTAGGGCAATTATTGGATGTACGTAGAGGCCGAATGGGTAGTAAGAGTAAAATAAATAAAAATTACATTTTGGATGCAGTCACTTAAAACTATCTTAGTCCCCTTACCCCAGGAAGGGTGATGTAGGGGACGTGAGTTAAGGGCAGTGTTCTTGCAGGTTTCATATCAAAACATTTGTTTGGCCAAAATAAATCATATATTTCTCCAGTAGAAACAAAGAGTTTAGTTTTATTCACATGATGACCCCAACAGCTGTTCAATATCTGTCAAGAGCATAGCGG
This sequence comes from Timema cristinae, assembly GCA_039000515.1. NCBI lineage: Eukaryota > Metazoa > Arthropoda > Insecta > Phasmatodea > Timematidae > Timema > Timema cristinae. The sequence goes on along the minus strand of JBCFYV010000003.1, from coordinate 64,144,640 downwards.
CATTAAATGATACACTTTTAAAATTAAGGGAAAAAGTTATCATTAACTTCCAGATCACTCATGACAGATATTGAACAGCTGTTGGGGTCATCATGTGAATAAAGTTAAACTCTTTGTTTCTACTGGAGAAATATTTGATTTATTTTGGCCAAACAAATGTTTTGATATTAAAACTGCAAAAACAATGACCTTTTCTCTAATCCAATACATCCCCCCAACCTAAAATGAAGTTGGTAAAAGTATACAATTAAATAAATACCTTGTGATTAAATTTAACACTATTATTATTATTATTATTATTATTATTATTATTATTATTATTATTATTATTATTATTATTATTTTATTATTATTATTAGCACCGCGTCTTACTACCCATTCGGGTTATACGCACTTACGCTAATGTGTAATGGAAGGGTGATTGTGAGATGAAATGAAGGACCTACAGTTTAACGTGGAATCCGGACCACGGTGGTGGCCTGGCATTCCCAAATTTAACACTAAGAGCACTCTTAATAGGCCTATTTGACTTGTTCCATACTTTACTACCCGTCCGGACTAACCAAACATTTTCTATGGGATAGGAAATGTAGGCCTACAGTACCAGCATTTATTTACAGGAAGAATATAAAATCATTTAGGTTAATAACATCCTAAGTACATCCAACCAAGATTCGAACACCGATATCCCTGACACCGGTAATCCCAATTGATATCAACACACAGTCTGCAAATCATTATTATTACGGCATTGACCGTATGGAGAGGACCGCAATTCAATTAATTTAAATTAGTTGAAAAATTAAATGAAATGTGGCTGACAATTTTTACACGTCCATCACAGACTCAGCCTTAAATTTTCACTTAAGAATGACCCTGAGCACGGGGTATCTCGTTGGTAGAACATTGACGTGCTAAGTCAAAGGTATCGTGTTCGATACCCGATCGCAGGTGTCACTTTTCAGTAAAATTAAGTTAACCGTTAAACCCAACAAGATAAGATCGACGCCTTTGTCCACACGCCCACCAGTGTGGATGATTTTTAGTAATAAAACTCTTGTCGTTTTTCTCAAATTAATGTAAATCTACCTATTTAATATGTAGTTTTGTTTTTTCGATGAAAAGTAGCATATACGGTAGTATACATCGTATTGAGGCTGCGCATTCTTCCAACAGATAAGAAATAATTTTAATTCAAAGAGTTATTTTGATTAAATTAATTTATTTATGTTAACTCCTCACAAATTAATTTATTTATGTTAACTCCTCACACAGTAATTACAAAAATTAGCAATATTTTAAATTGATTGTCTTTTGATAATAATATATGTTCTTGTGTCCAACTGACCTAAATAATCACAAAAATTACTAGTTTCACGCTAGGTTCTTTAATATTGATTTAATTACAACCTTTAGGTGGCCTGTTGGTCTAGGGGTGAAGGGTCGAACTTCTGTGCTGGGGGTCCGGGCTTCAATCCTCGGTCCCGGCACAGATTTATCTGATTACCAAACCCTTCCTTCACCTCTGACAAGACGTGTATTAATCTCAACTTGTGAATGTGGGGAATGCCAGGTCTCCACCGTGGTTCGGATCTCACTTTAAACTGTAGGTCATCTCACAATCACCCTGCCATTTCACATTAGCGTAAGTGCATATAACTCCGAACAGGTAGTAAGACGTGGTGCTAATAATAATTAAGACCTGCACCGGTGGGCAAATAGTCTAAGGCATCACTCTCACTGCTGATGACAAGGAGATCAGGGATTAATTCCTGGTCGGGTGTATCGGGGGTGATTTTTCCTTGAATGGTTTGCCACTCTTCCTCCACGCAAATGCGATGACATTTCTTATAAATTATATCTGTCTCTTCCTTAAAATATTAACGTAATCAGTACATACGTGTAGAACATAAATAGATAGTAAGATTTTTTTTTAATATCTATATAATTCACTTTCAAACTACTGTGTTAAAGTTTATTTTCACAATGTTTTGTGGTTTCTTAGCCTCACATTTACTTTTCAATGCGTAGTTAGCTAACGCGCTAGTCGTGTTGAGCTAGAGTGCTGAGGACGGGGAGATCGAGGTTCGAATCTCGGTCTGGTGAACTTGGGGTGGTTTTTCCTAAATGGTTTTCCACTATCCCTCCATGCAAATGTGGGTTCACTTCCTCTAATTCAGCCTTCCCAATTCCTAATCCATTAGCGTAATAAGTACTTAAAGCGTATAACCCGACGGGTAGTAAGACGCGGTGCTAAATAATAATAATAATAATAAATAATAATAATACTTTTCAATGTAAACATCTTTCAACTTTATATTCCATAATTTCTTTCTTTAATTTTTTCAACAAACATAATATTATTATAGTTTCTTAATACCCTCCTAAAATCTTAATAACTGCATTAGAATATTTTGTATGTATTAATTTGTTTATCTTAATTGACAAACGATGCTCTGTAACAACCTTTTGACTACTCAAGGTGAAGCAATAATTGCGATGTATTAAGTTAATAAATATTTCCAATTTTATTCTTTATTATAACTAATATCTTAATATGTTTTATTAAGAACAAAAAAAAAAGCATAAACTTATGTTTGTGTCTTCGTGGTCTATTTCTAAAAGTTACAACTTATCTTTATGGATTGTCAGCTGGTGACCTTTTTGAATGACAAAAGAAAATATTTATTGAACCTATTTTGTATCCCTCTCTCTAAAAAAAAAAGACCAATTTGTCTGTAAACTATATTTCCGACACTGTCAATATAATACAAACACGAACCAATACAGGTTTAGCTTACAAAGTATCGCGCACGCGTGAAAAACATCAAACAAGGTTTGATGGGGAGAGGGGAAGGGGAGAGGCCGACGCCGCGGGACGCCCAATCATTGTAGCCAACCACTGCCCCTTGAATATCACAACCCCTCTCTTTCTCTCTTCAAACCAGACCATACTCGAGATTACAAGACCTCCTAGAGCTAGCGCTATCATTATCAATTACTGGGTCGGCTTGCTTTGCTCTCATTCAACACAGGCGGCCTTGCTTGGGATCAGCTTACACAACGACGTAACTATCATGAATGCCTTGGTGAGATAGGGAGGGTGGTGAAGGGACTAAACCCTCCTGCTTCCCCCCCACCCCCTTTTCCAACATCCTGTTTTAATAGCAAGCTACCGTGAGACGAACAGTCATCGTACACGTCTTCAAAGATTGACGAGATCTCAAATCGTTGGCCCACCCAACCTGTGGGAGAGACGGTTTGTTTAGTTATTTTGAGTAAAAGGAAAAATTTTAGATTTAATTATATCTGTCTCTCTGTGTCTTGAAGTGAAGATTTGAAATGAAAACATTATTTAAAAACTTATCCGGATAAATTTTCCCATATTGTGTTATTATTAGTCGTAGGAGACCTTGCGGTCTAGGGGTAAGGTTTCAGATTTCTGTGCTTGTGGTCCGGGGTTCAATCCTCGGTCCTGACATATATTTATCTGATTCCCAAACCTTCCTTTACCTCTGACAAGACGTGTATTAATCACCACTTGTGAATGTGAGGAATGCCAGGCCTCCACCGTGGTTCGGATTCCACGTTAAACTGTAGGTCCTCCTTTTTATATCACAATTATCCTACCATTACAAATTAGCGTAAGTGCGTATAACCCGAACGGGTAGTAAGACGCGGTGATAATAATAATAATAATAATTATTATTATTATTATTATTATTATTATTATTGGTACTATATTTATGTTATTGCAATGTGAATGCTATTGGAATGAGATTTATAACAAACGTATGTGTAAAAACTCGTGTGGACAGAGTTAGTAATGAATGGGTTCTGAAGGAGTGATGTTTGAAGGGGAATCCAATAAGTCAATGTAAAAGAAGCGTCTTAAGTTGGTTTGGGCATGTTGAGAGGATGAATGTGAATTGAAGTACGAAACAATCATATGAAGGTAGAGTGTGGATCAAAAGGAAGGGGTAGGCCATGTAAGATTTGGCTAAATGTTGTATATGAATGTGTGAAAAAGAGAAACAATCAGAGTTTTAATAATAAAAGAGTATGCATGACTTGGTATATGGATGTTGTTGAAGAGAAGGGAGTATGCGAGATATGGGAGTGTGAAGGAAGCTAGTGAGGGTGGATTAAGTACGGAGGTGTTTATTGAGCTGTGTGCACACTTCTTGCCTACCCCGTAAGGAACGTAGTAGGTTATGGTAATGTATGTATATATGGTAGTATTAGTGTATGTATGATGATATGTATGTATGTATATATTGTATGAGTATGTATGTATGTATGTATGTAGTATGTATTATATATGTGTGTATATATGTATGTATGTATGTATCTATGTGTGTATATATGTATGTATGTATATATGTTGTATCTATGTTTTTTGTATTATGTATTATGTTGTATATTGTATTATGTATGTATGTATGTATGTATGTATGTATGTATGTATGTATGTATGTATGTATGTATGTATGTATGTGTATGGTGTATGTATGTATGTATGTATGTATGTATGTTATTTTATTTGAGATATTTAACGTGCACTTTCTGAACCAACTGATTATATCAACACACTACTGATAAACTAATTTAAAACTAGAGCAGACACAACATCCAGCCCCAGGCCATTAATTCATCACTGGGGAAAAACACGTGTGTCTGTGCCGTCTTTCTGTTGTTCCACTACGTGCGTAATGAACCATGTCATATACTCGGCTACTTCTAGTGTAATCCTTGTAATCGTCGCCGCAGGGCGCCACTGAACCTCATTACCTACCGGCAACAAACAATGAAACTTATCATCTATTTCGGAATAGGGTAACATAGAACCAACATAAGCAGGGAAGTTGTTTTTTCTTTCAAACAGATCTCAACTGCACTTGTCTTCTTATTGATAGGGGATGTAGGGTGTAACGATTATATTTTACACTTCCTTTTTGATAAATTAATAGATATAATATTATTATTATTAATATTATTATTATTAGCCCGCGTCTTACTACCCGTTCGGGTTATACGCACTTACGCTAATGTGTAATAGTAGGGTGATTGTGAGATGAAATGGAGGATTTACAATCTAACGTGGAATCCGAACCACGGTGGAGGCCTGTCATTCCCCACATTCACAAGATGGCTTGTCAGAGGTGAAGAAGGGTTTGGTAATCAGATAAATCTGTGCCGGGACCGGGGATTGAACCCCGGCCGCCAGCACAGAAGTCTGACACCTTACCCTAGACCGCCAGGTCACCAATAGATATAATCAAATTTAATCTAAAATGTATCTGACTTACGCTATATTTGGCGGTGAATATCTACTTGGTGCAACATCCTTCCGATCTATCAGTCACCCAGGTAAAATCTTCTCGAGGCACAAAGGGGGAGAGATGAGGCACGAACGTATCCCATTACTCGGAATATTCGATAAGCCAAATCTTCGTAAACAATCGTGTTGGTAGGTTGAGTTGACGACACTGACGTTATGGTCACCGCTCGGTCATGACCTGCGTTGGTCAAGAGAAAACATACCTTTTTTTTATTAATCGGCGAACCTGAAACGGGACAGTTTGATCGGATTTTAATCACATTTTAATGATCCCAGTGTCTTAAGAAGGGAAATAACAACAGGTCTGATATCAGATCACATATTTACCCCGTTCAACACACCAATGATGCTGACTCGATTGTTAATTAAATTTACATAAAGGATTCCAATTATAGCCTAATAATAAGTCACATCAACCTAATCAGTATAATATCAACACAAGAGTAGTGACAACATTCCTTAATGAACTGTCCCCGCATGTCACTACAAATGTGTCGCTCTTCACGGGGCATGAATGGTGAACAATAACATTACAAGGGTACTCTGACGTGAAACTGTGTCTCTTAACTGTCGACCAATAAGGAACAAGCCGGAAGATTTTTTTTTTTAAATAACCACGCCTTATTCCCTGTTCAGGCTATACGCGTATTTGATAATTATTCTAATGTGTTAGAGATGAGTAAAGAATCATTTTAGAGGTAATCTAACCGCATTTGCGTGCAAAGAGAGTGGGAACTCATTGACAAAAAAAAACCTGACCGACATTCGAAGCCTAATCTCCTCATCATTAACAGGTCAGATAAAAGCTTGATTCACATGTTCGACGAAAAATAGAAAGCATAATCTGCGCGGTAATTAACATACTTTAAGTTGACCCATGATGCAATGAAACGCTTTTAAACAGCTTATTATAAACATATTTTTTTCTAGCGGATGAACATATATTTTAGATTATTCCCCCGATGGTTGTTTAACGCTGTGTCGTGGCACAATCCAATACATCGATAAAAACGCTTTATATTAACGGGTTATTTCAAATCTCACCACAATGGCCAACGAAGCTGTCTGCTTGCTTCTAGCTATACAGCGCATGCGTACTGGTTTGAGATTTGATTGGTTCTCCCGTGCCGAACATCTCAAGCAGAGCGGACAAAGTAGAGAATAGTTGAAATTCCGCAGAAAAGCTCGCGCCGATTGAGCGAAAATCTTGTGATTGGCTTATATAGCTCGTCACGTGACCACGTTTCTGTTCTGCGCTAGTTTTTTTGGTGAGCGTGTGCATTCACAGTAACACGATAATGACGCATTAGACTGTTCGGCCAATGGATTGAGTACTTTAAAATTGTCTATATATCAAGTTACATACTTCCATAATTTGGGTCCCATACACCAAAGATTTTCCAATCATTATCTTGAACAAGGATTTATATCCTTCCATTCGCGCTGAATATTCGACCAAAGATAATTTGTGAGATTTTACTAGTCTAACAATGTCTTGTGATAAGTACAGGTTACACCATTATGTAACCTCCTCCACTCTTCAGTAGCTTCAGCCCTTTTTGAACCAAATAGCTTCATAAGCACTTTGTTTTTGAACACCCTAAATATTTTACTGTCATATATAAGGTAATAGACTACGTTTCACAACTATAGAGAACAACAGGTAAAACTATCGTTTTTTATATTCTTTGAAAATAGGCGAGAAGTTACTGATCGAGTAATAGCATGCATTTCCCGACTCTACGCTTTTCATAATTTCCACTCTAATATCGTTTTTGATAGTTACATTTTTTCATGAATATTTAAACTCATTAACTCGGTCAACTAATATGTTATTTGCAATAAAATCCATTTATAATTTTTTTAATAAGTATTTATTGTTCCAACCCCATTAAGGGTTGATATAGGCATAGAGAGTTGATAGAAGGGTCGTGTTAAAGTTCTCATCGTAGTGAGAACTGAGAAAGGGGAAAATAAACACTTTGCTTGAAATTAAACACCAAAAGCTCAACATATATGGAAAAGGGATAACCTTTGACGAAAACCTTTAACTAAAAGGTCGAGTGAAGCATTATTCTAAATAACTCTTCCTAATAAGAAATTCTGGGTACATTTTAGCTCGATAAACTGCAGACATCGCTGCAATTGCTCACTAGTAAAGGTATAAGATGCGTTTAAACCATACAGGTATTGAGGTGAAGTTGTTGGGGAAGTGATTTTGCAGTTTACATAGCAAAACATTTTGTTAACCAAAATAAATAAAATATTGCGCCAGTAGAAATATAGAATTTAATTTTCATTACATGGTTATATCAACTGTTGTTCAATATCTGTCATGAGCATAGATTAGATGGAAAAAAATATTGTAAATCAAGAAGAAGAAAATGTTTAAAAATTCAGGACACTCTTGACAGATCTTCAAGAAATGTTGAGGTCACCGTGTGAAGAAATTTAAACTCTTTGTTTCTACTGGAGCAATATTTTATTTATTTTAAGCAGAAAACATGTTTTGGTGGAAAAATTGCAAATACACTGGCCTTTTCTCCCTTTCCCTACATCCCCCACCTTAATACGCTAAGCACACGAAAACAAAATTGAAGTAAGTGTTGTAGGAGGAATATTAGATTAAAAATTATAATCATCTACCAATAGAATCCATACCTCTCTACAACTTTTTTTTATACTACCACAATAAAGTTACTGCATGAATAATCAAAACTTCCTCATTGTTTTTGTAATTAGCTATAATCCTGTTGATTTTATACGACTATATTTTCAAATAGATCACCCGAAACTTTTTTTTTTTGTGCTGATAAATACAAACTTTTTTTTTTCCCAGGTGCTTTTAACGAATATTATCCCGGCGAGTCGACGATCTGGTTACCTCCAGCCCTGCTCAGTTTTCCCGGAAGGCATTATAACTAAATCAATTAAAAGTTTTAGCTTTTAAACACATTCAACCAGGAATTATTGGTTAACGCTAATGAAACCATTTTAATAATTGACATGTTTAGTAGCGCATTATATCCATTATTGTGTTAGTTTAGGTGAATTTCCCCAAGGCCGTGTACACGGGGAAGTTTAGTTGGGGGAGGTTGGTTTGAATAGTGAATAGATTACAGACTAATAGTTCTCTAATGTGTTTGTTAGTTATTAAACAGAGGCCTGTCATATTATGTCTAAAATGTATTAATGGCAAAACTAATAATTATTATTAAAAATGTATTTATAGCTAGAAAACCACTGATACGTCCATCTTAGATGTCAGACTCTCAATAACATATGAACTAATGGTCAGGATGTATAAGGTGTCAGAATAACTATCAATTATGTGCTAATGGCAGGAAGTAAAGTATGAGGTGTCAAGACTCGCTATCATTTATATGATAACGGTTGGGCTGTCTAAGGTGTCAGACTTGCAATAAAATATGCATTTATGGCCAGAATGTCTAAGGTGCCGGATTCGTAATCTCCTATAACTTACACTGGTGTTCAGGATGTCTTTGGTGTCAGACTCGCAATCACATATATACTAGTGGATATGATAGATAATATTAACATGCAATAGTGTAAATTGTTATTGACAGAGAGGTCAAAGAGTTTTAATCTCATTTGGATGTACTTGAGGGTTGTTTTTCAAATATGTAATATCACTGTGGTTCTACCATCTTGCCTCCGGGATGATGCGGGTGCATTTCCTCTCAAATATCCTTCGCTACTTCAACGTTTAGATTACGTCATGGTGTTAAAACCTACTACCATAAAAACTAATCGATATCACTGAGGAATAAAAAAAATAAAAAATGTATTTATTTCTGGACACGACACCGAATTCCTGAATCTGTAAAAAAAAAGAGCGAGATAAATAAGTATTCTACATCTGATTTAACTTAGGAAATAGTTTGGCACCAAGGTATTAGAGGCAGTAGAAAACTGTTCTCATCCTACTGCCATATAAAAATAAGTTGGTGTATGTGTTACTCTTTCAAGCAAAAAAACCACTTCACCGATTGTACTGAAATCTCACATGGACGTCCGGTTAACATATAGGATAATTAAAATATACGTCCCCTATTTTGTTTCAAGATATTATCGGCTACAAAACACTATTTCTTTAATCTTTTTCTCAACTTATTTTTATCGGATTAGACCAACGAAAGGTTTCTAGATCTATAGAAGTATTAACTAATAGTTATTATTTAATACACATTAATTTTTTTAGAAGAAATGCACAAAATTTAGTCTAGAGAGTGTACCTGTTGTCTGTAAGGAGAGTGGGGAGAGGAATTTGGGGTGAGGGGGGGACGGATCCTAAGTAGGTTTTTTTAAGAACCACGTCTTACTAACCGTTCGGGTACTAATCACGCTAATGGTTTTTAGAAATTAGGAACGTTATATTTATAGAAATTTTACCCACATTTGCGTGGAGGAAGAATGGAAAACTATTTAGGCAAAACCACCCTCAGTACACCCGACAGAGATTCGAACCTCAATCTCCCCGTAATCAGCAGTCTAATCTATCACGAGAGTAGTGCCTTAGACCATGCGACCAACAAAGCGTGTTTGAATAGTTAACTAGGCATTTAGCCTACGTGTCCCATCGATGTGGATAGCAAATTATGTTCTGATCAAATTTAAATTATATGAAAACTACAGTCCAATTTTTATAAGCTGACAATTTAGAAAAGCTACTAGATAGACTTTCGCGTATTCACACTTCAAGTCATGTGATCTTTAGCTGTCACTTTTGAGATATATTATCAATAGCTATAAAACAACACTTATAATATAACTTAGTAGTATGTTATCAAGGTTGACCGGGGAAAAAAAAGTTCTTAGAGGTTGTTCTCATGAAAATAGGACTGTTCAACCGATACAGTCAACGACAATCTAAGGAAACCGTCACAACACAATGGAACACATTCACTGGTTCACGCTTATCTACACTTGAAAAAAAAAAAAAAAAAAGAGACATACTCAGGTCGGTCAACCATTTTTATCCCTCCATGCGGTTTCTTCAAATGACACACAAAGATATATATATATATATATATTATTCGAGCAGTAAACGTGGAGGGATGGGAGGAGGGGGGGGACGGCGCCATGCCAAACGTTTCTATAACGACCACAGCACGTGTCCGTGTGACTTTCGTGTCTACTTTACCTTCATTCCCACCCCCTCCCCCACACTTCCACTTACCAACCTTCTCCTCCCTCCTTTCTCCTGTTCCTAGCTTTCTCTGTGAAGGGAAACAATTCATCAATAAACTACGTAAGTAAATACCTTGTTATGATAAATTAAAAAAAAAAAAGCTATTCAATTCCCGTCGGTGTTGTCGAGTGGTCTAAGGTGAAGAAATCGGGGTTCGAATTTTGGTCAGGTTTACTGAGGGGGGTTGTTCGTTAGTGGTTTTCCACTCTCCCTCCAAGAAAATTCGAGGTAATCTTCCTCTAAAATGCAACCTTCCGCATTCCTAATATACATTAGTGTACGGTAGTTAGTATATATTATATATATGCGTATAGTTCCGAACGGGTAGTAAAACGCCAGATACAAAAAAAAAGTACAAGATAAACAAAAACAATTAAAAAAATAGTATTAAAATAAAATCAGAAATAAAGACAGAAAGAGAGAAGATTAGAGAATTGATTAAGGATAATTTGCGAGACTTGTTTCCACGAATTTTAGTCAGTACAGAGCTATCAAGATATGTTTAACGTTAATCGTAGAATTTTTTTAATGTAAGCCGATAACAAATAAAAACAATTTATATATTTTAAAAATTGATTATTTAATCTTTTAAATGCCAATTAAGTTCAATTTTATTTTTTTAAATTTGAATGAGCAATGTAAACATTTAAGATCATATATTTTTTTCCCCTTAGTGGCATATACCAGATCGTAAATAGCTGTTTACCCAATTATTTATTTTTATTGTATAAGTATGCGTGTACTACATTAATATTTTATTAACTAGTACTAAATATCTAATGAGGATACATTTATAATTTCAATCTTAAAAAAGGGATATTAAATATCTTTGTGCATAAATAAAAATACTGTAAAGTCTTATGTACAATTTTGATCCGTAATATTTCTTCTCAAATCCACCAAACCATAAAGGATGAAAATATCTACAGATATCTTACACTGAAATGATTCACTTCAGTCACTCAGTCTAAAGCGTCACTCTCACACCAGATTAGACTACCGATAACGGTGATATAAGGGTTCAAATCCCTGTCGTGTGTACTGAGGGTGGTTTTTTTTTTTCGAAGATTGTTTTCCACTCTCTCTTTCTCTGAGCAAATAAGGGTACACTTCCATTAAATTCAACCTTACTCATCTTTTTCTCATTAGCGTAATTAGTATATAGCTGTATAGGCTGAACAGGTAATAAGACGGGATACTAAAAAAAACACCGAAATACATGTTTTTATTTAACAAAATACTATAATTTTATCCACCACAAATCCAGGTGTTTAATTGTACGTAGATAAATAAGGAGAATAATAATTTCAGAGAGAGGAGGAGGTTCAAACGGAGGTTAGAGAGAGAGAGAGAAAGGAAACAAGCCATGATCCACAGATGTGGTCTAGTGTGTGTGTGTGTAGTGCTGGTTGCCCTGTCGTCAAGGCAGGGGTAGAACCGCACAGGATAGTTTAGAAGGAGTGGTTAAAGGTGGAGGGGTGGGAGGCTGGAGGTGAATTAGTCTGAAACTGGAAGGGGAAGGTTGGTTGGTCTGCTTGTAAGACAGACCGAGAGAGAGATAGAGGATAGAGGAAGAGAAGAGATACCTTTTAGCAACCCGAGTGGAAACCAATTTCTTGAGCCAGTGAACTGACTGGGCTAAACCAAACCCTTCACCCCACTCCCCCCTTTCTAACTTACCCTGTCACCCCACACCCCCTTCCTTACCTTTTACTCTCCGGGTCATTTTCTTGTTAGTTGAGATCACGTAGTGAACGTTGGAAATCACCCCCCCCACCCCCTCTCCCAACCCACTCTTGTACTGTAACAATACCTCCCTTCTTCCTATTGTGCTTAAACTCCCCCTCTCCCTCAATTCATTGCTCCTATCCAACTAGAAATAGTCCTATTTTCGTAGGAAGAGCCTCTAAAGAAAGCTAATAGTTCTACTTTTACATATTCATACGTCAAGTCATGTTATCTGCGTGTCACTTTTTATAGATATTAGGCTATCAATCAATACCTATTAAATAACACTAATACATAGTAAAAAGTTAAATATGACAAAAATATATGTTTGCATTTTATAAAAAGGTTATTCCTGTGAAAATGGGACTGTTGCAGTGTTCATGTGTTGTGATATTAAGAGGGTGAGTTTATCGGGGTAGTACTTTAATGGTCTCTACGAAATTCGTGTTTTTTTTTTTTGTTTTTTTTTGCAATATGAAGACTTCATTAAATTGATCGCCGTGGATTTGAATATCATATTATAAGGGAAGTTATTATTTTGTTTTAATGTTTCGTCGTGTATCATTAATCAGTGGATTTGTAGCTTTTATTCATCGAAATAATTGGTTAGATAGATTCGATAAATATGACTTATCAAGTCGTTACCTTTCCCAATTTAATGTAGATTAAGTATGTTTCTCACAAAAATTGGTTTACGTTCTTCTACGGTTCCAGGTTACCCACGTGTGGTGTTTATATATATTGATATTTATATATATATATATATATATAGTATATTACACATACATGGTGATATATATATATACACACATGGTGATATATATATATATACATGGTTATTATATATATACATACATATGGTGATATATATAATATTATATATATACATACATGGTGATATATATATATGGTGATATATGTACATGGTGATATATATATATAATGTGATTTTATATATAATATATAATACATGGTGATAGATATATATATATCTCACTGCGTCTTACTAACCGTTCTGGCTGTACGCTAATGTACTAATTACACTAATAGTTTCAGGGAGTTGGGAGGGTGATAATTAAAGGAAGTGTACCCGCATTTGGTGGAGGTAAAGCGAAAACCATTTTGTAAAGCCACCCTCAGTACAACCGACCGGCAGTCTAGTCTACTGCGAGAGTAGCGCGTTAGACCATGCGGTCCCCGAGGTACGTCACTCAGACATGGGCAAGGCTTACTTACACCGTAGAGTAGCGATTAGAACGTTAACTATAGAGGAAATGTACAATGATTTGATGGAATGGAGAATGAGAACTTAATTAGAAAAATATATCCTAAATACACTCAGACAGGAATTGAAATCCAACCTCCTCGTCATCAGCAAATTAGACCACATGAAACTGACGCCTTTGTCCATTTAGCCATCCATGAAGGTTATAGGGACGTAATCTATAGTGACATCGTTGTAGGAAGAGATATATCTTACCGTAAATATAATTGTGTTAGATCTATGCTACTTTACTCTTTCATACGAGCTTTGGTGACCGGTTGGTCCAAACCTCCAAGACGTCACTTTCACAATAGACCGACTGTCGATGACGGGGAGATTAGGGTCCGAATCCCTGTCGTGTCTACTGAGAGTAGTTTTCTTGAATGGTTTCTCGCTCTCCTTCCACGCAAATGGGGTAGGTTTTCTCTAAAACACTTCCTTCCTCGTCCTTACCCCATTAAAATAATCTTAATATATGCGCATACTCTGAACAAGTAGTAAGACGCGGTTATAAAAAAAGACTTACTTACACCGACAAAGTTTCCTCGAAGGTTACGCCTCTGCAAGCCCACTAGATGTATTCTTGGATCAAAAGGTGGGGGATGTAAGGAACGCAAGCTAAACGCATGTTTTTGCAATTTTTATAAATTATAAAACTTTTTTTTATCAAAAGAAATCAAATAATTCACAAATAGAAACATCGAATTTAATTTTCTTCACACCCACGGCGAGCGTGGCGTGGTTGGCTAACGCGCTGTCGTGTTGAGCTCGACTGCTGAGGATGGGGAGATGAGGTTCGAATCTCGGTCGGGTGAACTGGGGGTGGTTTTTCCTAAATGGTTTTCCACTCTCCCTCCACGCAAATGCGGGTTACTTCCTCTAATTCAACCTTCCCAATTCCTAATCCATTAGCGTAATTAGTACTTAAAGCGTATAACCCGAACGGGTAGTAAGACGCGGTGTTAAATAATAATAATTTTCTTCACACGGTGATATCAATAGTTGTTGAATATCTGTCAAGGTTGTCCTGGAATTTAATGACAATGTTTCTCTTCATTTAAAAAGTTTCTCATCTAATGCCATTATGTTCATGACAGATATTCAACAACTATTGATATCACATATGAAGAAAATTAAGTTCTAAGTTTCTTCTGGACTAATAGTTTATTTATATTGGCCATAAAAATGTTTTGCTAAAAAACTGCCAAAACACCTTTTCCCTTGTTACCAACACCCCCACCTTAATGATAACATTCTACATAGTATTAGTGTTATTTTACAGATATTGGTAATATCTATCAAAAGTGACAGCTGCAGTTCACATGACTCGATGTATGAATACTTGAAGTTAAATCTAGTAACTTTTCTGCTATGTAAATCTCTTATTATTAAAATTGAAACTTCACTAAGTACAATACCTTATCATTCTAAGACCGAAACGATTGGTAGAAGAGTCAGTTTTATACGATATGTATCGCTGACCGGAGTTTCAAGACGTCAGGCTCACATTTGTCTTGGTCCGGGTTCTAACCCAGGTTGTGTCATCGTTGGCCGTCTAAACTACACCAACTTATGTCTTCCTCTTGGATCAAGTCGTCGTCGATAACCCTTGTGTCGAGCGTACGACTTATAAAGAAAGACCTTTCCTGGGTTCAAACTGGTGCTTTCAAGACTTGCAGTCGATCTCTCAGTCACAGGAGATAAAGTGTTTTATTCCTAACAAGGTGTACAAGCTTTAAGGTGAGGGGACAGGGAATGGATAATGGGAGTTTATAAAGAGGTGATCAACCCTCCGTTCTAGCCGACGAGCCAGATATTTTGTTTAGCATCGAATAATTGGATAGCGTCATCCGTGCGAAATCTAAACATCGCCCCATTGTTGGTAGACCTGGTAGCGAGAAAACTACCCCCGGTCCGAAGGGGATGGATGATCTGTAGGCAAAAATGAGTAAGAGATTTTTTTTTTCGGGTGCGCACCCATTCTTTGTTATAACTTGTATGGTACATCACTGACCCCCCACTGTGGCTTAGTAAAACTAGGGTTTTTATCAGTTGTGGGGGGGGGGGGGAGGGAGAATGGTTTACTTCAGGATTATACCACGTATTATAGGCTGTTGTTGTCATAAGCGGATATTCTCTTATACGTGTGTGTAAAAGTAATACTATAAGCTATAGATGAATCACCATTTTTGAGGTTAGAAAAAAATCTCTTATTTTTTGTTTATCCTAATGTCTAGATTTTTTTTTTTTTTTGTATTTGATACAGATCCTTTGTGAACGTATTTCATGCCAACATTAACTTTATGAAAATGTATTTGAGTTGTAAACTTACTGTAACAAAATCTTTCTTTGTGTTCGCTTGTATGTTTGTGTGTGTGTTTTTTTCTCTCTTTTAAAGTAGGGAGAAATTATGGAAGTTTGGTCGGATGATTGGTATGCCTGTTGAAAGCGGTAAATTTGTCAAAGTTGCGGTCTTGATCCGTGTTTAAGAGGATCAATACAAAATGATATGATGGAGCAGGTGGGAGAAACACAACACTAAGATATTTACTTAATGGAAATAATAATGTTTTGCCCAAAAGATTACCAGTTACCATGGACTTTTTTTTTTGTATAGGTTATGTGTGTGGTTATTTGGATTTAACTACTTTAAAGTGGGGATTTAAGGGACAGGGTTAAGGGTAGTGTTTTTGCAGTTTTTAAGCAAAACTTTTTTTTTTTTTTCGAAATAAGTCAAATATTGCTCCAGTAGAAATGTACAGATGAAATTTCTCCACATGGTGATGACAACATTTCTTGAATATCTGTCAAGGGTGTCCTAAAATTTAATGATAGCTTTTTCTCTTCATTTAAAAAGTTTGTCATCTAATTCCGCTATAGTCATTACAGATATTCAACAACTGTTGATTTAACCATTTAAAGAAAATTAAACTTTGTGTTTCTACTGGAGCAATATTTTATTTATTTTGGCCAAAAAAAGGTTTGGCTATAAAAACTGCAAACACACTCCATTAAATCACATTACATTTCTTACATCCACACCTTAAGGTAGGGTAGTATAGGACGAGAGCTAAGGTCAGTATTTTCACAGTTTTTATCACAAAATGTTTTGTTTTACCATATAAAATAAAACATTTCATTAGTAGACACTTTTAGTTTATCTTTATATACATATTTTATACATTCAGAAATGACACTTGGACATGGTAATCGATCCCAGAACTATTTACGCACGTCCATCACAGACTCTGCATTAAAATACGAGGGAAAAATGACACCATGGCCGGGACTACTCCTGGATAGCTCAGTGATAAGAACACTGGCACGCTAAGCTAAGGTTCCAGGGTTCAATTCTCGTATATAGGTGTAATTTTTCAATATAAAAATTATAGTACTGTTTTAGACTTGTTAGAACCTCCCTTAGCGATTATAATCTCTTAGATATTCAATCCAAAATTCTTCATATGTTTATCCAAACAACTTTAAACTTGAATATTTGTCATAACAGTAACCTCATCCCCTCCATATTCTTATCATTACTTCAATCTTCAATATTTATATTTGGATTTAAAGTTGAAATATATTCCATAATTTCTCCTTGGATTTCAAGTTGATATTTATCCTTGGTGATCAAACTAAACATAAAACAAATTAATACCATATTCAATAGTAGACCTACATTGTATTCAAAGTTAAAAATCGTGATTCATTTGATTTAAGATGCCAGTCTCACAATATATGTCAATTTAAAAAAAAAAACGTAGGTATTCAATCGATTGCTTATAATTTTAAATTTAAATCACTTGAGATGAGCTGTTAAACTAAAAACATTTCAAGTAGCCGCCATATAGAAATGGATAACCAGATATAGAAACTATTTGCATACGTTATTCGGTCTAGGTTTAAAGAAAATCCTTGCAAAATTTCGTTAAAATTAATCTACACATTTGATGGTTATCGTAGAACCAATATTTGGACAGAAGAAATTCCAAATGGTCGAATTAAAACAGAACCTCACTTCGCTCTGTCACTGAAGAGAAAAATGTCATGTTTGAATTAAGGTATATATTGTATACGCTTAACATAAAATTAAAGTACTTATTAACATTCATTGGAATATATTACCATACTCAACTATAAATAACTAAAGGACTTGACTAGCTGTACCCATGTTTGACACTGTTTCAACCGATAAATCATACCTTAAATTCATTGATGTATTTGAACTAATATCTTCCAGTAAAGTGTTTTTTTCCCTTTCTTTCCAGGCAAATACGGTTGCAATTTGCCTTCTACTCTTCCTCTCTTATTTATCAGATAATTTAGTGGAAACAGCTGACGATATCCATACTAGCGTTAACAAATTTTATTTATATATAAATAGTTTGAGAACAAGAATCCTGGTCAAAACAAATAAAATTAAAACTTTACTTTTTCATTTAATAAATTGACTTTTATTTTAGGGGTTTCTCTTACATTTTCTTACATTTCTTGGGGTTTTATCTCAGTTTCTCAAGGGGAAAGGGTGTGTGTGTTCGACGAGAAAGTTTCACTGTTGTTTTCGTCGTCTTTGTTGTTGTTGTAAGTTGCGCGGGCAAGAAAAGAGGTTGAAGTAGGAAAGGGTGGTGGGGGTGGCTTTCGGGGGGGGGGGTTGGTTGGGAGGAGTAGGGGATGGAATAAAAGGGAAGTCTTTTCCCGCAACACCTAAAACGAGAAGATCGAGTTAAACAAGAAAAAGAGTGAAGAACCAAACAAAAGGGCACCGTCTTCTTCCAAGTGGGAGGGGTGGATGGGTGTGGAGAGGGTGGTAGTGATGGGATCTAAGAAGGGTTGTTTGTTACCTTTATCAAGGTCAGAGGCGGTAACTCCAGTCTCATTCGATCACGTAATCATCAAATTTGTGGGACCAACGAATCTATAAATATATTGGAATCCAAATTCACAGGCGTTTAAGTAAGACGTCATACCCCCAAAATAAACTTGATTGCCAGAAATGGGTCTAATCTTGACCAGATGCACTATAGGTGTTTTTACCATATACATGGGTGCCCAAAGATAAGTGATAAGGGGTTCTTCCCCTCCTCCGCCCTATCACTCCACAATATATACTTTTTTTGTTAATAAAATTGTATGTTTGGGATTTGGCTGCAATTTGTTACTTACAACTTTGAGTCATCAATATCCAATATAACGGAGATATAAATGAGGAGACGTGGATTTTTCTCCCATTCACTCTTCAAATGATTTCTTTTCATTTTGTTCTGTTCAATAAACTTGCGAAAAATATCATGTTTCTTTTCAATGGGCTCAGCTACATTTTTTGTTTGTTAATTTCAAGAAAATATTTTTGAGAAAATCGGCTCTTAAAAAGCTCTTATAATTAACTTAGAATTATGTTCAGATGATATAAAAGGGAGCAGGCAAAGTGATAAACAACAAAGTGGCCGACACGAGAGAACAAAGTGGTAGACAGCCAACTGCTAGACACCCAGAAACAACATGGACCAAGTGATCGACACGAGCTGGACCATGTGATAGACACCAACCGGTAGACAAAATGAAAACCATTATTTGGAAGGCTGGGCGGGTCAAGTGACCGCCACGACTTGGACCAACTGCTAGACAAGCTCATGTATAGGAGTACAAAGTGATAGACAACCAAGCGGTCGACACGAGAGAACCAACTGCTCGACAAACTTTGATATCATCCAGTTAAAAGTGGGCTAAGTAACAAAACAGTTAATTCAATACACGATTATCCTTGTGTACACTCAAATAATATTACCCCCTCCCCCCCAACCCGTCAACTTAAGATGCGGCAGAAGGGAGCGCAAGTATTTTTTTTACAGTTTTTATAGAATATAATTGTTTTGGCCAAAATAAATCAAATATTTCTCCAGTAGCAATATAGAATTTAGTTTTCTGCACATGCTTATATCAACAGATTTTGAATATCTGTCAAGGGTGTCCTGAAATTTTGTCAAAACATTTTAAATAAAGAGAAAAAGTTTTGACAAAATTCCAGGACACCCTTGACAGATATTCAAGATCTGTTGATATTAGCACGTGCAGAAAACTAAACTCTACGTTGTTACTGGAGAAATATTTGATTTATTTTGGCAAAAAAAAAATTAATGCTATAAAAACTGTAAAACTACTCGTGCTCCCTTCGGCTGCACCTCACACTTCTCGACCTATTTTTGTAGGGTTTGCTAAATTAAAAATATAGTTGAGAATAACTTAAACTAATGATGACCTTATAAAAGAATATCACGAATTGAACAGTCGCAATTAATTCTGCAACGCTGGCTGCAACATTAAAGAACAGTGAACGCTGGTCCACACGTGTGAACTATCTTATTTTTATATTACTATATTAGAGTTGACAAGGGTATAATTTAGAGAAAATATACCCGCTTTTCCATGAAAAATGAGTTGAAAACCACTGAGTAATAATTTCTTAGTGGCCTTTATTAAAACTTGAAATTTGACAACCGTTTTAAAATAGTATGTAAAATTAGTAACCGGCAATAAATGACAGTAAAAAGGATTTTTATTGATTTTCAAAGAGATAATTTTAATATCTAGCCTGTATATTTAGTGCTACATATTTTTAATTTTTAGCACTGCGTTATACCTACTAGAGAGTTACTACCCGTTCGCGATATAGCCTATATACTAACTACGATAATGTGTTTAGGGATGAGTAAGGTTTAATTCAGAGGAACTGCACCCGATTTTTTGTGGAGTGAGAGTGGAAAACCATTTATGAAAATCCACCTTCAGTCAACCGACTGGGATCGAACCCCGATGAATGGTCTCAACGTTTATGGTGTCGGGTGGAGGATGGTGCATAATTATTTACTACTGTTTCAAACAGTTTCAGAATATTTTGAGGGATGGTGGTAAGCAGGAAGGATATATTGTTTAAGGCACAAGATCTAAGCCATCAGGTATGAAGGAGTGGGTGGTAAGATGATGGATACATCGTTTAAGGCACAATATCTAAGCTGTCAAGTTTTAAGGACTGGCTGGTAAGCGGGGTGGTTGGTAAGAGGAAGGATTGAAGCTGGATGTGATCAACACGGTCATGATCGAGCCAGACAACCTCTTGCTCAGGATGGATACAGGAAGTTGTATGGCTAAAAGGAGGTAAGAGTACAGGATGGGGACTGGAAGTTGTGCAGAAGCAAGGCAGGGGGTAGGAGACTGGTAGGAGGGAGAGAGGAGCGATTGGCGGGCATGATAAGAGAAAGGATGAAGGCTGCGAGGAGAGTACGGGATAGTGGCTGGAATCTAGACTCAATGGAAGAGGGGGCTGCAAGGGGCAGAACGACAAATACAGGGACATAAGGTACTCTTGCATAATTAAGAGCTGTTAAGGTTAGGTTAGGTTAGGTTAGGTTAGAGGAGAAAGTGATTCACCCCGTTCAATGTGGTAGATCAATATTATTTATTATTATTATTATTATTATTATTATTATTATTATTATTATTATTATTATTATTATTAGCACCGTGTTTACTACCCGTTCGGGTTATACGCACTTACGCTAATGTGTAATGGTAGGGTGATTGTGAGATGAAATGGAGGACCTACAGTTTAACGTAGAATCCGAACCACGGTGGAGGCCTAGCACTCCACACATTCACAAGTTGTGATTAATACACGTATTGCCAGAGGTGAAGGAAGGGTTTGGCAATCAGATAAATCTGTGCCGGAACCGAGGATTGAACCCCGGACCCCGGCACAGAAGTTTTTTGACACCTTACCCCTAGACCGTCAGGTCACCTGGATAAATGTTAGCCTTATGGGAGAAAGTGGTCCAGAACTGTCATTCCAACCACCACTACCATGTTATAACTTTGTTATTTTCGAAATAACTTGTCTGTAACTGGCCACTCTTAAGTGATTCATCTCGATATTTGTCGAGCAATTGTACTCGTGTCGGTCGCTGGCTGTATCACTTGTCCTCTTATATGTAGCTTGCTATCACATGGTTCGATCGTGTCGATCACTTGGTCATGTCGTTCTGCGTGTCTAGCAGTTGATCTTTTATAAATTGTTCTTCGTGTCGACCTTGGTTGTCTATCACTTTGTACTCCTATACATGAGCTTGTATAGCAGTTGGTCCAAGTCATGTCGGCCACTTGACCCCCCAGCCTTCAAATAATTGTTTATAGCTTGTCGAGCAGTTTGTTGTCTAGCAGTTTGTATGGTGCCATTATAAAATTCCTTTCCCGCAAGGTTAAATTCTTGAAATGTTCTCTCAAAGAAGAGAGTAAGGGTGGGGGGAGGGGGATGGCGAAGCACACCCTGGCAAATGTGACTTCCAATCTACCCCTCCCACCCCCATTTGGTAAACCCACGTGTGTGCTCTTACCCATATGTAATTATTGTTTAAAATAGCTATAACACTAGTTATTAAGTAAATTGTAGAATTTTATTAATATTATATAGATTTCATTTATATTTTTAAATGATTATATGTCTTTGTTGATATATAAATTGTTATGATTGATTTATTTGTATTATTTATCTATAAATTATTGAGTTAACAAATGTAATTGGAAAAATAGTTAAGGATATTGCCGTGTCGTGGGGTGATCTCAGGCTCAAGATGGTGTTTAGGCCTATATATACCGAAATATGATGAGAAAATAATGTTACAGCTGGTCTTCAAACTAACTGGGAAACCATGGAGCAAGATAATACTTTTTTCAAATACGACATTAAACTGCACAACCGACGTTTGCTATCAAATTATATAAAATAAAAAGAAACATTTCTAATTCTTAAAAACCTTGCAATTTCACACTTCATGATTGATTAATTTTATTTATTGACTTAAGTCTAAAATTCAAGTAGATTTTATAAGCCAATATCAATAATTACCTTTTAATATTTATAATATTTTACTTCTTATATAATATTTTATTAATTGTATCATGCGTATTTGACATTAGTTATTGTTTCACTTTAATTGTCTCGAATGTCCCAATAGTGTAGTATTTTTTCAAAATAACTGTTGCAGGTTTTTATAAATCTCAAATTATACCTATTAAATTTCAACATTAATGTATTATATACGACTGTTTTTACAAAACATTCTATATCTCCAATTCCTAAGTTAGTTTTAAAGCCATTCAATTTCATCTACATTTATTCATTCTTTTTGAAATCATAACAATTTTCAATGTATTTAATACTATTTGATTAATTTTGTTACAATAAAATTTTAATACATTAGCTTTAAAGTCTTATTCCTTTTTTTTAACAATTGTAGCATTTGACTACAAGCATAGGAGATTTCTCGGACTACGCGTCAGAGAGAAAAATAACACAACCGAGCATAGCCGCGCCACGAGATAGACTAGCCACTACCATCAAGGTTCGAACGACGCTCATTAGAGTGCACTACATAACCAAAGGCGGTCCAAAGAGCTTAAACTGTGAAGAGAGGTTGTTCTACTATAATCTAGTAGGTTCAAGTTGTTTGGAGTGTATAGTAGAAGTTATTGTTGTCACGCGCATCTCCCCTCCTCCCTTATTGATCCATATATGTTCCCCCACCATGTATCCTGTTCTTCAATGTTCTCTGGGTTTTCTTGTATATATAGTACCGGCGGGGCAGTTTGTTGGCACTTTTGGACTTAACTTGAATGGAGGAGTAAGAAGCTAAGGCTTCAGATAGTTAAAATGTAAGAACACATTTATTTTTCGGCTTAGTATTACTTCATTATTATTATTTATTTATATATTTAACTTTCCAAATTCTTGTTTCGGCAATATATTATTAGCTTTGCAAAGGAAAATTTATAATGCATGTAGATCTTAGATCGATGTTAAATTTTTCACGTATGAAAAAATTGATTACAATATTGATACCGATGCTTGATTTATTTTTGTGGATATCGATACTTAATTTACTATTGAAGAGGTCGATACTTAGGTTATTTTTGCGGAGATCGATTAGTTTGAGGATATAACTTACGATCTGATTGTGAGACGGAAGAAACATTATAATGAGGGCTAATATTGATATTTTGCAGCCATTTTGGTTTTGTTGTCTATAAATATAACAAAACAGATTTCACTTGTAGTTTAAAATTGTATTCTTGACTATATCTATTAACCTATTATGATTGTGCAATTTATTAGGATTTTGTGTATAATGGGAATGTGTATAGAGGATTTAGAAAAGATGAGGGAAGTTTGAGAACTCACCTTTGTAAATAATTAAGATAGATTTTGTAATTGATATTTGTTTATGAGGGTCACGTAACTTTACTAGTTTGTTCCGTGCGGAAAAAATTATTTAATTTATTACTGTTATCTTCTGATGCAGCTGTTTTGAGTGTAAAACTGAATTTAACTTTGATACATTTTTTACATCAGTCATTCTAAATCTTAAAGAATGCTATTTGTTTAATTGTGTTTTTTATGAATTAATACCAACAATGCAACTTCAACTTTTCTTTAATATCAGGAATAGAGATAATACCATTAGGTCTGTGAGTGTTTTTTTTTATCTTTTTCTTTGTGGGTACATAATTATATACATATATATAATTTTCCCGCAACCGGTGTGAGTTGCGTGCTCTGAGTTTCAAATGTTTATACTCAGACATTCAAACCAAGAACTTCAGCTACTCACTCCTATTGCCCTTTTTTCTGCCCTTTTTGATGTTATTCATTTGGACCTCCTATTTTGGTTTAGTTTTACTAAGGAGGGTTCACAACGATCCTTATTTAAAAATTTATTTAGAATGTTATCCAAAATGTTAGGTAGGGCTGGTTAGAATTATACCTGTGATATGTTAACCCCACTCTATCCCCATTTGACTAATCATACACAGGCTCTTCTCTAAATACCTTGCATGGGAATGTATTTCCTTTGATACACGACCCATTAGTTTTTTTTAAACTCGTACGCGTTATACGCTAATGTTCTAATTACGCTAATGAACTAATACGCTAGGTTTTGGGTATTAGGAAGCTTATATTTAGAAGAAGCGTACCTGCATTTGCGTGGCGGAAGAGTGGGAAACCTTTAAAGGAAAAATCGACCTCAGTAGACCCAACTTGGATTCGAACCCCAATCTCCACTTTATCAGCAGTCGAGTCCAACACGAGAGTGACGCCTCAGACCATTCGGCCACTGAAGCGGGTATTATTCTGTTAATCCATTAGTAGGAATGGCGTTTATAAACCTATGTTATATTTTGTCACAGGTTTTACCCAAGGGGAGCGCGAGTAAGGGATTTCCATGGGCGCCCATAAATGCAATATTCACTTTATTTTTTGTAATTTTTTTTATGAATAAGTCAAAATTGTGTATTTGAGATTTGGCTGCGATTTGCTATTAACAACTTTGAATCATCAATATCTCAGTTAACAGTGATTAAAAAAATTATAAGATGTAGATTTCCTCTCATTCCCTTTCTATCAGATTTATTTTAATTTTGTTCTCTTCAATAAAGTTGTGAAAAATATAATCATTCGTTTCAATGAGTTCAGATACAACCAAATTTTTTTTTTAACTTTTTTAGAACTTAAATTTAATTTTGGTTTATTTCTTAGAACTTTTTTTATATATTTTTTGCTAAAATTGACTCATGAAAACTCATAGCTCAGAACCATGTTCAGAATCTCTAAAATTCCCTCCCACAAGGTTAAATTCCTGAAATTTTTATCTTAAGAAGGAAAAGGGGTGGGTTCCACACCCCTGGCAGTTGGGACCCCAATCCAACCCTAGTTTTAAAACCCACATGGGTGCACATGGAGACCTCCTCAAGCCTCCCTTTGTATTCCATATATTTATTATGTACTTCTGATGGTTGTTTTTATTTTCTTAACATATTTGATTAATAAACATTAATTTAAAAAAATGGATATGCATATTTTGAGTAAAAGAAAATAGCCATGAAAAACTCCTTAGTAATTGTAATGTAGATCGCTACTTGGTTCACATTATCTGTGCACACCACAAGTGAGATTTACCTTTTGTATATTTCAAAATATATCTTTACTGGTTCATAATATTTAGTACTAACAAAATAAACCACAAACAGTGTTGCTACAAATTACTCAGGAAAAAAAAAATTTCCAATATAAGGGCGAGTATTTTGAATAGTCTAACCTATAAAGAATTGTAATAGTTGACAAACTGTTGACAAATACACACAAAACTATCTTGGGTGCGTAAATAAGAGTCTAATAGACAACTGCATGGAGGTTTAATTAATACATATTTAAATTAGTGGGTTAAAATTATAAAAACAATTGACGTGTGTGCTTGACGAGCTACCCCCCCCCCCTCCTCCCTTAAGATTGTTAGGGTTAATCAGTGGCGTGGTCAGATGTAAGTTTAACTCCAATCGCGTCTAGAACCTTGTTGCACCACTAACAATTAGACTAATCTCGCAGTGGACTAGATTGCCGATGACGGGGAGATTGAGGTTCGAATCTCGGTCGGGTGTACTGAGGGTGTTTATTTTCAAAATGGTTTTCTCTTTCCTCCCCACCGCGTATTACGTGTTAGGCATATATGGTAACTACTTTAATGCGGTAGGGAAGAGGAAGAAAGCAATTTAGAGGTAATCCACCCGCATTTGCGTGGAAGGAGAGTGGGAAACTTTGTAGGGAAAACCACTCTCATTAGATCCGACCAGGATTCGAACTCTTATCTTCCCGTCATCAGCCAGCCAGTCTAACACGAGAATGACGCCTTAGACCATTTGGCCATTGTAACGGGTAATATCAAAGATAAAACAATAAACGCCTAAGTCGTTAGGCCAAATTTCATTGAAATTGATTCACGCATTTAGCAGTAATTGTGGAACAAACACACAAACAGTAAAATGTCTAATGGTAAAAGTTAAACAGGACCTTTTATCCCACTCGGTCAAATGTGAAAATTAAAAAAACCATTATGATTCAGGCTGACCTCGAAACAAAAGTTTCATTCTGGTGGAGATAAGGTATTTCCTCTTACCCAGAAGAACAGAGTCCGGCCAACTTGCCCCTTTGTTTGGCGTGATGGTCTGAGGGGGTGGGGGGTGATTGGGAATGGAAGGGTGGGTAACCACTCTGCTTCGCTCCCAGCGATCGAGGTAAGGGTAATTACATTAACCCGGGTTTAGTGCTGCCCGGGGTGGTGCTCAGGACAACAACTACTCCTAGACTATCTCGGTGGCTCGCAGCTTGGAGGTCTCAGTGGCGTAGCTCAGATTTTATACTAAGGGGGGCGAAGGGTGAAGAAGACCCACACAAATCATGGCTTGGATTTGAGGAGAGTAGGGCCTACTTATTTTAACAAAATGAGTTTTCAAAGAACTAACCAAATTTAGTAGGGAGGAGGGTTTAAAAAACAAATTACATTGAAGTAATCAGGTCACCACAGAAAGCTAAGTTCAATTTTTTTTATCATCGTCCTGCTTATCCTGGTAATGTTAAGTTTAGTTGTAATACTCGGAATAATTGGGATTAGGTTATAGGCCCTATATTTTATAGATTTTATTTTGGCCGCGTTTTAGTAACAGTTATGGTAATAATCATACATTAGTCATGGTAATGGGGTATGGATGCGTGAGGTAAATGTTTGAAAGGAAATGTTCCCACATTTTCGTGAGGGAGCCTTAGTAAAAACTGCTCTATACAACTACCGATATTTTAACCCCAATCGCCCCGTCATTCGGCAGTCTAGTCTATTGTGAGGGTGATGCCTTAAATCATTCGAGCATTGAAGTGACTTATCCACCTTTTAATTACGCTAATGTGTCAAGGATGAGGAGTGTAAAATGTACTGTACAATAAATATACTCGCAAATGCGTGGAAAGAGAAGAAACCATTTAAGAAAAAAAAAAACTTCACTACAACTAATTGAGATTCGAACCCTGATCACCTAGTCACCACTAAATAAACTAAATGGGCCTTATATTTAGTCCACGTTCCCACTTTCACGAGTTTCGGTAAATTAAAATATATTTTTTTAATCTGCGTGCAAAATAAAATGCTATTGTCATTATTTTTACTCCAATCATGTAAGCACATAAATGTAATTTGATAAAAAAATGTATGTAATAAGGGTAAAGTACGTCTAGTGTTTGATATAGTCCAATCACGAAGAAGTGTTGGCCTTTTTATATTTTGAAAAATTAATACAATCAATGTTCGTAGTCTTTCCCCTCAAAAATATATCCTGTCCTGTCTGATACAGAATTTAAATTAATTTTACTTCCTAAATCATCAAACATATTTATGATGCATAAAACTAGGAAACCATTTTTACTTCAATATTTAGATAATTATGTTTTATAACACTGAACATTTTTAACCTCAATATTAGGATGAATCATAGAGTTGCAAGGAATTACCATAGTCTATAAATGTTTGCAATACTGTCAGAAAAGGCCACAGTTATTGTGAACCAACTATACAGCTGAAACTAGGATATCCTAACAGTGTCGGTTGTGCAGCTCTAACTCCAAACCCTGCCTCGCTCCAATTACACAAGCCAGTACTTTTACAAGATCAGCCATCAGGAGTAGGAAGCTACCACGCGGTGGTTTGTGGGAGCGAGGAATTATAAAGCGTTATCATCATCGCATGGGTGACATGTTCAACCCGTCAGCACTGCCGCGCATGCGTGGTAACTGTAATAATTTAGTTCGGTCATTGGGAGCAACAACCGTCAATCACACGGGTAGAGAGTTATACCCAGTTTACACGACTGTTTTACGTTTTTGGTACAAAGGAACATTTAGAAAATACAAAAGTTTTTCTTTTAAAAAAAAATGGCGGTCAGTGTCGTTTGATTTTTTTAAATCACCGTGTCTTACCTCCCGTTCGGTATAGTTATTATGTTACCGTTCAGGTGCGGCAGAAGGGAGTGCGAGTAATTTGACAGTTTTTAGAGCATTACATTTGTTTGACCAAATTAGATAAAATATTTCTTCAGTAGCAACATAGAGTTTAGTTTTCTGCACATGCTAATATCAACAGATCTTAAATATCTTCCAACGGTGTCTTGGAATTTTGTCAAAAAATTTAAATAAAGAAAAAAAGTATTGACAAATTCTAGGACACTCTTGACAGATATTCAAGATCTGTTGATATAGCATGTGCAGAAAACTAAACTCTACGTTGTTACTGGAGAAATATTTGATTTATTTGGCCGAAAAAAAGTAACGCTATAAAAACTGTAAAATTACTCTCACTCCCTTCTGCCGCACCTTAGAGTGTACAATCAGCTATTTCATAAAATATCTAAGTATTTCATGACTTACCTGACCGGGTCAGTTAAAGTATATAATAATGTTGTATTCTATGATTTTACTAAATATTTCTGTTCTTCAAATAAAATGTATTTTATGACGCCTATTTATATCTAGGAATCTTTAAAAGTGGGTCCAATGTAAATCTGATAAACACAAGCTGAGAAAAAGACCAAAAAGTAAGTTAGTGTTTTGCATCCACCATCTTGAAAACAAATGGCGTACGTATTTTCTTTTTAACAATGTCTTATTACCCGTTCGAGCTATAATCTTACGATGAAAACTAATTACTCTAATGGTTTAGGGAATATAAATGTTATATTTAGAGGAAGTGTACCCGCATTTACTTAGAAGTAGAGTGAAAAACCATTTGGGAAAAAAACACTCTCATTACACCCGACCGAGATTCAAACCTCGATTTCCCCGACATAAGCAGTCTGACCAACTATTATAACAGTCAAAAGTTTTCTTTTATATTTAAATTGAACTGAAATTTGCGACCAGAATCAAGAGACTTGCGAGATTAAAAGCGTTTCAACTTTTACCTGGACAAAATTGGTGCTTATTTAAAAAAAAATGAACTACGATTTAAACATACGGCCAAATAAAATAGCAAGGAGCTGATAAGCTATATAGTGTTAGGATTAGTAGTGATGAGCTCTGACCTCAAAAAACTATCAACTACTGAGATTCATTTGTTTATTTAGAGTGAAACGGTGATGCTACATTTTACCGGTGAGAAAGTATAAAACCATTTTGATGATATAGAAATTATTAAATTAGAAAACAAAAATTAGTATAATCCAAAAGCAGTCAAAACACGAAACATAAAAATTGTCTGACATTTTATCTTCTACCGCTTCTCATTATGTGTCCAGAATTTACGCATTTTATCTCAGAAATTTCGATGGAAATGAAAAAGATATAATTGAGAGGAAATGTTGGTAAACGCCTTGGAAAAACCTTCCTCAGTATACCCGACTGAGACTCGAACTCCAATCTCCCAGTCAGCGATGAACATAACATTTAGTCCATACAGTCACATATGAGTGGTTATTTAATCCAGGGCAACTGAAATAAAGTTAATAACATTATTATTATTATAATATTAGCCCCACGTCTTACTACCCATTCGGGTTATACGCACTTACGCTAATGTGTAATGGTAAGAGGATTGTGAGATGAAATGAAGGACCTACAGTTTAACGTGGGATCCGAACCACGGTGGAGGCCTGGTATTCCACACATTCACAAGTTGTGATTAATACACGTCTTGTCAGAGGTGAAGGAAGGGTTTGGCAACTTTATACAGATTTCCTTCTTAGTTCTTTTTGAGGAATATCTCCTAGCTTTTATAACATAAGTTAAAACTCATCCTTTAGAATTCTTTACGTTGCTCAAAAGTAGCCACGTACTGAGTAACATTTTAAAGGTGTTAGTAATGTAAACGAGTATTTCGTAGAGGGAAATGGTTGAAAGTTCGTTGGTTAAGGGAAGAGGAGGAAGGGTATGAAAGAGAAGATAGGCAGTTAAAAGTAGAGAGAGAGAGAGAGAATCAGTCTCTCCCATTAGTAGATAACCATTTCCGAGAGACTGAAAAAACAGTTCCACACCCGTTCGTAAAAGGAAAAAAAAAACGTTAAAAGAAAGCGTTATATCCAAAAACGAAGAGTTACCGGTTAGTAACGATTAACTAGTTGTATTTCAGGATTATCACCTTGGATTTTAAGGTTTGTTTCGATAAATGATAAATTTTTACTTGTCTCAAAGCAAGCGTATGACGTTTGGGATTGTTCTTAAATATGTGAATGAGATAAGAACGAAACGATTCGATGTTTGGAGTTGAGGTGTTTCGACGAACGAACGTCTGCTATTTTTTGGGCGAGTCCATCTATCTGTTGAGTACTGGTCTCTTTAACCACATTTCGTCACGCGAGATGGGAAAACGAGCCGAAAACAAACGAAATGAAGTGCACATTCAGTACGTATAAAAGGTGGATTAGAGGGGTGATGGTTGGAAGCTACAAGGTTAGGGGGAGAGGGGGGTTGAGGAAGGTATTGTTAAATGTTGCCACTAGAAAACACAACAGAAATTCTCTGGTGATACACATCACGCCTCTGTTTGAAGAATGTTTACCCGTTTGTCTTGTTTTTAGTTTGGGTAAAGAGAAAGCGGGGTGTGGAAAGGGAAAAGAGGAAGGGGGGGGGGGGAAACATTAAATTACGACAAGAAATATATGACGTCATTACTAGGTGGATGCAAAGAGTGTTATGAAAGTGTGGTTTGTTGAAACTGAGATTAGCTCTAAGCTATAACATTTTGTCCAGTTAGATAGAAAAGAAAGATTTATTTTTATACTGCAAATGTTCCAAATTATATATTTTTCATACTGAATATAATAGGCTTATAGAGAAATCAAATACCTTTTATTTATATAACTTATATATATATAATATTAATTAGGTTTTGACCTTTTCATAACATTGCTATTGTACCAGAACATCAAAACACTTTTTTATTATTTAGATTTTTTTTTTCATTTCAAAGGTATTTCTTGTAATTTTAAACGGATATTAAATTTGTTATAGAACTTTGAATGTATCGATTAACGTGCACTTTACAAGTGCACTTACAAACTAAGAACATAAATCCATTTTGTCAATATCTAGGTATAATTTCTAAATGAGCTTTCCTATGACAAATTGATTGAACTAGCTAAACTAAGGTGTCTTACCAAACAAAAGTATAACTGTCAAATAAATCGATTATTTATTTTAACGTTAACTTATCCCTAATTAGTTCTTTTTTAGCACCGCCTCTTACTATCCATTCGGGTTGTGTGCATATGTACTAATTACGCTAATGATTTAGAGATGAAGGAAGGTTTAATTTAGAGGAAGTGTACCCAAATTTTGTGGAGGGAGAGTGAAAAAAACTTCTAGGGTAACACCCCAATCTCTCTGTCATCTGAAGTCCAATCTATTTCGAGAGAGGCGCCTTTAAACCATTCAACTACCGAAGCGGATCATTCCTAATTATAAGTATTTGTTTCTTCTGAGTATTTTTTTGTTCACGAAAAATCTCTTAAGTGTTGATAGAAAGAGGGGAAAGGTGGAAGGGGATGGAATGGACCCATGGGGTCACGTGACTTCCAGAAAGGTGACAATCTTTGCGATCTTGCGATGATCTCCCGCAGCGATGACGTCATACATCTGCTCGTGAGCTCGAACGAGACATGCGAGCAATTAAGTAAAAAGCTTCACCCTTCTGTCCGCCCTCCCCCGTTGTTCTGCTGATCTGATGCGTGAGAGGGGGCCCTCTACAGACCCGTTTGACCTCGCTTCATTTTTTTTTGTTTTTGTTGTTGTACTTTACGAGGCGCTTTTAAATTATTAATCTCTCCACTGAGGAATAATTTGAACGATCCCATTTAACTACTACGTTGTGTCAGAGTGATTAAAAAAAAAGAAAGAAGAAGAAAGAAGATGAAATGATGGATAGGCTGCTTGCGTGGAGTCTTTCGACGGTAAAAACATCGTTCATGGGCCACCGCCCTCCTGTTTCTAAGGGCAGGACGATTTTAATTTTCTATGTCAGATATATTTTACAGTTTTATAGACTTCTTAGTACTCGTTCGGGCTATTATTGTCATTGTAATTTGATGTTTTGTCTTTCAACAAGTCCATTATCTTGTCCAAATTGAGTTGCATTCTTCTTTACTTGATTGAGGCCATCCGTTAGTTGTATTAATCGTATTTCTGCTCCTTTAGTCACCTTCCACTTTACCTTCTATAACATCACTCAATAATCCATTTCGTCTCATAAGGTGATCCATCGAGTTGGCTTTTCTTCGGACAGTTACTTGCTGTATGGTTCTATACTCATGTACTCTTCTTAGAACCTCTTCATTAGTCACATGATCTGTCCACTTTAGCTTCTCTTTTCTCCTCCAGCACCACAATTAAAAGATTTATAGTATTTATCATAATTTTTCCTTAGGTTCGTTCTATACGCGTGTGTTTAATCACTCTCTCCTTCAGTTACCAAATGGCTTACGTCAGTGTTTTCCTTAGGTTCGTTTCTATACGCGTGTGTTTAATCACTCTCTCCTTCAGTTACCAAATGGCTTACGTCAGTGTTTTCCTTAGGTTCGTTCTATACGCGTGTGTTTAATCACTCACTCCTTCAGTTACCAAATGGCTTACGTCAGTGTTTTCCTTAGGTTCGTTCTATACGCGTGTGTTTAATCACTCACTCCTTCAGTTACCAAATGGCTTACGTCAGTGTTTTCCTTAGGTTCGTTCTATACGCGTGTGTTTAATCACTCACTCCTTCAGTTACCAAATGGCTTACGTCAGTGTTTTCCTTAGGTTCGTTCTATACGCGTGTGTTTAATCACTCACTCCTTCAGTTACCAAATGGCTTACGTCAGTGTTTTCCTTAGGTTCGTTCTATACGCGTGTGTTTAATCACTCTCTCCTTCAGTTACCAAATGGCTTACGTCAGTGTTTTCCTTAGGTTCGTTCTATACGCGTGTGTTTAATCACTCACTCCTTCAGTTACCAAATGGCTTACGTCAGTGTTTTCCTTAGGTTCGTTCTATACGCGTGTGTTTAATCACTCACTCCTTCAGTTACCAAATGGCTTACGTCAGTGTTTTCCTTAGGTTCGTTCTATACGCGTGTGTTTAATCACTCTCTCCTTCAGTTACCAAATGGCTTACGTCAGTGTTTTCCTTAGGTTCGTTCTATACGCGTGTGTTTAATCACTCACTCCTTCAGTTACCAAATGGCTTACGTCAGTGTTTTCCTTAGGTTCGTTCTATACGCGTGTGTTTAATCACTCACTCCTTCAGTTACCAAATGGCTTACGTCAGTGTTTTCCTTAGGTTCGTTCTATACGCGTGTGTTTAATCACTCACTCCTTCAGTTACCAAATGGCTTACGTCAGTGTTTTCCTTAGGTTCGTTCTATACGCGTGTGTTTAATCACTCACTCCTTCAGTTACCAAATGGCTTACGTCAGTGTTTTCCTTAGGTTCGTTCTATACGCGTGTGTTTAATCACTCACTCCTTCAGTTACCAAATGGCTTACGTCAGTGTTTTCCTTAGGTTCGTTCTATACGCGTGTGTTTAATCACTCACTCCTTCAGTTACCAAATGGCTTACGTCAGTGTTTTCCTTAGGTTCGTTCTATACGCGTGTGTTTAATCACTCACTCCTTCAGTTACCAAATGGCTTTCGCCAGTGTTTTCCAAGGTGTGCGTAGTGGAGCCCTTAGATTCAGCTCCATGAGGAAATTTTAGATTTTTCTTGTGTTTTTTAAAATATAAAGTAACATCCGTAATTAAGATTGCCAATTCGTTCAAATCTGATTAAAGGTCATTTGGCAAAGGCACATCGAACATGTTATCCTTTTGTTTCATATTGTTGTACTTGTTAAATTTAACTGTCATTATTATTTTTATTTTAAGTAACACATCTTACTATCCGTTCGGGTTACACGTCTACGTACTAATGACACTAATGGGTTATGAAGACTTAATTAAGAGGAAGTGCACTCGACTTGAATCGAAAGAGAGTATCGCGTTAGACCACGTGGGCACCAAAACGGGTAACTGTTTTTTTTATAGCGTCTTACTACCTGTTC
This sequence comes from Timema cristinae, assembly GCA_039000515.1. NCBI lineage: Eukaryota > Metazoa > Arthropoda > Insecta > Phasmatodea > Timematidae > Timema > Timema cristinae. The sequence goes on along the minus strand of JBCFYV010000003.1, from coordinate 64,110,166 downwards.
AGGTTATACGCCTATTTACTAACTACGCTAATCTTAAATCTAGGACAGACACAACATCCAGCCCCCAGCCGTTAATTCATTACTGTGAAAGGGTAAGCTCACAATGCACCAATGATAAATTGTTCAGCCATGCCGGGAATCGAACCCGAAACCCTTAGTTCCGTAGGCAGACGTACTACCGACTGAGCTAAGGCGTTGGACCACTGTCGTTATTGAATGTTCATAATATTAGGGTACACATTTTATGAAGGCCTCAGTATTTATTTTTTCCGATTCAAGCGCTCTTTACGTCTAAAAGGTTTGAGGACCCCTGGCTGAAGGCGTCGCTCTTGTTGTTAGACTGGCCTGCTGATGACGAGGAGATTTGGGTTCGAATCCCGGTTGGGTCTACAGAGGGTGACTTTCCCTAAATTATTTCCCATTCTCCTTCCACGCGAATGAGGGTGAATCATCTCTAGAACGTAAAAATGCTTCTTTCAACATCTCTACTCCATTCTAATCATTATCAATTTAAAAAAATAGGTGTGTCGAAAAATAACTAAGCTTCTCTAACATCGGCTTCAAATATGGATACAAAGGAAACGAAAACTGTTTCAATAAAGGCGTGTTCTCGCAATTCATTTCAATTAGTCATTTGCATTGAAAATTAATACAAAATGAATGCCAGAACACTTATAATAATTAAACTGAATCACGATTTAATGCTTTCTTTATAATTTAAAAGGAGCTCTTCTATTTTTCATTTTTAATGATTATATTTTTGAAAAATAGAAAATAAAATGAACAGTGAGAGAATGTACAAGGAATTATTGAATACATTTTTCTTTAAATGTAAAGATTTATTTAAATTCAACGTTACAAGGCGACCACCTGCTTTCTAAAACTTAATATATTTTCTAACTCATGCCTTAACTGCACACATATTTCAAGAACAGTGGCTCTTATTATCTTTTCATTCAGCACCATTTCTATAAATGAAATGGTAGTAGTAGATCAGTCTCATCATAATCTTCATGATCAATAAGGGTGACCTGGTGGTTTAGGGTAAGGTGTCAGAATTATATGCTGGCGGCCGGGGTTCAATCCTCGGTCCCGGCACAGATTTATCTGATTTCCAAACCCTTCCTTCACCTCTGACAAGACATGTATTAATCACAACTGGTGAATGTGTGGAATGCCAGGCCTCCACCGTGGTTCGGATTCCACGTTAAACTGTAGATCCTCCATTTCATCTCACAATCACCCTACCATTACACATTAGCGTAAGTGTGTATAACCCGAACGGGTAGTAAGGCGCGGTGCTAATAATAATAATAATAATAATAATAATAATAATAATAATAATAATAATATAAATAATGATCAATAAGATGTGAACAAATTCCTTTCATTTTAATTTCATTGGAAATGATTCATTAAAAAAAAGTCACGTGTAACCTCGACTTATGGTGGAATGAAACCCATACCATTTCGATAAATCACATGAAAGATAAAAAAAAAAAAAACTCACGTGTAATCAAACTGATAAAAACAAAATCTGCCCTAGCTTTGTACGCCGTTTGTTGATCTGTATATATAATATGTTTGACGTATAAGTTTGGCGCACCATATACCTTGCAGGCGTCAACATTTCAATACATTTTCAGAGAAAATCTTGTTTTGCTTAATAAAATCTATGACTGATTTGAATTTTTTCTTTACACCTCTACTTTTTTTTAATGTTTGTAATTATTATTATTAAAGTGTATTCTTCCATATCCCCTCTTTACCTTGGAGTCATTTGTCAGAAAATCAATTAGCATCTATTCCCATTCGTAGAAAGCAAGAGTATAGTACATTATAAAATTTGATAGCTCTACCTTCAAGTATTAATACGTCAAGTCACGTGATTTTTAACTGTCACTTTTGATAGATAATTCATTTTTAGAATGTTAGTTTGTGTGTCGATTTGTTTGTTTCCAGTTAACTCAAAAAGTATTTATCACATCGAGACAGAACTTCTTCTTCTGTACTCTGTACTGTTAGAGAACCGTGGTAAGCTACATACCATCGCGCTAGCTCATCAGCGAGTGAATAAGTGTTTTGAAAAAACCTGGTGTAAGCAGTGAACATTTGTCGCGGCTGGTATTATGGGTACATTAGATAGCACGTGATATGAGCTAGGGTAGGTAGGTGGAAGGAATGGAATGAGTCCATGTTTATGGGACTCTTCGTACGCACATAAAACACAGCTTTTGAAGTTTCGTTCTTTTCTAGAATTAGAAGTTGCCGAATGCATTGATGTATTGTTTAATGTGAACGAAGCCGCAGGCAAATGCTAGTCTACAATAAAATTATTTACTTCATATGAGATAATGTGACGATAGTGATTATGAAGTTGGGAAGCCGGTGCGAGTCTTAACCTAATTTAGGCCTAATTATCCCAAACCTAGTGACCGTTGGGATAATTCCCCTTTCCCGAGGTTAACTGTCCACTACACCACGGGGCCGGTTTACTAAGTGATGAGAACAATTTACAAGTACAGCCTTAACCAAACCCTTTTCTTTACGAATAGTTTTAACTGATAGCTTGGCAGTGTTACCAAATCTACTTTGATGCATCCACACGCATAAATTATATTTGATTTGCAAGCCCATATGTTGAGCAGATGCCACTTTTGACAGTCAAAACGTTCACAGCAAACAATTCTTTTAAAAGGACGTTCTCTTACATGTGACGTCACGGTCGATCTAGATATGATTTCTAATGTTAATGAATTTACGATTTACTCAGCGAGTTTGAAAAATATAACGTTGAAACAAAAACCAAAAATTATTAAATAATTCTAAAAAATAGTCCTACAGTGTCACAAAATTATTATTTTTTTTATCTAAAATTAGTTTTTTTTGTAAACATGTTTTGTATAAATCCTCCACAACTTAGACTATTTGTCTTGGTCACAAAAATGTCCTGTAGGAGTCTTCCTGCCAGGATGTAGATTAAAAACGTCCATGGAAGCTCATTTATATCTAGAATAAAAAAAAGAAAAGGTAAATTAAACAGCAAGTCAATGTTTTCAAGGAGTAAATATTAAAGTGACTGTGTAAACTCGTCAGAAGAAGAGGGAAAGTGTTATTAGCACATAGACAAGAGCCCTCTCAAGGTGAACTCTGATTTTCTTCCCTCTCTTTCTATTTTGTATATTAGCGTCCAAGTATGATAGTGATTAGGTGCATCAAAATAAAATGCAACCCGCTTTGCAAAATATCTTCGAAATATCTAAGTAGGTAATGTTGTTAAGCGTTATTACATTATTAAAATATGAAATTATGGAAATAACTTTAGAGATGTTTCTTATTTTTTTCGTCACTTAAAAATTATTTACAAAAGAGAGCTTCTAGATGGGTGCCTTTAATTCATAAATAATTATAGCGAACCGGAAGAGATTAAGACGGTTCATGAGATCGATACAATCCGGTGGGTGACCTGGTGCTCTAGGGGTAAGGTGTCGGACTTCTATGCTGGTGGTCCGGGGTTCAATCCTAGGTCCCGGCACAGATTTATCTGATTTCCAAACCCTTCCTTCACCTCTGACAAGACGTGTATTAATCACAACTTGTGAATGTGTGGAATGCCAGGCCTCCACCATGGTTCGGATCCCACGTTAAACTGTAGGTCCTCCATTTCATCTCACAATCACCCTACCATAACACATTAGCGTAAGTGCGTACAACCCGAACGGGTAGTAAGACGCGGTGCTAATAATAATAAAATAAAAAATTATACATTCCATGTTCATCCGTTTTCGTTTACAAAGTTAAAACTTTTTACTTTGAAACTAAAAATTTGTATTTCTATCTACATTATTTATTTTAAAAATATTTGTGGTAAAATGTATGTTAGCCCATTTTAAGAATATAAGTGTAAATACTATACATTCAATTTATTATTTCATGCAGTAAGCCCTATGTCCACGAAACAAAAAAATACCTATAATAGTTTATTAATATTTTCGTTTATTTTATCCATTTAGTTATCAAAAAGCAATTTTTATACAGTAATCCTTAAGTGTTATTTAACTCTCTTAATTAATTAAGCCTGTATAGATTTTCAAATTAAATCAAAATTTATTCCTACAGGGATTGATATTAGTGACTTTCAATTTGATGCTGGCAATGAGAAAATATTTTTTAATTGTTCCAAAAAGCTACTTGTAAGGAAATTGTAGTAGACCTAATATCTTTGTCCACCTGGAAACATTCCACTGCTACGGCACTGGTAATTAATAATGTGATTATAATACCACTAATATATAGCCTTAAAACGTGTGTAAGGGCCTATTTTTTTAATCACGCATCTAACCACTTGTTCAGGTTATACATATATGTGAAAATTACTCTATTGGGGTAGGTATGAGGAAGGAAGAATTTTAGTGATGATCTACACGCATTGGCGTGGAAGGATAGTGGGAGACCATTTAAAAAAACTTAGTTGACCCAACCAGGATTTGAACCCTTATCTCCCCGTCATCAACAGGCCAGTCTAACATGAAAGTGACGTCTTGGAGGTTTAGGTCGTTCGGGCACTGAAGTGGGCTTCTAACATATTATCCATACATAGCTTGATTGGCTTCTTTACGTTCGTCTTCTCTCTCCACTACCTCACAAACACATCCACAAATATGATCATGGGGTTGGTGGGGTAAGGAGGGAAGAGTAACGAATATAACTTTAGAAGCCGACCACCGGCTGAACCTCGAACATGCGACGCTAATCACGTGATACTTGAATAAAGATCTTTATCATTTTATCAAGCTCTTAAACAGAAAATCCATCGCATTATTAGGGTCATCAGCTCCCCTCTCTTTATCCCCCCTCCCCCCCCCACACACATCCTCCACCACTCCTATGTCCCTATTCCTCCTTTCCTTATCCGAACACTCTCCCCCACCCCCCGACCCATCAAAACGCTCCCCTTCTACTCCTATACGAATCCATCTACTGTTGCTTCATCTCTTTGAAGTCCATTTTTACCTCCAATCCCTTCTCCCCCTTCTATCTTTTATCCTCCCTCCCTCTTTCCTCTGTTGATGCTCGCCTTTTTGATGGCCAAGAGGGTCGGAAAGTACACACACGCACACACATATACGAAAAAAAACCTTGTATATGTTCTCTATATCATAATTAATTTGTCCGTAGTAGCCGTTATTCGGTGTGTATGGTGAAGTTATATAGAGAAAAAAATACTTGTGGCTCCGTACTGCGGATTTGGTTTCATAAGGATTAGGAGAGCAGAAATTTTGAAGGGGTGGCTGGGACAATATATCTTCGGGGTAATTTTGGATCATTTTATTATTATTATTATTATTATTTTATTATTATTATTAAGATAAAACTCGTCCACTTGACTGGCATTCTTTTTTTTAATTACACTTCAATATGTGTTTATATCTTCCAGGTACATACAAACATGTACATACTAATTAGGGACTACATATGTACTGTGCCATGTCTAATAAAGTTCCAAAGGTTGAAACATATATTTATGTAATGTTTCTTTTTATTTCTATGAACATGTGAATTTAATATAGTTTTTTTCGTGTTCTTTTGTTGTACTTTTTATAAATTAATAGAATAAGGCATATTAATTAGAAACTGACTCGTTTGATTAGGTTTGGTGGTAAAATTCCTTATTAATTAGAGGTAGTCCCTATAAAATCACTAAATCATTAGTTGTATTATTTGTAAACTGCTTATCAAGCAATATCCGTTAAACTCTTGGCCTTACCCTCAAGGAAGCTCTAACACGTTCATATAGCCTCTGCCTTATGATACAATTTTAATAATTATGAAAATGTAATCAGGTGATGATTAAAAAAAAAGCCTTCCGGCAAGCTATGACAAGTCTTTTTCAATGTTTCATTAACAATTAATACACAAATTATTGCCAAAACACTCATTTTATTTGACTGAATTATTATTTAATCCTTTCATTAAACGTGAAAATAAATGACTGAATTAATTTTTTTTAAATGTAAAGATATAGTTAATTTTATTTATTTGTTTATTCTGTGATGAGTACAGGCTGTATAACTAATAATTATGAAACCTCCTCCACTCTCCAGTATCATAATTCCTTTTTGCACCAAATATCTTCCTATGTTGTCTACTTTGTTTTCAAACACTTTCGAGTTATTCTTGTCATGTAAGGTTAGATACCATGTAGTTGTGTTTTGAGAAGAAAAAAACCTCACTTTACTTAATTTAACTCGTTTCCCCACATTAAATAACAAAAACTGATTTGTTGATAATCAACTTCTATTCTATCAATGCATTAATTCATAGTTTTTTTTAAAAAAAAGAATCAATTTTAATCGATCATTTTTTATTTAAAAAAACACTCATCCGTGATTCTTAGTGATTCAAGATACGATATAAAGTTAGTTATAGATTCAATTGTTGTATAATAAAATGACTAACACATTTTTAAGGATGAATAAAAAGATAGAGAGATATACTTGTACCAAAGGATGGTGACGATATATCGATATAAAATATATAGATTTATTTGCAAATACATAGATATTTATATCTATGTTTTACTATCCGATACATCGACAAATTGATCGATATATTTCATATGACTACGCTTAAGGAACTGTGGATAAAAATAAATTGAACTATTTTTTTTATATTTGTTTATAGTGAGTCAATTTTCCCTATTTTTACTAAATTCTAATTTCAACAGCTAACAAAACACATTAATATTAAAAATTGTAAATAATTGTGTTATAAATTATAAATTATAGCAACAGACATTTAATACCATCTTTCTAGTTTGTCTTGACTATTGCTACTAAATATATCAGAAATGTTATGGATATATATTTATATATATAATAAAGTAGCTTTCATTAATCAAACTTATTACAGTTATAATGTCAAGGAAAATTATCGGTCCCACTTGTACCTTATACTAATTGAGATTGTTGAGTTAAATTTATTAGCTTTTATGTTTGTTTGATTTGAGATAAACGTTAATTGAAGTATATTCATCCAATGAACGTGTCAATTTCAACATAGCAATTTAATGACAGTTTATAAGTTTGGTGCTAGTAATAACAAGCTACCTTGAAACCTTAGTGTATAAATTCAGTGTACATAATATGTGAGTATTTCTTCGTTCCCAATGGCGTATGTTGTGCACTTTAGTAGGAAGGATGTAAGGGGGTCAAAACACCGTGTGAAGAGATTTGTAGCAGCCATTAGGGTATGCCTAGAACGCGGAATAAGCCTCTCTACAAACTGCTGCGACCCTGCGGCTAATGGAAGAACTAACAGCATAGGTCGTCGGCCTACTTCGATAGCTCAGTAGAAACGTCGATTTTCTAATAACAAAGTTCTAGAGTTTATAAACTATTCGAAAACTTTTTTTCTTCTAGAAACGCGTTTTACTACCTGTTAGGGCTGTACGCATGTGTACTAATTACGCTAATATGCTAGGGACGAGCAAGGTTAAATTTATAGGAATTGTACCCACGTTTTCATGGGAGGAGAGTGGAAAACCATTTAAGGAAACTATCCTTAGTACTCCCAAACGGGATTCAAACCCCGATCTCCTCGTCATCGGCAGCTAGTCTATTTCGAGAGTGCCTTAGATCACACGTGCACCAAAGCTGCTGAAAACATAAATTAACCTAATATAGATTACATCACACAGAATACAGACCAAAACATAAAAAAAATTAATTGTATTCAACTAAATCTTAAATAAAAATTGCAGATTTAAAATAAAGTGTTTTTTTGCATAAAATATATTTATACACCCTTTCCACAAGCAGGATTGTGAATGTTTTGCTAATAATATTATAGATTAAAACAGGGGAAGGGGGAGGAGATAAGTACTATTGTGCTCGGTAGTGTCTTGGGAGGACCGGGTTCTATTCCCATCCAGAGAAATCGGGAGGGTTTTCCCCATTCATAATGTTGCTCCCCATATTCTCTCTCCTTGTGAACGTGGGTGCATTTCCTTATACATAAATTTATCTTTGTGTTCCAGAAGTGAAGATTGTTAACGGTCGCTAATATGAAGTGAACTGCTAACAACGTATATTACTAATAGTAAAAAAAAACAAAAACATATTTAGTGTTCAAACTTAGCCCTTAAATTTTCTTTACAACTAAATCATCAGCTGCAGCAAAATTTAACTCACGTTTGAACTACTTATTAAACGTTCTATAATTGTATCTATGCATATATAGTTCAGTTTTCATAGGGAAAAGAGTCTAAAAAAAATACAAACATATATTTTCTGCTGTCAACAATGATAGCATTTTATTATATTATAAACCTGCCCCGGTGGCATAGTTAGCTAACGCGCTTGTGCCGAGGACGGAGAGATCAAGGTTTAAATCTCGGTCGGTTGGACTGGGGGTGGTTTTTCCACCTCCACGCAAATGTGGGTTCACTTCCTCTAAATTCAACATTCCTAATCTATTAGCGTAGTTAGTACTTACGCGTATAACCCGAACGGATAGTAAGACGCGGTTCTAAATAAATAAAAAATAATATTATTAGAGTTATTTTTTTAGGTATTGATAATATCTAATTAAGTGATAGCTGTAGATTACATGACTTGACTTATGAATACGTAAATGTAGATTTTTAGCTGTCAGATAAGGTTCTTCCTTGGAAATTGGACAGTAGACACATTCCACATATATACCTTCTTTCCAAAGAAATATCAATGAAATCTTGTCAAATTTGAAGACAGTTACGTAAAAAAATGGGTTTTACTTTACATGGAAATTAATTCAGTGGAAATCCACATCAATGGGCACGCTGCAAAGGTGTCAGGCTCATTTAATTTTGATGGATTAAATAGCCAAGCTATTATATTTGTTAGTTACGGTTACAGCTGTATCTAAATATCATATTCTTTAAATTGAAAAATTGAAACCTGGACACGGTAATCGAACCAGGTCAAAAGCCAAAGGTTCCGGGTTCAATTCTCGTGTCCCGGTGTCAATTTTAAAATTTAAATAATATCTAATTTTGGTTTTCCGATGAATCAGAGCTCGTGTTTCGAATCATGGCCGAGTCTACAGAGGATAATTTCTTCTCATCACTTTCCCATGCTTACTATTAAGAAAATTATGACACATTTCCTCTGAATTTTACTCTCCTCTTCCCTGCTACGTGCACACATACTATCCGTAATGGGGGATAGCACCATTAGAATAGGACAGATTAATGGAATGAGGAGCGTGACCGTGTTGCATGAAGTCCGCAAGCTTGCTGAGGAGATGGGACTTGATGTTGTGTGTCTTCAGGAACCCTATACCTTGAGAGGGAAAGTTCCGCATATGCCGGTGGTCACTAGAATTGTTGTTAGTGGAGAAGCTCCAATGAGCGCAATAGTGGTGTTTAACAAGGAAATTGCCGTAACTAAGATTGAACAGCTCTGTAACCAGTGGGTAACATGCGTAGAACTGGGAACTAGCTCAGGCAGGTGTATAGTGGCAAACCTATATTTTCAATTTAGGCATCCAATTGAGCCATATCTTGATCAGTTGGAGATAATATGTAGGACATACGCAGGTGTGCCACTCATAATTACCGCTGATGCTAATGCTAAGTCTCCCATGTGGCATAGTAATAGGGTGATTGGGAGAGATAGAAGGGGTCGTGCTTTGGAGGAGTTCATCTATGGTCATGGGCTTGAGGTTGCGAACCAACCGAATAATCCCCCTACATATCAGGGGAGAGCTGGGGCTTCTTCCAACATTGACGTCACTTTGTGTAACGCCGAGTCCATGGACATGGTGGAAGGTTGGAGGGTTGTGGACAACGTCACGGTCAGTGACCATAACCTGATCGTCTTTGAATTTGTCGCGGGGAGGCTGGTGGATGGAAATGGGGAAGGGAAAAGAAGGAGATACAACATGAGCAAAGCTAACTGGGAGAAGCTGAGGGCTGAACTGATACTGCCCAGTCCAGTGGCACAAGGCGACAATGTCAACATGAAGGCCAAACAGCTGACGTGGGCTCTGCAGGATGCAATGAGGAAGTCGATACCTGTGGTGAAAGGTGATACCAAGGTTGGTAATAAGCCATGGAATGACAGACTGCAGAGTCTTCGAGCAAGGGCAAGGAGAACGCGTAGGAGATATCAGAGGTGTCGAGACCCGGCTGGTCGTGTGGTGCTGTTAAATATCTACAGGGAGAGCAAGAGAGAGTTTGAGGATGGGTTGTATCAGGAGAAGAGGAAAAGTTGGGAGAAGTATGTACAGGAGGAGTTACAGAGGGGACCTTGGGGGGTGCCGTTTAAGATAGCCTCCGGGAAATTACGCCCCCCAGCCATGATAACCACGCTATCTAAGGATGATGGGAGTACCACGACCAGCTGGGAAGAGTCTGCGGTTCTTTTAATGGAGACATTGTTGCCAGATGACGACGTGACAGAAGATACTGAAGAGCACCAAATGTTGAGGGAGAGGATGGAGAATGACGAGTATGTAAATGAGGAAGAGGTAGAACCTGTTAGTCGGGCGGAGGTGATCAGGAACATTGCTCTGATGGGTAAGAAAAAGGCGCCTGGTCCGGACGGGATAAAGGTCGAGGTGCTGGAGAAGACGGCTGACCTTATTGCTCCTTTCCTTGCAGGGCTGTTAAACGAATGCCTCGCTCAAGGCAGAATCCCGAACATCTGGAAGCAGAGCGAGGTAATCGTGCTAAGCAAGGGGAGGATAAAAATCCGCTTATTCCGAAGTCATACAGACCCATCTGCCTGTTGAACACAGCAGGGAAGTTGCAGGAGAAGATATTGTGTGAAAGATTACTGAGACACAGGACAGTCATGGGCATGCATCAGCAGCAGTATGGCTTCCGAAGAGGCAGGTCGACAGAGGACGCAATCTGCAGAGCAATGGAACTGATTGACTCGGCAAATGGTAAATACGTCGTAGGAATATTTGTGGACATCTCAGGCGCTTTTGACAACCTCTGGTGGCCGGCGATGTTTGACAGATTAAGAGAGATTCAGTGTCCGGGGCAGCTGTATAGGAGTCTTAAGGACTACTGTCGTAATAGATACTCCACCCTGAGATGTCCAGGAAATAAGGTTCAGAAGCTACTGACGAAGGGATGTCCCCAGGGATCGGTATGTGGCCCGATATTTTGGGATGTCAGCCTGGAACCAGTGTTGTACTTGTTGGAGGGGATGCCAGAGACGCAGGGTGTGGTTGCCTTCGCAGACGACCTTCTAATAGTAATAGAAGGTTACTCGAGAAGGAACTTAGAGGAAAAAAGTAACCAGGTGCTTGAAGAACTTGACACCTGGTGTAAAAGTGTCAAGTTAAAAATGGCACCGGCGAAGACGACCTTCATGCTGTTTAAGGGTAGATTGGCTAGGGATCCGACCATAAAGTTAGGTACGAAATCTATAAGAAGAAGCCATACGGTCAGATACCTGGGAGTTACCCTAGATGAAAAGAGGAACTTCACAGCGCACATGGAGGGAGTGATGGGGAAAACTCTGTCGGTGATGAATAAAATTATAAGCATGGGACAGAGGCGGTTTTATCTGCCTATGCGGATAATAAGGACATACCATCAGATGATCCTTCTCTCCATTGTGAGCTATGGGGCGTGCATCTGGGCTCACAGACTAACCAATGTCGCTCCGGCTAAGGCGATTCAGGGTCTGCAGAGGAACATCTTATTGAGGCTGACGGGAGCCTACCGGACTGTAGCAACGGATGCATTGAGTGTGGCCCTAGGTGTATGGCCGTTGGACCTCCTCATAAGGAAGAAAGCTGTGGCGTACTGGCTAAAAAAGAGAAACTTGGAGAAGGTGAGACTCCTCACCACACACGATGTGAGAACTTTTGGAGAGGCGGAAATAGTCCTGTTGGAGGAGTGGCAGAGACGTTGGGAGAGAAGTGGGACAGGTAGGAGGACTTATCAATTGTTCCCAAATGTGGTTGAGAGACTAGAGAATAAGCACCTCCAGCCATCTCGGGGTCTTGTCCACTTCATCACGGGGAAGGGACCGTACCCGGCATCTCTAAGGAAGCTGGGATTGATAGAGTCGGGGAATTGTCAATGTGGTGAGGAGGGAACCCCTGAACATGTGGTGCTTGAGTGTGTCATTACACTAGAAGCAAGAAGGAACTACCAGAGAGAGATCCAGGGAAGATTAGTAGGCGAAGTACTGAGGGACCCAATCTATTGGAAATTCTTAGACCAGATTGCACTGGAAGCGTCAGATAGAGCAAAGACAGCCTACATAGACAGACTTAAAGAGGCACAGGGACGAATAAGACGGGACGTTGACACTGACAATGACGAAGAAGATGACAGCGACACGGAGGGCGGGACTGACACGGACACTAGTGCGGTCTCAGCGGGGAGTGAGTAGGGAAAAAAGGATTGTTAAAAGGGGATAAGCGGTAACAATCCTTGCCGGGAAAAAAAAAATGTGTATGTGCTGGGAGGAGCAAGCGCGAGCCCTGGGAACTGGATTCCAGTACGACTGAGTGTCTGAAGGAACACGGGGGATGCCCTTGAGATCCAGAAGACAGTTTTCCAGTCGTATGAACAAAAGTTAGTGGAATGATTATGAACTCTGAGGGGTTCCCTGCACCGTATGACCCACCACCTTGGAAACAAGAGAGGTGGGTTATGGTTGATGGGCCCTCAGAGTCAAGATGGAGAAAGGCGGCAGCCCTGCAGCCCTCTGGGTGATGGTGTTCCCCGGCAGTAATGGGAATAGAATAGTTTAGTATTTTAGCTTAGCTTAGTTAGTAGTTAATATAAATAATTAGGGACGGGGGAACTAGATAGGGGGTAGATTAGGAAATTCAGCTGCCAAGGGTAGAAAGTAGGCGGGGCACCAACTCTGATAGGGCGCCTCCCCAGGTGGTTATTATGGTGATGCCCACCTCTGCTGAGCGCTTGGCGGGCTCGGGAGTGAAATCCCGAGCATTGTGAAGGGCCTAGCGGTGGAGGGTACCGGAGGCGTAATATACCCGGGGTGGATCAAATTGAGCTAAGGGTAGTTGAATTTCATTTAAGTTAAGAGCCAAAATATGTGTTGTAATGTTAAAAAGGAAATTCATTTTAAAATTGTGTAAATTAAGTAAAAGTTGTGGAAAAAACGGCCCGGATTTAAAGATTGTAAGATACCGGGCCTGTAAACACTGAATAAATAAAAAAATAAAATCTCCTCTTCCCTACCTTATAAACGCAATTAAATGTAGATAGCCCGGATGGGTAATAAGACACGGTGCAAATCAAATAAACGATTTTCTTTTAAATAATATATCGTAATGAATGGCCTATTCTTTTTTTTTAAGTTAAAACACCCTTAAAATTTTGAAATTTTGATATTTTATTGTGTTGTGTCTATTGCGCAAGTTAAATTTAAAATGTGTCTGTTTTCTTGATTTCCTGAAAACACAATAAGCAATGTCTATATTTTATATCATATTTTTTTTATCATCGCGTATTACTACCCGTACCTATGTACTAAATATAATAGTGGTTTTAGGGATCAGAAAGGTTACATTTTTAGAAAGTGTACCCACAGTTGTGTGGAGGAAGAGTGGAAAACCTTTTAGAGAAAATCTACCTCAGTGCACCCGACCGAAAACGAACCTCGATCTGCCCATATTTGGCAGTCTAGTCTATTGTGAGAGTGACGCCTTAGACCATGGGTCCACCGAAGCTGGTTATATAATATTAAAACATTATTGATAGAAATATATTCACGACAGTTTATTTTAATACAAAATTGCTAAGTCCGACATCTTAGCCCAGCCGGTATCATGTATATATATATATATATATATATATATATATATATATATATATATATATATTCTGAGCTAGGGGTCTCGGCTTCGATTACCAGCATTGCAAAATATATATATATATATATATATATCGTCGGTGAAATATGGCTTTCCTATTTCCCAGTGATAAATTAACGGCAAGGGGTTTGGGTATTGTTTCTGTTCTAGAATTAAATTAGTTTATATTTCATGTGCTGATATAATCACTCGGTTCATAAAGATGCACGTTAAATACTTTGATTGACTCGGTGGCGTAGTTGGCTAACGCGCTAGTTTAGTGTTGAGCTAGACTGCCGAGGACGGAGAGATCGAGGTTCGAATCTCGGTTGGGTGAACTGGGGGTGGTTTTTCCTAAATGGCTTTCCACTCTCCCTCCACGCAAATGCGGGTTCACTTCTTTTAATTCAACCTTCCCAATTCCTAATCCATTAGTGTAATTAGTACTTAAGCGTATAACCCGAACGGGTAGTAAGACGCGGTGCTAAATAATAATAATAATAATAATAATATAAAAATACTTTGATTAATTATTCTCATTTTACTAATTATTTCTGTCCAAAATAGAATGGTTCCTCTCGTAGTTGATAAGAATGGAGGAGAGAAAGGCAGTGAATTGTTTTAACTTGGTATTTACGTGGCTTACTTTGATCTAGCCGGGGCATTCTTTCAGGCAACGGACCATCATGTCGTGCGACGAAAGATGTATAATTACGCCATGCGATGCATGCAAACAACGTTACAGACATTAACTAAATTAGTTGATGATGAGAGAAAACACAAGTCTTTAAAATAGCGTGTGCTGTAAACTTTAAAAAACAACAAAAACTATGACCTGTTCAGTTACCTTAGTAAAGTAAGAGAGGAGATAAAATTACCCGCGGCTTTAGTGAAACGTCAAATTTAAAAAAAAAAAAAAGAATTTAGTGGTTTATAGTGTAGTCCCCTCAAAATATGATTCATAAATTACTAAATTAAAGTATATCAAACACTTGATTTAATCTAAAGTATCAAAATAAAGGTACGATTTAGTTAATTTCATGAGCAACAAAACCAACTCATAGGTCGTTATTGAATTATTTTTGATTACTGGCTGGTATTGAACCGAAAGCCTTCGATTTGACAGTCAACCTACTTATTATTATTATTATATTATTAATATTATTATTATTATTATTATTATTATTATTATTATTATTATATTACCGCGTCTTACTACCCGTTAGGTTTATACGCACTTACGCTAATGTGTAATGGTAGGGTGATTGTGAGATGAAATGGAGGACCTACAGTTTAACGTGGGATCCGAACCACGGTGGAGGCCTGTAATTCCACACATTCACAAGTTGTGATTAATACATGTCTTGTCAAAGGTGAAGGAAGGGTTTGGTAACTAGATAAATCTGTGCCGGGACCGGGAATTGAATCCCGGACCCCAGCACAGAAGTCTGACACCTTACCCAACCTACTTATTCAATATGTTGGATTAAAAATATTAAGTATTGTTAAAACTTAAAACTGGTGTGTTCCCAGGTGCAGATGACGCAAAGGATAAGCTAAATAGTTAGTTGTGCGGTATTGTGGAGTTTGGACCAGTCGAAGGATTGTTATGTTTCTAAACAATTTGGTTCCTAATTGCTTCTTTTTTTTTCTCCGAAAAAATGTTGATTAATTTCCTTAAACTATTTCTTCTCATCATTTTTCCTTAAGGGCACTAGTAGGTCAGTGATAGAGAATATAATATACACTAGAGCACATTAAGTACAATTCAATTTTATGGTGGAGGCACTTTTTAGAATTCATAAACTTTTTAGCCATTATTGATATATTTTATTATTATTAGTGTTATTTTATAGGTATTAAAATATGTATCAAAAGTTACAGCTACAGATAAAATGACTAGACGTATGAGTACGTAAAAATGTATCTAGTAGGCTTCCTAAATGTCAAAAAAGACCCTTTATATGAAATTAGAACTATAGTTAAGTTTGAGAACGAACTGTTGAAATGTTTTAATATATATATATATATATATATTTTTTTTTTACATCTTGTGAATGTGGGGAATGCCAGGCCGCCACCGTGGTTCGGATTCCACGTTAAACTGTAGGTCCTTCATTTCATCTCACAATCACCCTACCATTACACATTAGCGTAAGTGCGTATAACCCGAACGGGTAGTAAGACGCGGTGCTAATTATAATAATAATAATAATATTTATTTTTAAACGTCGGTTTTTTTTTTACCACCTAGTCTCTTTATTATAAACGTGTGGATATTAGCGATTTAAACTATATACTATTATGATGTTAACAATTAATTTAAGTTACAAGGGATAAAGTAAAATAAAGTTAAGTCGGGTCAAGTTAAGAGAGGATAAATAAGTTAGGTCAACTAACATAGGATTGTTCAGTTCGGTCAAATTAATTCAAATGAAGTATTCTCGATTTGTTTGATAACATATCCGGATAGTAATATTCTAAATAGTCGTGTTTCAAAACTTTAAGCCTCGTTAATTTAGGAATTATTGATATTTGGGAGCGAAAATGTGTTCAACAAGGATGTTTAGAGGTAGGACTCTTATAAGTCAACGTATAACCCGAACGGGTAGTAATACGCTGTGATAAGTTTATTATTATTATTATTATTATTATTATTATTATTATTATTATTATAAGTCTAATCAAATTCTAGAAGAATCTCATAATGTGTGCCCAACTTGAACACGCTTACAAGTATTTTTAACTTATTGCTGCATGATCAATAATTTTTCAAGTAGCAAATACAAAACGAGAATAAATTAAATTAAGGAATTTCTCAATTTTATAACTAAACGTAAAATATTATTTTGAAATTTGTATTTCTGTATAGAATGTTAGTGTTATAAACGGGACTTATATAATTTATTTCAAATCATTATGACTATAACAATACACATTAACGTTTCTTATTAAATTTAAACCCTTCCTTTCTAAATGGTCACAAGATTTGTGTGGCAAGTGCTGGAAGTATTGACTCATAAATAATTTTGTATTCACCCGCTAGATAGCGTCCAAAGTCGTGTATGCTGGTTTACTGATCAACTGGTCGGTGCTGCTAAGTAACGTCAAACTGTGCCACTAAACTTGAAATGTTCGTTTCAGTTATAATCGCGCTCAAGAGATAGCGTTGTAGTTTATATTAACTCATTGAGCACTATTAAAAAAATATTTTAATAATTAATTGCATTATGAACCAAAATATTTATTATTTCTAACATGGCTAGGTATAGTAAAAAAAAATTTTACCTGATTTTCCGGCAAAGTTCACCTGTGTGGATTCCCTTACCTTCTAATTTCCCTCATTCTACTGAGATAGTTATGATTTATGAAATTATATATTTTTAATTGTTGGTGTTATATTAGGCAATAATTGTTGTAGTTCTGATTGAATCAATAATTTATATTTAATCCCTTCCTTAGTTTCGCTGCACCAGATAGTCGGATATTGCCCGCTGGGGAAAGTTTATTTTAATTTAATGGAATTGTCATCATAGCCCTAGTGTTGTACTATTATTTTCCCCAACCGACCCCGGCGACTCGCTCGTCCGGGGCCTTTTTTATCTCTTTTTTTCCTTTTGTATTTCCCACGTTTGATCACTTATCCTTCTATGTTTCCTGTTCCTTTTCCATTCCTTAGTACATTTATATGTTTTTAGAGGTCCCTGACGACCCCATAAAGGCGATAGGGTGGGTTTTTATTATTTTCCCGCACCTCACCCACTGTAATCATATTATCAGCCGTTTTCATGTTATTATTGTTGTAATGTTCTATATCGGTATACAATCGAGAGTCCTTTGGGGGCTAGTGTTCTTTGTGTGTATCTTCTATGTGTTTCACGCAAATATTTGTAAACAGTGTTACTACCCAATAAATCCAAACAAACAAAAACAAAATAGATTTACCAAACCTGACATCCATTAATATATTTATCTAAAGTAGTCTGAAAAATTTAAAACCAAATAATTGATGGGTTTTAAGGAATTGGAGGGTAAGGGACAGTTTTAGAAATTTTCAAAACAAAAAATGAAAATTTTGTTGACTTGACTATGTAAAAAGGACAACAAAACAGCTCGTGATTACTAGATTAGAAGGACAAAAGGTATATTTTTTAAATCAGCACTCTTCAATATCCGTTTGGACTGTACGAATATGTGATAAATACACTAATGGAGTAAGGATGTGTAAAGGGAATGTACCAAGATTTGCGTGAATGGAAAGCGAAAAACTAAAATCTGCCCCATTTTCAAACACGATAGTTTGATGAAGTTAATAATACTATAACTAGCATTGGCCTGCGGCTTCATTCGCATTAAACAATACATAAACATATTTGACAGCTTAGAATTCTAGAAAAGAATGAAACTTCAAAAGCAGTCTTTTATATGATTACGAAGATTCACGAAGAAACGTGGACTTGCTTCCATTCCTTCCCTTTCCTAACCCTAGATAATATCACGTGCTATCTTATGTACCCACAATACCAGCCGCGACGAATGTTCACTGCTTACACACGGTTTTTTAAAACACTTCTTTGCTCGCTGATGAGCTAGAAGTTCCGTCTCGATGTGATAAATACTTTTTGAGTTTACTGGAAACAAACAAATGGACATACAAACAAACCAACATTCTAAAAATTGAGTATTTGGTATTATTATTGCTTATAATACCCAGAAGGAAAGAAAACCACAAAAAAATTTCGAACTCACATAAAAACCTTGCTAGTGTACCCCGTTCTTCAACGTGGAATTTATAAAATAATTTGTTCTTTTGTTTAATATAAAACTAACCACAGAGAAAAGTAACCATATCTTAAATTATGTATAAATATTAATACTTTATTGTTTTAAATTGGGGTACAGAACGTGAAAATTATGTTAAATAAAACACAATATCAAATAATAATCTAAAGATGTGTTGAAAGCTGACATTTCAGCATTGATCTGCCCAAAAACTGAGTTCACAAACGAACGCAATCCATTTAACTCAATATTTACCCAAGAGCGATCTTAATATATGTAAAAATAAATTATAAACATTTTTACAAAAATATATTGGAAATAAGAGCATCAAAGTTTAACAAAGAGCATACATGTACAGAATCTTATGGTTGCTCGAGGTTTAACAAAGAGCATACATGTACAGAACCTTATGGTTGCTTGAGGTTTAACAAAGAGCATACATGTACAGTATCTTATGGTTGCTTGAGGTTTAACAAAGAGCATACATGTACAGAATCTTATGGTTGCTTGAGGTTTAACAAAGAGCATACATGTACAGAATCTTATGGTTGCTCGAGGTTTAACAAAGAGCATACATGTACAGAATCTTATGGTTGCTCGAGGTTTAACAAAGAGCATACATGTACAGAATCTTATGGTTGCTTGAGGTTTAACAAAGAGCATACATGTACAGAATCTTATGGTTGCTTGAGGTTTAACAAAGAGCATACATGTACAGAATCTTATGGTTGCTTGAGGTTTAACAAAGAGCATACATGTACAGTATCTTATGGTTGCTTGAGGTTTAACAAAGAGCATACATGTACAGAATCTTATGGTTGCTTGAAGTTTAACAAAGAGCATACATGTGCAGAATCTTATGGTTGCTCGAGGTTTAACAAAGAGCATACATGTACAGAATCTTATGGTTGCTTGAGGTTTAACAAAGAGCGTACATGTACAGAATCTTATGGTTGCTTGAGTTTAACAAAGAGCATACATGTACAGTATCTTATGGTTGCTTGAGGTTTAACAAAGAGCATACATGTACAGAATCTTATGGTGCATCAAAGTTTAACAAAGAGCATACATGTACAGAATCTTATGGTTGCTCGAGGTTTAACAAATAGCATACATGTACAGAATCTTATGGTTGCTTGAGGTTTAACAAAGAGCATACATGTACAGAATCTTATGGTTGCTTGAGATTTAACAAAGAGCATACATGTACAGAATCTTATGGTTGCTTGAGGTTTAACAAAGAGCATACATGTACAGAATCTAATGGTTGCTTGAGGTTTAACAAAGAGCATACATGTACAGAATCTTATGGTTGCTTGAGGTTTAACAAAGAGCATACATGTACAGAATCTTATGGTTGCTTGAGGTTTAACAAAGAGCATACATGTACAGAATCTTATGGTTGCTTGAGGTTTAACAAAGAGCATACATGTACAGTATCTTATGGTTGCTTGAGATTTAACAAAGAGCATACATGTACAGAATCTTATGGTTGCTTGAGGTTTAACAAAGAGCATACATGTACAGTATCTTATGGTTGCTTGAATTTACAAAGAGCATACATGTACAGAATCTTATGGTTGCTTGAGGTTTAAAGAATTTAAATATCTCAATTTTCTAACATACGGGAAATGTTTTATTCTTTTAGCTTAGGAAATTTTTGGGGCTTACCCTTTCCCTATTTTCCTGTAATAAATCTTAAAATGTAATTATTTTTCTCTCAGAATATTTGGGGTGGATCCTATACCTGCCTGACAAATTTCATTCTTCTACCACAGAGAAAACTAGTTTCTTACATAACTTTGGGAAATATATAAATATGCCATTTCATCATCCCCACTTAGAAATTTCAAATATTTAAGAAATAATGGGGTATTTGGAGTAATCCCACTACATTGCTGTTTTTTTTTTTTTTAATTTTGTATCTCCTAAAAGTATACAAAGGCTTGAGTGTGTTTGCGCAACAAACAGATAGACAATATTTCATTGTTTTTATATTAGTATGATGGAAGATCCTCGGTATCATGGTTTGGAGTTATAGCCCTACACACATACCCACAAACACACACGCACATACATACAATCAAACAAATACACATGATATAATATTTATATGATAATTGATTACTGGTTCATATTGTCAGGTTTCCCATAGTTTATGAGTTACAACTCTAGACAGGCTAAAAATTAGTGTTATATAGTGACAATTTTTTTTAAGATGAACGTAATATCTAATATAAATATATCTAGTAACCTTCAAAAGTTGATCCAATGTAAATCCAAAAGCATAAGCTGTGAAAAAGGTTAACGAGAAGTTTTGTAGCCGATAACTTGGAACAAAATGGCGAACGTAATTTTTTATTAGCCTACATGCTAACCGGACGTACATGCAAAATTAAAGCAGAACAATTTGGTACAGTTATTTGGGCGTGATTGAGTAACAAGTAAATAAATGTAATTAGTAATATAGTTATTAATCTTTTTTTTATATAAATATGGACAGAAGTTTATGCATAAGATAAGGTTATAGATTATATGTGTAAAAGTTGGTGTTTATTGAGTTCCCTTTATTTCAATATGTGGCAGTTCCACAACGCTGATTCCACACCTGAGAACTAGCCAAAAAATACAACTTCCACCAATTAAAAAAAAGCCATATAAAATAATATAAAGTTATATATTTATAATTATTTGTATATAATTTTACCTTAGAATTTGAATTTGTAAATGTATTTGCTTGACACAGTACAGACTTTTAATTATGCATTTCTTGGTATAATTCCCATTAACTTTTCTCATACCCTTAATTTTTCGAGTCAATAGATTCATTCTTAGAAGAAAAAACTCACTTTTTAATTATTTAAAAAAAATTCACGTCGATGTTATTTGTTGCTACATGATTGCTACTAATTGAGAATACGAAAAATATAAAAAACACGTACTACCAATCATTTTCTCTTAACAATAAAATGTCTTGATTTTTTTTCCAATTAAAATATTGCTACCCAATAACTTGTTCACGTTTTGCTGCCAATTACGTATTACCTTTTTTTTTAAATATAATAACAAAACAAAGATAGAAGTAATGAAACTTTTTGAGCCAGTTAGGAAACCGGCCAACAGAAATGTTACCTATTGTTTTCAATTAGGAAAACTGGCAATTATAGCCGATATTTAAACTATGAGAAAAGTTTCTCATTTGTTTGCTCCCAGGGAAATTTTCAGATAAATTATGGCGAGTCAAAAAAATTAATTACCTACTTGCATAATGTAAAGTTTTAACAAATAATTATTACTAATTATTCTATATATTAATGCAATTATATAAATTAATATATTACACTTGATAACATTTTAAACTTTTCTCTTGAGTTTTATCAGAGATTCATTATAGAGGGCATCCACGGCAGTAACAGTGAGAGTTCGTTTCTCCTTCGAGTCTTTTTCAAATTATGACCTCTACGATTGCACCAGAGGGGACTGACAATCTTGACCTATCACATGAGAGTAGTTTGAATCCTGGCTTTCTGGTTGGGTGGACAATGCAACCACCCCGTACTAAGGAAAATGTGTATTTCTCTTACAACGACAGATTTATCTGATTTCCAAACCCTTCCTACACCTCTGACAAGACATCTTGTGAATGTGGGGAATGCCAGGCCTCCACCGTGGTTCGGATTCCACGTTAAACTGTAGGTCCTTCATTTCATCTCACAATCACCCTACCATTACACATTAGCGTAAGTGCGTATAACCCTAATGGGTAGTAAGACGCGGTGCTAATAATAATAATAATAATCTTACAACGAAAAACAGTGCTATATCAGGCCTCTATTTCTGTTTCATCGTCCAACGCACCCAGTAAGAACATTTAAAGTAAAATAAATGTACTGACTTCCAAACTGCCTGAAGATCTTAAATATTCTAAAATGCAAATGAATAATTAAAAATAATATTATAAAATAAAGATAATTCCCGAACTTAAATATAAAATGCAAATAAATTTTAAACTGCATTCTCATCCTTCTTTTTCAAAACAGCATAGGCTTACTAAGTTGGGACATAACAATATCTAAGACATAAAAAATATTTATGTATTTTGTCGGTCAGTTATAACAATATACAGTCGTGAATATAATATTTTAAATTTATTATTGTATGTAATATAATATATCATGTTGCCACAACATAAAAATAACCACACACAATAGTTTTATTAATATATTTTGTTGTTTCAATGGGTTACAAAAACTCCAACTGCGCAGTAATCCTTAGAAAAAATATTATAATACTTGCTTGATCACAGTTTTTATTGATAGTAGTCTACAATATAACCAAGCAAATAATAATTATTTACGTTGTACTAAGACAATAAGAAAACTCAATATTTCAGTGGAACAATAATATTTTATTCAACTTAAATATAACAGAAGAACAGTTTAAAACCCAACCAAAGCTAGATACAAACAATATAGTGCGTCCATAGATTAGTCCGCGAGAGAAACTGTTAACACAGTGCAAATCCTTAATTAATTATAGAAATTATTGTCTTGTATTAAGTATGGTATAGATTGTCTAATCGGCAACTTGCAATCAATCATAATATAAAATACCTTCCTTATAAATTTCCATTAATAATAATGCAAAAGAAGGAACTCTAAATCACCGTGAAATAGTTAAAGAACATAAGGATATAAATGTTCCAGAAATTGAAATCCTTAAAGTTTGAAATACAAAAATTATCTTATATCTATAACACGAATAATGTAGGGCCTAATCAATCCTTGCCCGCCCCTAAAGGATTGATTTAAACAGTAAATATAATGGGTAATCTTCAGGAAAAGATGCAGAAAAAACAAAGATATATCTTTTTTTAAAAGGGATCCTAATATACTTTAATCAAAAACGAAATAGATTTTAATATTTACAACAAACATGTCTGGTTAAGATTACCTACGACAGCCTACTCCGGAATATATTAAACAAAATTTGAACATTTCCTTCTTCCAAGAGAAGGCCAAGAATAGCAATAGTGCACGAGTATTAGACATAACTAATCGCTCTCAACAAATAAATAAACTCTATCATTTAAATAAATATTTTAGATGTTTAAGAATATACCTATGTCAAACGAGACAGACATCTCGGACCACCAGAAAGGTCGATTTAGAGCTATAAGCTAAATAATAAAATAGGTAATTTAGAAATATGAATATCTTTACGCCATGACGATAATTTAGAAAAAGAACCATATACTAAAGCACGGTTTACCCCTAAAACCGTGCAGAACCAAATACATCTTTCCCTTCTAAATTACCTCAATATATACAGAAAGTAACACAGCGTCATCACACTCACGTCTTATAGGGTAGGACTAGTGGGGAGTGTAGAATATGAGAAGTATCCTATATGGACACGAAGGAGGGAAGGGGAAGAATTATTATTATCATCATTATTAACACCACGTCTTACTACCTGTTCGGGTTATACGCGCTTACGCTAATGTGTAATGGTAGGGTGATTGTGAGATGAAATGGAGGACCTACAGTTTAACGTGGAATCCGAACCACGGTGGAGACCTGGCATTCCCCACATTCACAAGATGTCTTGTCAGAGTTGAAGGAAGGGTTTGGAAATCAGATAAATCTGTGCCAGGACCGAGGATTGAACCCCGGCCGCCAGCACAGAAGTCTGACACCTTACCCCTAGACCACCAGGTCACCCCGCTAGCAATGATCACCTTTTACTTTATTATTAGGGTTTTCTTATAAATGGACCTATTGTTACTATCTATCAAAAGTGACAGCTGCATATCACATAACTTGACGTATGAATATGTGAAATTATATACAGTAGCTTTTTTCAGCTGTCGGATAAAACCCTTTCTGTGGAAATAATATTTTCGCATATTCAAAGTGGACAAAGCTGTAACTATTTGGTCTCGCGGTGGGTGAGACCAAGCGGATGGTGCTGAAATCTCGTGATTTGGCTTGGAGCTCATGGCGTGACCATGTGTCTGTTATAGTCATGTAGCCTATATTTAGTACCACACCTTACTACCCGTTCTGGCTGTATACACATATGTACTATATTTTACGTTAATTTGTTAGGAATGAGTAAGCTTAAATTCATAAGAAGTGCACACACATTTGCGTTGCTAGTTAGAGAAAGTGAAAAACCATCTTCAGTACACCGAAACGGGATCTAAACCCCGAACTCTCCGCCATCGGCAGTCCTCTCTATTGCAACAGTGACGCCTCAGACTATTTAACCCCCGAAGCTGATTGTCCTGCTCTGGTTTATTGTCTGTGGACGTGTTAATCTACAGTAGCTAAGACTTGTTGACCTTGGTGATCTTGGGGGTAGTCTGTGGGTTCAAACCCAGCTGGAGTCGATAGATTTTTCTTGAGAGATAGAAATCAGTAGCACAACTTCCTTTGGGGGGTTAAGTAAAGCCGTCAGTCCCCTCTGTCGATAGTGGCATGTCCCTAGAAGGTGTGAGAAAGTTTATAGGCTCTTTTGCTCTCGCACATAGAATTTTTAGTGTGCTGATATAATAAGTCGGTTCAGAAAATGCACGTTAAATAACTTAAGTAAGTAAATAAAAATATAGTTAAGACTTTCACGGCAGTAGGAGTGCGCATCAAACCAAGAATAGCCCCCCACTGTTGCTCTCTTTGCCGCATTCCTTTGTTTAATTGGCTCCATTCCCCCCCCCCCCCTCCCCACACCTCTCCCCAGAGCTCGACGGGCAGGTGCGTTCATCTCGTCCTGAAAATTGGTCCTGGCTTTGCTCCACAAGGGCGGAACGTACGATCCCCCCCCCCCTCTCTGCCTCGAGTAAAGTAGTCATTTCGGTGTCTTCGCACCACTGAGCTTATCAGGACTAGGACAGCTTCCGGAATAAAGGGGGGAGGGGGGGTAATATGTCAGTAGCGATTACATTCTTCGAACAAGGTAGGGCTCGCACTTAATTTTTTGGTCCCAACATTGTCTTATGACCTTGAGTTAATGGATCTCTGTGACTGTAATTTTGTTTAATTACTAACTAAAGTACCCAGTGTTACATCGGGGCAATGCTTTTATTCGCCTCAGACAGAAAAAAAACTCTTCATTTTATTTCTTCCGACCCAGTTTTTAATAAATAAATAAAATTCAGACCTCTGCATGCGGTGGATATCGCGCAATGACTACACACAGACTAACAATTATTATTATTATTATTATTATTATTATAGCACCGCGTCTTATTACCCATTCGGGTTATACGCACTTACGCTAATGTGTAATGGTAGGGTGATTGTGAGATGAAATGAAGGACCTACAGTTTAACGTGGAATCCGAACCACGGTGGTGGCCTGGCATTCCTCACATTCACAAGATACCTTGTCAGAGGTGAAGGAAGGGTTTGGAAATCAGATAAATCTGTGCCGGGACCGAGGATTGAACCCCGGCTGCCAGCACAGAAGTCTGACACTTACCCCTAGACCGCCAGGTCACCACAGACGAACAAACTCCTCATTTTATTAGTAAAGATAATAGATTTTAATTAAATTTTTGTGCAATCTATATAAAATGTAAAAACCATTAAATAGAATAACTTTAATGTTATGTAGTTTTGTCACATAGTTTAATATTAAAAGCTATATTTAGTCTAAGATATATATAAATCCTTCTGTTATTTATGACTGTTACGTATGAATATTTAAACTGAGCCAGATATTCTCTCTTCTTTGTGTTAATTAGTTATATTAATCATCGCGAGGTGTCAGCACCACACTGATTTCTTGTCATTGCTTCAATTCCCCCTCCCGCCACCCTCTAATGGCAATAGGCTTGCTCGTTCCGTGCACGTGGTGTGGCTGACCAGATAATATAGACTCGCATCCAAATTATGTGTGAATTAAGAATCTCCACCTACGGGCCACAGAACAATTAATCCCTCTCTGTATAATAATTAATTACTGCCCAAGAACCAAGATTGGGGCGCTCCAGCTATCGTCTCTTCTCTCCAGGTATTATCATTCATAGTTATCAAAGGTAGTTGTTTAATTTGTTTGTTTTTCTGTTTGGATAATTTAAAGCGTTTGTGAGAAATCTCGTCTATTAACATAGCACAATGACACTTATAAAATATCTAAATCGGACAACTTTAATTTAATTTATAATGTATATTCATTTACACTGCATCCAATATCATTGCTGAGGGAACTGCAGGTCTTTACGAGAAAGGCATTATTTTTGCTCTGTCTCAGTTAACTATTGCCAAATTTCCTCGTTCTCAGTTATTTAGGAAGGTGGTGTGCTGGGGTAAGAAGGAGCTACTGGCAACCCGACTTACCAGCGTTGCGAAATCGTCTTCTATTTGAGAGGGAAGATTGATGATCACACGAAAACGAAAGAATGACAACGCTGTTTCCCAATAGTAATCATACATTTCCCTCGGCGATGATATCCAGGCTAATGAGGTATGAATGACTACGGTATAATTTAAAGGAAGTGAGCTCGCCTTCGTTTGGTAAGCCATTAAAAAAAACGCCTCAGTACAAGTATCTGTGAGATTCAAACCTAAGCCTCTTTATAACTGGAAAAGCTATAAAAGATTAAAATGGGACGTTTACACCCGATTGTTCACCTGTACGGGTTAGTTACAGATAAAAAAAACACATCGCAATCCACATTGGTGGCCATGCGGACGAAGTCATCGGTCTCGTATTGTCTGGTGTACCAGTGAAAAGAAGGCCAGAGTTCGAACTCAAGGCTGGTTTAGCGAGCGGCCTAATGAGTTTTTTATTTCATATAACATCTCACCCTCACTACGTAATTGCTGGTATATTTGCTCTAAAATCCATTTTAATCATTCGCTGTGCACGTAAAGTGACATTTAAATAAATCGGCATTTCCATAAAAATAAAAATAAATTTGAGGAATAGTTCACCTAATCGGGACTTGATCTCTGACCTCTCAATCAGTCACAAGAACTAAAGCGCACACCTACCTCTGTCAAAAACTATAGTATGATTCTGGTAGTAATAAACGTTTTTATAAAACACAAACATATTTTTTTTACAGTACGTATTGATTATATTTCAACTGCTTAGGTGGCAGCGTGGTTTAAGGCGTCATTCTCCCAATAGACTTGACTGCCGATGACGGAGAGATTGGAGTTTGAATCCCAGTCGGATGTCTAGAGGATGGTTTTTTCCTAAATAGTTTCCCACTTTCCCTCCACGCAAATGCTGGCACAATTTAATTAAAACTATACCTTCCTCATCTCTATCCCATTTAGTTTAGATATGGGGATAGCCCGAATGTGTGGTAAGACACCACGCACACATAAAAAAAAAATAGCTCTTGGTACAGTCGATTCGCCATAGGAGTGTAGGTAACTAACAGGAAAATCTACCAGATTACTCTCATATTATATCCATTTGCCAAACCATATGGAATGTAAAATCTTGTGTTGAGCTACTGTCGTAACTGTCAAAACAAACTATTGGTTTTTAACTGTTCTTTTTTACATTATTTTAAAGGAGGAAACAATTAAAGTCGGAAGAATGGTGGAAGGATAGAGGGAGCTTAAGCCATTTTACTAAACTGACCCGGCCACAGGCTGGAAACAGTTGACTGATGATTTAAATACGAACTTTCGATGTTTCTTTTTTGTAGAAGCGGCGTCTGTAGTTCATTTAAAAATTGTTTAAAAACAAGAGCTTCTTTCATAAATTAAGATGGCGAACCAGATTAAATGAAGGTGGTTGATGACGTCATAAAAACAGTGATCGGTTGTGTTCACGTGCATGTACAAAAAAAAGCTTTATTTTGAAACTAATATTTTGTATGGCTCGTTTTATAAGTTAAAAAAAAATATTTGCTGACCAGTTTTAAGAAGATAAAAGTGTAAATATAATCCTTTTAATGTATTATGCTATGAACTATAATATCTCTTGTTGCCTGCCACAGATGCGAGATAAAAACATAATAGTTTTATCGTTATATTTTGTTATTTCAATAAGCTACGAAAAATAGTATTATAAAATACTCTTTTTAGTGATCCTTAACGAAGCATTATTTGAATGATTTACGAACTTTTTTAAAATTAATAATAGCTTATATAATTACCAAGAAAATAAGTTTATTTCCATATTATTGACTTTCAACCAATATTTGAAATAAAAAATATTCTGCCAGCCGTCAGTTACCGCCACTCCTATGACGAATGGATTGAACACGTGTTAAATAAATAGCTATTTTTAAAGACTCACTCCTGGACTTACGTCGTTATTCTACTGCAAAGTATCGCGATAGAAAACCTCATACGTAGATGCAAAATGTAAATGCGATGTTTTATGCATGAGAATATGATGGCAAGGCTCTTTTAACGTTCAATTTTTTTTATATATACTCCTTTCTCTATTTCCCTCTCTCTTTCTCTTTCTTCCATCTCTTACTCTCCTACACTCTAGACCTTCATCCATCTTTCACTCTCCTACACTTTAGACCCAGTATAAAATGTGTAATAGGGTGGGTGCCCTGGGTGGGCTGTGTTAGCGAGTCGGTACTGGAACGGTTACCTCACCCCCCCCCCTTCCCCCCGTCACCATCCTCCTGGCATCTCCGACCCCCGGCGCTGCCATTGCCTGCGTCTCTACTGTTGCCAACTTTATAAATAATTGATGGTTGGTGGAAAGAATCTAAACAGTGCAGCAAATTAGAAGCAGAGTGGGCCGGTATCATGTGACAGCGCTTAGCGTGGAAGTTCCCCCTCCCTTTCCCCTTCAAGGGTTTGACGGGTCAGGACGGTGGAATGAACAGCTTGACGGGTGACGTCGTCTATCCTGTCCGACTGAGCCTAAACTCATTTTGATAGAGGCATTTTTAGTTTTGATTCTTTTTTTTTTTTTTTTTTTTGTAAAGAAGGAAAGTTAGAGGGTAGGGGCTAATTTAATGGATTTATCAGGCTTAAATGCAGCGCTCTATTAAATTCAAGACGACACCTATCTAAACTCGAATGAAATAGGCTAGTTCCAAACATGGGAAACTGGCCCATTCCATTCTGGTCTAGATAGGTGTCGTCTTGTATTTAGTATAGCACTGCACTTGAGGAGTACTAAGTCTGACTATGAAACTAGCCATAAATCTTGGGTGTGGAAAATATTTGAACTAATCAAATTAGGTATGGTGCACAGTGGCGTCTCATGGAAGTTTACAAGGGTATGTAGTTAGCTTTTTAAAACTAGGTCTACACCTGTGATATGCTCTCCCCCGTTCCAAAGAATACCTTTATTCCTATTTCTAAAAGGGGCTTGTTATGAGAATTGGACTGTAGCTTACCTATATTATTTCCACACAAGTAACAATTTGTTTGTAATCTTATACCACCAGGATTTATCAGCTAAACATTCTCGGTTTCCTACTGACAGTGACGGATATGTAACCGTCTTCTGAGGTTGAGTTACCATGTAGGTGGGGCTACTCCGTCCCTATAAGAGGATGTGATGATAATTATGATGATCAGATGTAACAGAAGAAGTCTTAAACCTAACCAAACCTTGGAAACCATTGTAACAATAATCTATCTTCTGGAAAAATACCTATTGTATAACCGAGAATCGAACCCTGGACCTTCAGATGACTAGCCAGAAACGCTGGCCGTTAGGCCAAGATAACAGCCATACAAGTAGTGGAGGGAGGGGGGTATGTGGGATGTAAAATCCAGAAGTAAACTTTAGAGGCAGCACGAGACTGACTGCTTAAGCACTCGCTGGTAGTGTTTATTCACATTTTCAAAGAAAGGTAATTTTATGAAATGCAAACTTTTTTTTCCGTCAACATTGATAACATTTTGCTTTGCTTTTAATATTATTTTACAGGTATTGATTGATCTGTCAAAAGTGATAGCTTCTCATCATCTGACTTGAATCATGGACACATGAAAGTATACTTATATCCATAAATATTTCCATACCTGTTTCGGTGGCCTGCATCGTCTAAGGCTCCACTTTTTCAAATGATTGTACCCCCAATAACGGGGTGATTAGGGTTCGAATCACTGTTGGGTGTATTTGGTGGTTTTTTTTTACTGAATGGGTTTCCATTATCCTCCACGAAAATGTGAGTACACTTCCTCTAAATTCTACCTTTCTTATTCTTATCACATTAGCGTAATTAGTACATTGATGTAAAAAGTCCCGAACAGGTTGTTAGAAGTAGTGCTAAAAAGTACATAGCTCTCCTTTTAAAATTGTTCCTAAGTTATTACTTAAGTTTATCGTACTAAAAATATACATAATTACTTTGTTCCCATATTCTCACTTCGCTAATGATCTTATTCTCTTTCGGTAGATACACAGCTCATTAAAGTGTGACACATCTTCAGAAAGAGCGGTACGGATGTCTTTAAAGAGGATGATCAGGGGAAGAAGGGAGTATATTAGCTTGTCTCTAAGCCACAGATGAGTGAAATACCCTCCCCCCCGCCTCCCCATTCTCGCAATATTCCCTTAATTTGTTGTCGGGTGTTTACATGTGGTCGCCTTATGCACTCACACTAAGGAGCAGCAAGGGAGCAAGTCACGTTCCATCCCTCGTGAAAATACGTGCCGCAAAAGCAGTGGCGTAACGTGGAGTATTGCCAGGGTAAGCAGAGTTAGTTTAAACTGTATCACTCAGTAGAACAGTCAGTTGCCATTTTTAAACTATAGTATACTATCATCAGGGGTAGGCAGCTCTTATGATGCCGCGGGCCGTATGAAGTTAGGAAAAAAAAAATTTAGTCAGCCTTTTTAGAAAAATATTGAGCAAATAATTTCAGCTACGTGTTTTTTTTTATAAAGTAATTAGTTATTAGTAAGTTATATTTTTATCAAGACAATTGTTTGTTTTATAAATCTTTCGTGGGACAGATGAAATTAGTAGGTGGGCTGGATCCGGCCCGCGGGCTGTAGGTTGCCGACCACTGGGAGTATTGGGGTTCGAATCCCGATCGGGTGTTACTGAGAATTTATTTTTACTAAATGGCTTTCCATTATTTTTCCCCATGGAAATGCGGGTACACTATCGTAATTAATACATAGGCGTGTGCCCCGAACGGTTAGTAAGAGTCGGCGAAAAAAAAAATATAATATATATTTGGGGGAGGGGGGGGGGGGGGAGACACATCTTCATTACACTCGACCGGGATTCGAATCTACATTTAGTCTACGTGCCCAAGGCTGAGAAATGTCGATGTTTTCTATGCGAGGTTAAAACACAATCAGATTCATTCCCAGCCATCAATTTGCTCTTAAAATGTTGGACGCAGCTTGAGCCGTTACTATCCCAAAGGCGTCATCCTGAAGGATCTTAGGGCTTCCCCTCGACTTAAGGCAAGTGAACCGAAGATGGTCTCACCCCTAGCGGTTGTAAATCAAAGCTCTCCCAATCTCGGCGTGACTGAGAAGTCGTGAGATGTCGGCAGCATCAGATTGGGCAAATATCATGGGAAGAATAACGTTTCTCACCTGAGATGTGTCTATTAGAGGTATATAACGTGCGCTTTCTGAACAAAATGATCATATCAGCACACGACTTATAAACTATCTTTAATCTAGAAGAGAACCAACACCCAGCCCCTCCAGGTAGTTAAATCATCACAGTGAAAGGGGAAACCCAGATGTCACCAATGATACATTCTCTAGCTATGTCTGGAATCGAAACAATACACCTCCCTCAGTACACTACCGATGAAGGTAAGGTGTTGGACGGTGATCTACACTGGATATCATCTCTGAGGGAACTGCATGGTTACTTTTGGGAAACAGAGGTGTCATTCTTTTGTTTTCGTGTGGTCAAATCTCTCCCCAAATATAATACCAGTTTCGCAACGCTGGTTAGCCGAAACGAACCAGTAACTCCTTCTTACCCAAGCGCACCACCTTCAGACATATCTGAGAGCGAGGAGATTTGACAATAGTTAGCCGAGAGAGAGAGAGCGCGAAGATAAAGCTTTTCTCCATAAGACCTCCAGTTCCCTCAGCAATTGTATTGGGTATGCTTACCTGCGGTTAGTCGCGCTCTAGATGACGTAAAAGAGGTGAGGCCGATGTTTCTTAGATTAAGAGGTTAGTTTGTCGGACGTTAGAATCCCTTTGTTTACAATGGATAATTTAGAAAGAATAAACCATACTGACATCCATAAGACGTATTTAAAATCATTCGTTGGTGTTGTAACGGCTCGTTAATTACTAATTGCTATTAACAGAATGAGTGCAGTATATAAGCATAGAGAAATGTATAGGACTACTTTAAGTAATACATTTACTAATGAGATTTAACGCTAATTTTAGAACATAGCCTTATGGTGCTGGTCAGTAGCCCTTGAACTTAAAATATGACATATTACAGTCCAATTTTCATAAGAAGTGTCGTCTAGAAAATACAAATATATGTATGTATTACTGTCAACATTTGTAACATTTTATAGTATTATTATTGCTATTTATAGGTTTTTATAATATTCAGATAAGACTCCTCCTATGAGATTTGGCCTGTAGTAATCCCACTTCATCCTGTAGTTTCGAGATTTGTTGAATTTGATCGAGTCTGGTAAAACAAGGAAACAAAACACAGAATATGTAGGCCTAGAGTGTTACCACTAAATATGGTTTCTTCTGTTGTTGTTGTTGTTTAAGTACTACACTAAATACAACTAAGCAAATCAAAATATTCTGAAACCATTATTAGTATATTAATCAATATGCAGATTATCAAAAGATATTAGTAGCCTATATTAGTAAATTGTCATAGTTTTAGGAGATACATAATAATACATTTTCATTTAATAATATTATTGTTTTTAGCATGTTGAGCTCGCATTTTAAATTAATGATTAAGCCCTATTTTGTTGATTTCAAAAAATGAAGAACTGCTGAAAATAAAATTTGGAAACCAGGAATTAGAAAACATATAGCAGTTCAAGCAGCTGGGAAGTCTGCTGACAAAGGATGCTTACTGCACCAATTAGGTCAAGGATCGTCATGGCCAAGGAAGCTTTCAACCAGAAGAGGGTGACCTGGTGGTCTAGGGGTAAGGTGTCAGACTTCTGTGCTGGCGGCCGGGGTTCAATCCTTGGTCCCGGCACAAATTTATCAGATTACCAAACCCTTCCTTCACCTCTGACAAGACGTATATTAATCACAACTTGTGAATATGGGGAATGCCAGGCCTCCACCGTGGTTCGGATTCCACGTTAAACCGTAGGTCCTTCATTTCATCGCACAATCACCCTACCATTACACATTAGCGTAAGTGTGTATAACCCGAACGGGTAGTAAGACGTGGTGCTAATAATAATAATAATAATAATAATAATAATAATAATAATATAATAACAAGAATAAGTTACTATTGACCAGCCAATTGAGTTTGGAACTGATTAAATGCTAAATTTGTAACATCGCGCTGTATGGAGCAGAAACTTGGACTATTAGAAATATCGAAAAGAAATACTTGGAGAGCTTTGAAATGTGATGTTGGAGAAGACTTTAGAAGATCAGGTGGACAGACAGGTTGACAAATGAAGGAGTCCTAAGAAGAGAGGGTGAGAAGAGAACCATTTTAGAGGTGATCCTTAAGTACAAAGAAAACTGGATTTGACACCTCCTTAAGAGGACCTGTCTTCTGCATGATGTCATAGAAGGAAAGGTTGAGGGAAAGAGAAGCTTAGGAAGTAGGATTCAAATATTGGATAAATTGGAGGAAAAAAGAAAATTCTGGGTGCTGAAGGAGGCATAGGAGAGAGCGAATTGGCGGTATAAGTTTACTGACAAAAGGAATGGACCTGTCATAAGCTAGAACACCTAATAATAGTTACTATATTGAGCAATGGTTTACTAAGCTAAGAATTGGTCATGTAATCTTAGTCCCTATACAATTTAAATTTAAAATTAAATACAGTGGTGGCTCGTGTATAAGCACTTCGGAACTGCAGCACCCCTATTTCCACTTGATATTATCGATAACATTTAATATTATGAGTTTTTTTTCTTTAGTTCTTTATTTATTTTTGTAGTACAATATATATTCCTTAAGCTTAATGTCAGTACTTCAGTAGCCATTCCCCAGTTTATGAAAAAGATACAAAAATCTTTGTATAGAACTGTGCGCTTCACAGTGCCAGTGACGTGGTGTTTGACTGTTGTGCGCATGCGCACATAGGTGGAGAGTGGGAAGGAAGGCGGGAATGCCAAGTAGAGAGAGAACTGTTGCTCTCGCAGGGCCGGCTCTGGCGTGATGGTGGAAGGAAGTTTTTTCTCGGCGTGTGTTATGCTTAAAAACCGTGTAGCATATTCTTGAATGTGATAAAGTGTAGAAGAGTGTAAAATTAGATTATTATTCTGCTTCCAGCTATTCTATTTGATTCATTTTTTTAGGTTATTTTATTTAACAGTGCTTGCAGTACTTTCAATGGAGAAAAATTTCCCCAATTGTCATCCAGAGATCAAGGAGAAAATTATTGAACTTTTTGCGCAAATTAAAACAAGAAGAATGGATTTCATTTTTAAATGAATATATCAAGCTTGAACTGTAACAATTTAAGTTAAAGTAAGTGAAAAATGTTGGGTTTTTTTGTTAAGATTTTATCAAGTTCCTGAATAAATGTTCTTTTTATACATGTTTTTTTTCCTTTTACACAATTTTAAAACAAAGGTTTAACATTTTCTGGAGTAGCACCCCCACTAATTTTAGCTACGAGCCGCCACTGTTAAAGAGTATTATCATTACATTGTGATAATAATTAAAAAATATATTTATAATCAAATAATAGCTTGGATCACCATCATAATATTTAAACAATCAAATGTTGGTGATGACAAATGAATATATATATATATATATATATATATATATATATATATTTCTTAACAGCACATTTCATTTATTTTAATGTGGAAAAAAACACCTTGTTTTGACACGTCTTATAAAGTTTTCGAAAAATACAAAGACTTGACACACTAATTTAAATATCTTGTTAGTGTTACAAGATTTAAAAATGTAGTCAAACAAATCACCCGTGTCAAGCCTCGACAAACAAATTGTAACTAAGTTTTAAATAAGTCCTTCTTCCTCTCCCACTTAGATACACCCCCCTCCCACCCAATTTCAAAAGGCATGTTGGGAAATGGAAGACATTCCTCACAAGAAATTGGCGAAAACCTAAAAGAAAAAAGCAACAGACGATTTAGTCATCACGCAGGAAACTAATTCTACTCTTAAAAATTGAAGACTTCCCCGGCGTAAATATTTCAATGAGTGAAGAGGCTGAGGATGTAAGGAGGGTGGGGAGAGAATTAATTGGGTGTTTTGACCGTTGACTTGTAGCAGTAACGGGTAGATTCATCCTCCGTCACCTACTTTAGTCAAGTTGACAATTAAAGACTCGCATGCAATGTGAGAAGAAGAAAAAATGGGGAGAGTTGTCTATGAATAGCGCGTCTACGAAAGGTACCACAGAAAGAAAGAAAGAAAGGAAAAAAGGCGGATATCGTCAAGGGCTGAGGACCAATTTGTCTGCTTTTCTGTTGTTGCTATACTCTCTCAAGTTGTTCATGGGACGTCTAACGCCCAGAATAGATATCAGCGGTAAGTTTGTAGGGAGGGAGGGTCGCTGCATACCACGATACTTCTCAACTTGATATCCAGGGGAAGAGGGAGGGTCGATATATACCACGAGACTTCTAAACTTGACATACAGGGTAAGAGGGAGGGTCGCTATATACCACGAGACTTCTCGACTTTATATCCAGTTTATGAGGAAGGTCCAATAGGTATGTACTGCGATACTTCTCAACTTGAGAACGAGGTGACGAGGTATTGTTGTTATATACCATGATATTTCTCAATTTGGCATCCAAAGAATGAGGAAGGGTTTACGATATTTGTCAAATTGTCATCCATGGAGTGTCAACATACAATATGAGACTTCCTAACTCCAGTTGGGAGTAAGTTTGCTCACGATAATGTCCAAGTTTAGTACAAATTAAAGTTTCATTTTTTCTTGACATTTTTTGAGACAGCTTTTCTAAAATCATTGACGTGATTAGATGGGAGTTACCATTAAATGGGTACAAAATACACCCTAATGTCATGATTTTTAATATTTTTACTGTTTTAAATAAATCAGGCCTATGAAATGAAGCTATATTTATAAGCCTACATGTAATGAAAGTGGTGAACTAACCCAACTAACCTAACTAAATAAATCAGGCCTATGAAATGAAGCTATATTTATAAGCCTACATGTAATGAACGTGGTTAACTAACCCATGCACAGTTAAAGCCAAAAGTTGTGGGGAAAAATTGTACGATGCACCACACAGATATTTTCATCATTTTTTTGCCTAAAAATGGAGATATTTACTCAAAACTCGTAAGATATGTGAAACAAAATAGTATAATTTGTTACAGAAACACCTCACTAAAGAGCATAAATGAAATAATATACACTGTTACTGAAACATATTGAGC
Organism: Timema cristinae; assembly: GCA_039000515.1. Taxonomy (NCBI): domain Eukaryota; kingdom Metazoa; phylum Arthropoda; class Insecta; order Phasmatodea; family Timematidae; genus Timema; species Timema cristinae. Next base: position 64,073,044 of record JBCFYV010000003.1, on the reverse strand, counting down.
TAAAAGTAACGTCTCTGTTCATCAAAGAGCATATTAATAGAATCCCCAGAATTTTTTAAAAAAATTCTATATCTCAGAAACTTTTTATCTTATAAAAATAGGTCTATATGTCAAATAAAGGTTTTTTTAAATGGTTCTACAACTTTTCAATGATTGGTTGTTTCATGTCGCAATAGTTGCGGATATATGATCAAAACTAGGGAATTCTACCTATGTAAAGTTACCTTAAAATCAATTTTATTAGAAAATTAAAGTTTCAATTTTGTTTGTAATGTTAAACACTATCTGGACATCAAATTTAATCAAAATTGTTAGAGCATATTTTAGAAAATTGATTGTTTCTCTTTTAGTCCTTCAGAAATCTACCCTTAATATTAGATCCCCAAAAATATTTTCTGAGCAACCTTATGAAAACTCTAGATACCAAGTGTTAGCCTGATATTAAAATGTTACCAACTTTGGTTACCATAAAAAAATGTATTTTCTAAAAGTTCCTCCCTACAAAATTTGGACAATTTAGTGTTGACTCAAAAATACCATTTTAAAAATAATATGTTCTCTGAGATTTTAAATTGATCAATTCTCACCACAAAACTTTCCACATAACATTTGTAAACGTCCGTATTTCAACAACCATTTTACTACTCTGTCTTAGCTTCAATTCTCCGCGTCCAAAATATCCCTTCGCTGGAATCCCATAGCTGGGGAACTGTTTTCTTTGGTCACTGCGGGGTGCACTTTCATTTGTGTTTTGGGGGGAAACTATAAAGCAGAGACTTTCTAAGACCAGGTTCCAACTTACAGTTTGCATCGTCCAAGATTTTTTTTAGCACCACATTTTACTATCCGTTCGGGATAGTATACTAATAAAGCTATTGTTTTAGCGAGAAGATAAGTTGTGTTTAGAGGAAGGGTGATACCTTAAGCGTGAAGGGAGAGTGGGAAAACAATTAGGAAAAGCCATCTTTAGTATACACTCGACCGGAATTCAAATCCCAAACTCTCGATCATAGGTAGTCCAGTCTATTACATAAGTGACGTCTCACTGTTCAACTACCAAAGCAGGTGTCCAAGAGACTATGAGTTTGAATTACGATGTTTAACGTTCCATTTAATGTACCTCTTTATATGCCGCTTAGTTTGCCATTCAATGTGTCAATTGATGTGCCATTTAATGTACTGTTTAGTGCGGCATTTAATGTACCGTTTAATATGCAATTTAATCCAACTCAGATTCAAATTTAAGATTCGGTATTCAAAGATAAAATTAAGATTCAGATTCGTAAAATTCTGTATTCGATACATCTCTAGCTATTAGTTATTTTTTGCAACTTGTCTTACTACCCGTTCATTTTTTAGGCCTACGCCTATGTACTAATTACTCATGTTAGGAATGAGGAAAGTTGAATTTAGAAGGAAGTATACCCGCATTTGCATGGAAGGAGAATGAAAAACCATTTATTAAAAACCACCCTCACTACATCCACTGTGATCAAACCCCAATCTCCCCATCATCGACAGTCTAGTCTACTGAGAGAGTGACGGCTTAAACCATGCGGCCACCAAAGTGGGTTAAAATGTAATTCAAATTAATCTGTGCACCCAGTGGTGTTCTTGACCAGCAGCATAATTTGAACCAGATTGGGGAGAGGTGGAAAAACCAAAGTAGCCCCTGGCCTAACGTGCGTGTGAGAGGTGAGATATGTGGTATGTACCGAGAGATGAATCTATCAACTGTCCAGAATGGTAATGTGTCAGCGTCTGTCACAATAACCTTCTCCTAAGGGCAATAAGTCCACCCCCCAGGGGGCTTATTACAAACCCACCCGTACGAAATTACCTTTTGGGATGTTCGTAAAGTAGCAGATATTTTACACCCGACAAATAGGGGTGAAGTTTCGAAATGTCGAGACTTAAATCGCCTTCGTTTCGACTTCAATATCCACAGTAACCTTCGCATTTTCGAAAAAATTTGAAATAAAATTTAAAAAAATCTATATATTATAATGAACAGATTAAAAAAAATCTCACTAAATATGAGATATCTCAACACATAAACAAACATTTTTAGTAAAACTACAATACTTTTGTTTTGTACCGCGTCTTACTACTCGCTCAGGTTATGCCTATATGTACTATCTACGCTAATGAATTAGGGATGAGGAAAGTTTAATTTAGATGAAGTGTACCTACATTTGCTTAGAGAGAGAGTGGAAAACTTTTTTTAAACAAACCTATACACCCAAACCGAATTCAAACCTCCGTCTCCCTTCTATCTGTGGTTTAGTCTATTACTAGAGGGATGCCTTAAACCATGCGGCCACCGAAGTAAACTACAAAACTAGACAATATTTTAGCACCGTTCAGTGACTATATGACATCGTAACCATAGATAAATGCAGATATTCTGTCAGCATAGGAACCGTCTCTGTCGTCCTGCGGTCAGAGTGCATAGCTACAGACTCTGAGGATCCAGATTTGATCCCCGGCGCTTACACACTTTTAATAAAGCAGTGGATCTGAAATGGAGTCAACTGAGCGTTGTAAGGACAAATGAGGAACTACTTCAATTAAAAAGTAGTTCCTCTAGTCTAGAAAAATGAGATTAACGGATGGAGGCTTCGCTGTGCTGACCACATGACACCCTCTATCCGCTAACTTTACCAACAGATGGCAGCCATTCGGTTGGTAGTACTGACACCTGATAATTTTTAATTGTTATGATGGAAGAAAAAAATGTGTTTTGTTTGTTTCCTAAGCCTTCCTTAGGCCTAAGCGTAGCTTTATCTGATAACAACAAAAGCCTTATTTTTAACTTCGGCTTTGGCTTTTTCTACTGGGGTGGTTCTCTCTAAATATTGTCACCCTCCCTCCATTCAAATGCTGGTACACTTCATCTATATATAAGCATTCTTATCCCTAAAACCATTAGTGTAATTTGTATATAAACGTACAACCCGAATGGGTAGTAAGACGGAGTTCTAAAAAATACTAATAAAAGATGGTCTTTGATACGAAACGAACCAGGATAGATCAGTGGTAGAGAATGGGTGCGCAAAGCCAAAGGTCCCGGATTTGATTCCAGTATCCAGGCTGTCATTTTCCCCTTAATTCAACACAGTATAAGGTAGATGACATAACTCACGTGCCCATCAATTTAATTCTTAGTTATATTTTAAAATATTGCCACTGTAAACATTAAAAAGTGTGTAATTTACTTTTGTTCCAACTTGTGACAGTAAATTAATAAAGGTGAAATTTGTACATTTCCCAAATATTTCACAAACAAAATATTTCAAAAGCAAAAATTACTTTGTCAATATTTTTTATCCCCCTCTTACCCTCTCCCCAACTCCGATTATTATTTAATTTGTTTTATCTTTAATTGCTACTTACTTTTTATAATGACGACGTATTTTATTCTTCTCTTTTTCCTAAGTTTTCTTACACAAAAGAGAGTTAATTAGCTTTCATTAAACTAACTGAACGCCTTCTTTCTTTTATAACCCTCATCCCCTATGGTCTTAAAAAAAAGCTTTTCAGAAAACTTTTAATTATGTTTTCGTTATATTTTAAAAAAAAAGTCCTATTTGACAAAGTTTTTTTTTTTTACTTCAAACTAATAGCATGTGTTCTTTTATGATGTAACTTCAAACAATGCCATGACTGTATGATTTTAATTTATAGTTAATTATGTACTTCACTAATCCTTTTAATTGCGACGCTTCTACGTCGGACGAAATGGGACGGAAGGTATGAAACGTTTAGAAGAAACTTTTTTTCCCCCCACAGTTGGCAGACACTTCTGGGAGGAAGCTGTTACGTATTTATGTACGTTACCTACCTTTGACGTCATGGCAGGTCAAGATAGGATTTCCCATGTTAATGAAATTAAGTTTTATTCAGCTATTTTTAAAGATATAATGTCAAAACCAAAACCATAACTTGTTTAAAAAAAATTCTAAAAATATTCCTACCGTGTTACAAAATTATTACTATTATTAATTTTATCTTGAAGTATTTTTTTTTGTAAACGTATTTTTTTTATAAATCATCTACAACTTAGGCTATTCGGTTTAGTCATGAAAATGTCCTATATAAATCTTCCTGCCAGGATATAGATTAAAAAGGTCTTTGGAAGTATATTATATATATATATATATAATATATATATATATTCTAGATATATATATATATATTCTAGATATATATATATATATATATAGATAGATAGATAGATAGATATATTCTAGATATATATATATATATATCTAGAATAGGAAACAAGAAAAATATAATTTTAAAAAGCAAGTAAGTGTTTTCAAGGCACAAATAGTATTGTGACTATATAAGCTCGTCAGAGGAAGAGGGGAAGTGCTATCAGTAGATAAACCAGGGGCCTCAGAGGGTGAACTGCTCATTTTCTTCCCCTTATTTCTATTTCGTACCATTGGCATCTATCTATCTAACTATGAAAGCGCAGACTGCTTAGATTCGTCAATTTAATATGCAACCCACTTCACAAAATAGCTTGGAAATTTTTCAGTACGCTACGTCATTAATCTCTAAATTAGAGGAAGAATATGAGGGGCTGAGGGAAGAAGGGGGGGATTTCACACGTTTGAATCATTATTTCAAGTTTCCACTTGTAAAGGTGTCCTCTGTGAATGCAAACATTATAAAAATACGACTCTTTTAATAAATTATTATTCGTGCCCACGAAGTAATTTACTATGACACTGTTGGCAAAATTTAGTTCATTACAGCAAAACAAAATAGTGGAGTCTTTATACGATTATTTTAGTGCATCATATCCTACCATTAATTCGGGCTGTTTACATTTTTCACCCCGCCCGGGAAATTTAAGGTCGGATTAAGAAATGGTCGACCGGTCAATTTCATGACAATATTCCGTCGATCGCATATTGAAACTACATCGTCATTAATAGTCGAATTTTGAGTCTTATAAAATCGCAAACACTGGTGTTTCATATGATTCGCACAGGGGAAATAGGGGGAAAGTCAATTTTTTAACCTCAAATTGAGTTAGTGCTGCCATCTGTTAGACAATCACAAACCTTTCTAATACATTTAAAATTATAACTATAAGAGGTGTTTGTCATAATCAAATTAATTTAAAAAAAGTAATTGCTGGAGTTCTTATGAGGTTTGAAATATGCTAAATGCTGTTCTGGAAAATCTGTGCAGTGCATCTTTCCCCCTTTTCGATTTACTCTTCACATTTTCAAACAATATTTGAGTGTGACCAAAACAACCTTTATCGGCTATAATCAGTAATGTTATAAGAACCATTAAATAGTTTAAATAACCCGCCTCGGTGGCGTAGTTGGCTAACGCGCTTGTCGTGTTGAGCTCAACTGCTGAGGACGGGGAGATCGAGGTTCGAATCTCACTCTGGTGAACTTGGGGTGGTTTTTCCTAAATGGTTTTCCACTCTCCCTCCACGCAAATGCGGGTTCACTTCCTTTAATTCAACCTTCCCAATTCCTAATCCATTAGTGTAATTAGTACTTAAGCGTATAACCCGAACGGGTAGTAAGATGCGGTGCTAAAAAATAATATTATTAGTTTAATATGAAAGTTTATTTATCCTACCTTTATTTTTTCTATAAAGATGTGAACATAAGTAATTATTTGAGGAAATAATGGATTTAAGTAGCATATATAAGTTAATCAGGGCCATTGATATAAGGCATCACTCTCGCAATAGACTAGATTGCTGATGAAGGCAAGATCAGGGGTTCGAATCCGGTCAGGTGTATTGAGAGTGGTTTGATCTGAATGGTTTTACATTTTCCCTTCATGGGAATGCGGCTACACTTCCTCTAAACGCATGACCTGAAGGTCGCTTGTCGTTTTACTCTGAGTGGTATAAATTAGCACGTAGGTCTATTTGAGAGAAAATGAACCCACATCAGAATGTTATTATTATTTTTTTGTGGTATTTAACGTGCACTTGCTGAAATTACTGTTTATATAAGGACTCGAGAATTTCTATGAGCGAGAGTGAAAGGGCCTACCAATATATACCTTCCAGGGTTCTTTTACATGTCACAATCCATGTGGGACCAACGACTTTACTTCCCCTCCAGAGGAAGTTGTGCTAGAGATCTGTATCGCCCGAGAAAAAAAAATGCTGATTCCGGTTAGGTTTGAACTAATGAACATCGAGTCCGGAGGCGAGCACTTTAACCCAAGACCATCGAGGTGAATCAAAGTCTAGAGAATATGAATAAGAGAATAACATGTATAAATCTAACGCATGTGCCTTTAGTCGAGATTGGAACCTTAATTTTTTCCCATCAATGGTTGCCAAGGTTCTTGAACCACTCGGTCAACGCTTTCGGAACATTGTATTTTTGGTGTTAACTAAATAGAAAAGCTAATTTTAAAAAGGAGGCGCTGAACAGAACAAACCTCTCAGTTTTCAAACATGAAGCTGTTTTATTTCCCTCTCACCCCCTTCGCCCGAAAGAAGTGTATCTACGGTAAGCTGGAGTGATAAATTAGGCGGGTAAACAAACCCATGGTCGCGGTGGAGGTGTGATAACCACAGCAAGGTCTGAGCGACAGCCTAATTACGTGACTGGCCGTCAGGAGCGCTGAAAGAGCTGTTCAGGCCTCGCTGTAAGAGGGTACTAAAAGCCGCCAGTCTTTATCTTTGTTTGTTTGTGTACATGCTGTCAACTGATCTAAGAGTCCCGGAATCGTTCCCCAGCATGGCCGAAAAATATAGGCTATCATTGGTGAAATGTGGGTTTCCCCTTTCAAAGGGATGAATTAATGGGTGGAGGGCTGGATGTTGTGTCTGGCCTAGGTTTAAGTTAATTTATAAGCTGTGTGTGGATATAATCACTCAGATACCATAAATAAATAACATAAATAAAAATTCATTAATATACGTCTATTAGCCTACGGACTATCTTGTATAGTGGTTAGTGCACCTGGTTTCTAGCTTAGAAGTCCCGGGTTCGATTCCCGGATGGCACCATGAGTATTTTTCTCGAAAGGGGAACCACCTCAACGGTCACAAGGGTTTGCTTATTTAGGACTAAATTAGGTTTAGGTGTTTCTACTGGTTCTACACGCTGATACCATCACCGAAAGGTTGTAGTATTTGTTCATACGGCGTCCTCTGGGCAAAAGTACATTATTCCTGGCTAATCTTTTCACTACTTGGCTACGAGTGATGTAGTCCATACGCGCAATATTATCATAGCAACATCCAGACCAAATATCAGGCCCAACTAGGATTTTCCGGTGATAGATAGATCAGGGTTCAAATCACAGTAAAGTGTGCTGATTTTTTTTCTCTTTAAATAATGTTTAACTTTTCCTTCACGTAAATGCATGTACATTTCTTTTAAACTATACCTTCCTCATCCTTACTCCATTGGTAAGGATAAATGCACAGATGGGTAGTAATTTATGGTAGGATAAAATATGTATGTGGTTCAAGTAGTTTGACATCTATAATCAGTATTGTAATATAAATAGGCTTCACTTATTCGGCCTTTATAATATTATAAGATATAACCTATTTTTATGTGTCCATACGTTAAGCCATGCGCTCTGTAGTTGGGAATACTACCGTCCACCAAGGAGCATAGCAGTCAATTTCTAATTTCAAATACCTCCTTGAAAATATAAATATTTTATTATATCTCAGAAACTAATGGTTCTATAAAATTATATTTCAAGTAAAATATTTGTATTATTAATAGTCCTACAGTTTTACAAAGATAAATTATTTAGTATCGCGAATAGTTACGGAGATATTATCAAAATTGTAAATCTCCACTTTTATATTTTAAAGAAAGTACAGATGAAAGATGGATAGAAACATATAAAAGGGACGAACACAATATGGCTTTTACAATGAAAAGAAGAACACAGTTCACACTTTACAGTGCTGCCACTGGACATTTCCTGTGTGTGTACTTTATTTTATTTGTTCCTTTTAATTGTTCCTATCTAAGTGTCCTATCATACTTTACCAACATCCTTTTTCTCCCTTTTGTGTTTTTCTGGTTTCCTCTTTTAAGAAGTTGCATTGCACGTTTTACACTCCCTCCTGATGAGTTCCGATAGAATGAAACCTAGGTCGGGGGATTAGACGGTAACGATTGATTTTATTCAAGAGGCAGCCAATCAATACCTCTTTGTCCAGTGGCAGCAATGTAAAATGTGAACTGTGTTCTTCTTTTCAATGTAAGAGCCATGTTGTGTTGGTTCCCTTTTTTTATGCTTTCTATTCACCTTTCCTTTGCTTTCTTCCTAATATAGAACAATAACCTCACAAAGAGAAAATAGGTTTTCCTTATAGAAATCTCAACTTTTGTAAATTTTCCTTTTAAGCCATTTTAGAGGTAAAATGAGATCGGACATTTTGTTTGTAATATTTTTTATGCTTTTAGCACCGCATCTTACTACCCGTTTGGGTTATACGCCTATGTACTAATTACACTAATGAGTTTAGGGATTAGGAAGGCTTAATTGAGAGTAAATGCACCCTCATTTGCGTAGAGGGAGAGTAAGAAACCGTTTAGGATAAATCGCGCTTAGTACACCTGACCGGGATCGAACCCCGATCTTCCCGTCTTCTGCAACAATGGCTAGCTACGAGTTTTTATCAAAATAGCTAGGGCTGAATTTGAGAAGAAAATCGAGGTTTTTCTTTTTACCCTTAAGGGTGTATGGCCCAAAATTAATAATATAGACTAATAATTTCATATATATATATTAGTAGGTCTTCTTAAACCAAACTTGGATCAGTGTATTAAATATATATTAAATGTATATTTTAAGCACAGTGTTTACTCAAAATTTGAAATTTTGGCATCTAATGCAATAATTTTTAGCCAAATGATGCAAAGATTTCATATTTAGAATGTTAGAATTACTTAAAGAGGTTTATTAATTGAAATAAATATTATTTCAATGTACCTTCTATTAATTGCGTAAAAAATTGCCAAATAAATTTAATATTCAATTAATTATTTTATATACTTACACGTGTCTAATAAATGGGGGAAGTGAACCAATTAATGCCGACTTCTTTTAACCTTACAATAGTTCTTCATTCACATTAATATTCAATCTGAAACTCATGAAAACTGATACAAGCTGAGGTGCTTCACATTTTGCCCCCGGATTTTGAAAATATATCTGATACAACCCCGCAATAGTCGAAACAGAACGGCCTGGTCAAAGTAGAGTAGACAACTCATCCCTTCTCACTCCAAGTCACTAGTTGTCTGTCCTTGAAACCATAAATCTGTCGCTAGTGTTTTTAGCATGTTTGTACGGCTTATCGTCCTGACGACTTTAATTTGTTTGTTTTGTTTGGCTTCTCACGTCAGGAATAATTATACGTCCCACAGTTTGGGAACCGCTGCTATAGATTTTTAAATAAGCCTTCACTATCTTGGGCGTATTGCAGTAAGCCTGGAATTAACTAAGCTGATTGAGTGAACAAAGGTGCATTTCCTTAATAGCCTAAGGCTGTATGGGTTCATTGCAATAAGCCTAAAAGTTAACAGGCTGATAAGTAAATATAATATTATTTTCCAATTTGCCTACGACATATATAATATATATATATATAATACACTTATATATAATATATATATATATATATATATATATATATAATACACTTATATAATATATGCATATAAATATATATATAAACACATACACACACACACACACACACACACATATATATATATATATATATATATATATATATACTATGGAAGTCTTTAAATTTTGGAAATTAATCCTCTATGGGTGTAATGTTCCTCTTTTCTCTAACAGTTTATGTTATTTCATTTATGTTCTTTGGTAGAATTTGCAACAGTGTATATTATCTCGTTTCGAATATCTTACGATTTTAAGTAAATATATCTTTTTTATTCACAGTAGCGATAAAGTCTATTCTGTGCACCCTACCCACCTTTTTTTTAAAAAAAACAAATGAGCCCTTTTCATCGGTAGTGCGTCTACCTATGGAGCTAAGGCTCCCGGGCTCGATTCCTGGCATGGGTGAGAAATGTATCGTTGGAATATGGGTTTGCCCTTCCATAGTAATGAATTGACGGCCGGGGAATGGATTTTGTGTCTGTCTTAGATTTAAGATTAGAGTAATTAGTACAAAGGCGTATAACCTGAGAAGGTGGTAAGATACGCGGCGCTTAAAAAATGTTAAAAAAAATAATAGCATCGACAACCTAAAATGGCATCACGTAACATAGTTTGAGAGCCATTACTGTATTAGCTAGGTTCAGGTTACAGACATGTACAGATGGACACTAACAATATGTGCATATGTGCACAGAATGTCTACATCAATATTCCACCTCCACAATCATAACACACGTATAGGCCTACATTCTCAATCACCCGTTTTTATGTCCTTTCTCGTCAAATATTTTTTCTACTGTATTTTCTACCCTTTGTTCAGACTTAAGGAATTATTTTTATAACAACTATCAAAACATAGTTTGTAGGTCCCAAGTTCAATTACCGTGTCCTGATGTTATTTTTTAATTTAAATAATATATAGATGAGGTTATAGCCGTAATTAACAAATACTCATATTCAACATCATGTAGAGATAATGTTTTAAATACTTAACATCCCCCCCTTTCCCTCCACTCTATTATTTCGGCATATATGTTTATAGCACACGTAGTGTAATTAATATTTATATGTTTATTAATGACACTAGTTTGTTAATAATGAGAAATATCTAAAACAGAGATAATGTACCCACATTTTTGTGGAGGGACAAAGGGAAACAATTTATAAAGATTCACCCTTGTTTACCCATTCGGGATTTGAACCCTGACCACCATTCATCATTAAAATAAAATAAATGAGCTAAGTGTTGAAATCAAGCTAAGGTTAACTTTAAGAACTAACCAATCCTGACTTACAGTTTTCATTCATAAGAGCCAGAGAAGACTGACTGTCTACCTGCCGACCCTCCCCCTCCCCGCCCTCCCTACCCACCCCCAAAACTCAGTCAGTCCACCGCTAACGAAGATAGTTTTTTTTGGTTAAGTATGTTCAAACAGCGTTAAGTAAACCACCCTTAGTTTTAGAGTTGAATATATAATTCCAAAAACTCCTCGTTGGGAACCCTATGGAAACCCTAGATAGTTCTACCAAATTTTAGCCAGATTGATAAAATGGTGTAGGTTCAAAACTGATATGCAGACAGACTGAACTAAGTTGTCGGACCAGATATAATCGGTATCTCCAGAAATTGCAAGTTAAAAACCTCAAATGAAAGTATTAATATTAATATTAGCACCGCGTCTTATTACCTGTTCGGGTTATACGCACTTACGCTAATGTGTAATGGTAGGGTGATTGTGAGATGAAATGGAGGACCTACAGTTTAACGTGGGATCCAAACCACGGTGGAGGCCTGGCATTCCCCACATTCACAAGTTGTTCAAATAAAAGTAAAAATAAGGACAAGTATTATTGGAACAGCGCCCACGTGTTTATTCCCCGAATCAAAGCGAATGTCCTTTATGTCGCTGTTGCACGCTGTACCGCTAACAGCCCAGGGAGCGTTTAATCATTTTAAAATTAGGATCCTTTAAGCGAGAGGCGGGCATGCATGCATTTCGTGGAGGGGGGTGAGAGGGTTAGAAGGGATGGTGAGAGAGGGGGGTTGAACAGTTGCTATCGTAGCAACCTAATTGAACAGCGAGTCATTAATATTGATCATTACTGGGAGGAGAGGTTGACTACTAACGGTGGGGGGGTTATGTTAAGAGACATTGGGGGAGGAGAGTGGAGATCGAAAGGTTGGTTGGGGGTGGGGGAAGGGCAAGATTCTTTAGGGGAAGAAGATTCGCCGTGGGTTATAGACAAACACTGTAGCGCACACGTCGCCATAGTGCGTTTGATCCATTTCATAGTCTGATGAATCACGGGATATACGTGTACATGCAAGTTGGTTGACGTGTACATACACATGTGTTGACGTGCACATACACATGTGTTGACGTGCACATACACATGTGTTGACGTGCACATACACATGTGTTGACGTGCACATACACATGTGTTGACGTGCACATACACATGTGTTGACGTGCACATACACATGTGTTGACGTGCACATACACTTGTGTTGACGTGCACATACACATGTGTTGACGTGCACATACACGTGTGTTGACGTGCACATACACATGTGTTGACGAATATAAACTCGTTGGCTGACGAGTACAAAAGTTGGTTGACGTGTACAAGCACACGAGTCAATTTTATAATATATAAAGTCCAATTTTTATAGGAAGGTATTTTTATATAGTACATACATTCTATGTTTGCGATCAATATTGATAACATTTTACTATATTATTATTGTTATTTTATAGGTATTAATAATATCTATCAAAAAAAAAGACGGCTTAGCTCCTTTTTCTTGACGCATTAATACTTGAACGCGGATATTTGAACGGGTGCGGCGGAATCTCGTACGCCGATGTCACACTTGCATTGGGGTTGATGGCCGTCATTTTGAGCGACTGTTGTGAGGTACGTAGGGGTAGGTTTCCTCCGGTTTGTAAATGATATGGTAAACTGTACAGTATACTTTATTCACGGTAGGAAAGGTCTTTTTTCCTACCAATATCCTACTATATAATAGATTTCTGGTAGGGAAAAAGACCTTTCAGAAAACAATTCCTACGCTGAACAGATTTTACTACCTGTACGTAATGTTACAACTAAATGTTAATAGATTACATGTAATTATTAGCTATAAATAAACCGGACAGTAACAGTGCTAGACATGTCTAGGCCCATATCCCATCTAGCTGGCTTCGCAAACCACACGTTTCCTATCTCAAAATGTTTGATAGAGATGCCCTGTTTAATTCTTACACGCTTTCACTGAAACATTCTGTATGGAGATTTTATTTCGACTTTAAGATGTGACCACTCGTAATAAAATAATAATTGTGGTAGTTAATTATGTTTACATGTTATTCATTTCATTATTTAAAACTAAATCGTAGCCAGGGATCGTTATTCATCCCCACAACGTGGGCAGATCTGTGAGGATGGATTGGGTTGATTACCATTAATAATTGTTAGGTTCACCAATAGTCTGGTCATTGATTTGAAGTTTATATGGATACCAGTAGAAGTCCCTGGCGTTGAGTGGTAACAACGCTTTTCTTTTCTGAAAAGCGACAGAAAAAGACTCTTTTTATTTCTTCCAACCAGGTTTTAATTAATTTTAAAAAATAATCATAAACCAATTTAAAAATTCTGGCTTCACGGAGCACATTTTCATGCACAAGGGCTACTTTTTATTTTAGTACCACGCCTTTCTACCCTTTCTAGGAATACGCTTACGTACTAATTACGGTAGTGGTTTTGGGGAGCACTTACGGGGAGGGAGAGAAAAAAACTTTTCGGAAAAATCACCCTTAGTCCACCCGACCGAGATTCGAACCTCGATCTCCCCGTCATCAGCAGGGTAGTATAGCCGTGACACTTTAGAATTTGGACACTGAAGTGGGTTTATCTTTAATAAAATGAAAATTAAGTTTAAATTACCCGTCTCGGGGGTCACATGCTCTAGGATGTCACTCTCGAAATTGTTTGTACTGCCTTTGACAGGGAGATCGGGGTTATAATTCCTGTTGGGTGGACGGATGGTACTTTTCCCCTAAATGGTTTTCCATTCTCCCTCCACGAAAATGAAGGTACACTCTCTCAAAATTCAACCTTCCTCATTCATAGCACATTAGCGTACATTCGTGTACAACCTGAACAGGTACAGTAGCCCCATGGCTTCTTTGGTGCTGACTGACAGCTCACAGCTGACTTCTGACAGTCAACATTCAGGCATATACCTAAATTTTGACTGTCAGAAGTGACAGCTGCTAATCACATGTATTTTGCAGATCATATGGTTCGGCATAGGGATACATAATTTGGCCTAGTAACTTTTCAAAGCCTTCAGCTGTCTGCTGTGAGCTGTCAATCAGCACCAAAGAAGTCACGGGGCTACTGTAGTTTAGACGTGGTGGCTCAAATAGTATCCAAGTGGGTAAGAACATAATATCACAGGTACAGACTGCTCTGACAATCTATATTTATCATGACAACACTCCAGACACACTATTTTTTTGTTTGATCAAAAATTCTTGGGTTTAACTTTATTTACAACCTGGTACTGTAAATTTAGAACAATAGTCTCTCTGACGCTTGTGTGAGTTAGCCCTGTTTTCTTCCAGGCGAGTTATCCGAAAGGGAGGAAGCGGTAGATATGATACGGCCTTCTGAAAACACCGCAACTGCAAAATGGCCATAAGATCCAAATTGAGTGCTAAAATATTAACACGACCCCCTTTCGCACTTGGCGTGCTTATTAAATGATGGCTGGTGCTAACACCCCCTCTGACAGGGCACGGCGGTGGAGGGAGAGAGGGCAGGAAGCCAAATAATAACCTTATTATATTTTAAAATGCTATTCCATGGCTTCCCACCACATATATGTATGTGATGCTGATATGGCGGTATGTGAGTTGTAATGTGTGTGTTTAGGAGCAAAACTGCACATATCACATATCACATTTGTGATAAAACAATAAAAAATACAGTAAGGAGAAAGATATCATGGGCATCACTGGTTGAACGGTCTAAGGTGATTCTTTGGGGTTTGGACTGGCCACTTGATGACGGGGAGGTCGGGGTTCGAACCCCAGTTGGGTCACTGAGGGTGGTTTTCCCAAAATGGTTTCCCACTCTTCTTCCAGGCAAATGCCGCATTTGAAATGTGGGTAGATGACCTCTACCTCATCTCTATCACAATAGAGTAATTATCATATATGCGTATAACATGACCAGGTAGTAAGATACGGCGATATATATATATATATGGTATTTGTATAAAAAGAAAGGTATCCAGTTCTCTCGACCCCTCGGAGAGAGAAGTATAGTGATTGTCAAACTAATTGAACTCAAGAATTTGATAACATTTTACCGTTTAAGCTTAGTATCGTGAGTTTTCATAAAATTCTCCCCCTGGTATTTTTGGAGTTAGATTTCTAACGCTAAAATTAAGAGTAGTTTGCTGAAGAGCAAAAAAGAGAGAAATCGACTTCCTGGAAATTAGCTCTAACAATTTTTATTAAATTTCGTATCTAGACATTAATTAGTATCACAAACAAAATTAAATCTATCATTTTTTTATGAAAATTACTTTTGAGGTCACTTAATTCTATAAAAAGAAATCGAATTTTGAAATCTCCACAACTATTTGAAATATGGAAATACCTCATAATTGTAAAGTTGTAGTGCCTTTAAAAATAAAATATCACTTACTTGGTATCTATTTTTAAGAAACCAAAAGTTTTCTAACTATTGGCAAATATATGTTTTAAATTGAGGTCTTGGAAATCGGGATTTGATTACTATGCTCTTTATTGAACAGAGTTGTTTCTTTGTCCTCTATGTTTCTGTAAAGGTGTATATTATTTCATTTATGCTCTTTGGTGGAATGGGTTGTTATTTTATTCCATCGTGTTTCTGCTTAGATGTCTATTATTTTATTTCACAACTCTTACGAGTTTTAAGTAAATGTTTCCCTTTTTAGATAAAGGAGATTGAAGCTCTGTGCAGTGCACACTATAATTTATTTTAAAATATGGTAAAATTGTTTCACTGGTCTCAATTCCTCTGTGCTCTCTCAAGTATAACCACGATTTTATGCCTGATTAGAACTGTATTACCTACCTGAGTTCTATGCTATCCGTGGGGTGAAAAGGGCTCTTAAGATACCTGGTTAGAACTCTATTATCTTCCTAAGTTATGTGTTATCCGTGGGGTGAAAAGGGCTCTTAAGATACCTGGTTAGAACTCTATTATCTTCCTAAGTTATGTGTTATCCGTGGGGTGAGAAGGGCTCTTAAGATACCTGGTTAGAACTCTATTATCTTCCTAAGTTATGTGTTATCCGTGGGGTGAGAAGGGCTCTTAAGATACCTGGTTAGAACTCTATTATCTTCCTAAGCTATGTGTTATCCGTGGGGTGAAAAGGGCTCTTAAGATACCTGGTTAGAACTCTATTATCTTCCTAAGCTATGTGTTATCCGTGGGGTGAAAAGGGCTCTTAAGATACCTGGTTAGAACTCTATTATCTTCCTAAGCTATGTGTTATCCGTGGGGTGAAAAGGGCTCTTAAGATACCTGGTTAGAACTCTATTATCTTCCTAAGCTATGTGTTATCCGTGGGGTGAAAAGGGCTCTTAAGATACCTGGTTAGAACTCTATTAACTTCCTAAGTTAGACATTATTTGTAGGTTGGAACGAGCTAGTAATCAAATTAAATAGATAATAATGTATTGCCAAATAAATTTATAAATATCCTGCTTAAGTATTATTGCTTACAACTTATCAAGAGAGGAGCGATAATTTCGTTTTAATTTTATAGCCTTTAAGCTGGGACTTATTGAGTGTATCGCACTCCACGTTAAATTTCCCCGTACACTTTATTTTTTAATATTGTTCTTTTTTTTCTTTTGTTGCTGCTGCTATATCCTATTGTTGTTGGTTTGTTTTTCTACAAAATGTATAACCCCTGCCCCTTCTTTCGTTCTGACGTTTTGAACTCTCCAAACACCACACGTGCACTATTAACCAGGATAAGGCTGCGTCCCAACGCACACACACACACACACACACACACACACAGAGTGTTGACCAGTGGCGTTGTGAAGGCTCTACCTTCTCAACAGTATTTTACCTTACAAAGTATGATTCACCCTCTTGATAAAGTAAAGGAATTTATTATTATTATTATTATTATTATTATTATTATTACTAGCACCGCGTCTTACTACCCGTTCGGGTTATACGCACTTACGCTAATGTGTAATGGTAGGGTGATTGTGAGATGAAATGAAGGACCTACAGTTTAACGTGGAATCCGAACCACGGTGGAGGCCTGGCATTCCACACATTCACAAGTTGTGATTAATACACGTCTTGTCAGAGGTGAAGGAAGGGTTTGGTAATCAGATAAATCTTTGCCGGGACCGAGGATTGAACCCCGGCCGCCAGCACAGAAGTCCAACACCTTACCCCTAGACCACCAGGTCATCCAGGAATTTAATAACTTTGCCTATGTTGTGTATTATAAGCTATTTTACATCTTAGCTTGACACACCATAGTACTAACACCCTTTGACGCTATTGATTTAAATAGAAAGAGAGAGTAGAAAATTAACAGTTAATTTCATTTTACTTATTTATTTTAGGTATTTAACGTGCCCTTTCTGAACTGACCGATTATGTTAACACACGAAAATTTCTATGAGCGAGAGCGAAAGTTCCTAATAATTTCGCCGAGAAAGGTATTTTTCACATACCTTTCCAGGATTTCTTTCACATGCCACTATGGACATGGGACTGGCGGCTTTACTTCATCTCCGAAGGAAGTTGTGCTACGGATTTTTATCGCTCAAGAATAATCCATCAACCCCAGTTGGGTTTGAGCCCCCTATCATCGGGTCCTAAAATGTTAACGTTACTCTAAGACCACCGAGGTGGAGGCAAGGCCTCTTGCTTATGTGCTTATAACATTCCTTCTTCCACTAACGAGTACACACACACACACACACTTTAACATTTTTATAAGTATGAGTTGTAGTCTAAAAACAATCCACCCATTTGTAAGATCGATTTTCTGGAGTTTTTAGTACCAACACATGGTTTAAGGCATCAAGTTCGCAATATAATAAATGGCCAGTGATAATGAAGCACAGCTATAGTTTTTCCGTTCCTTATAACGTGGGCTCATTTCCTTTAAAACTACCGTTCTCACCCATAATTACTAAATTAAGTTGTTAATAACCACTGTCTTGAGGATTTACTGAAGGTTGTGAGGTTCTCTTATAATTCAACCATTTGGGATTTCTTCCGTCTGGACTGTATCCAGATATTTGTCCCACGATTACTGCCAAATACTTAGATCAATTTTAACAAAATTTGCCAGGGATATTCTTTAAACCTAAGACAAACGACTGTTGTTTTATATGTTTATTTAATTTACGTTAATTGCGAGATTGGCGTCTTAAAACACGTGAGCATCGATTGCTCTCTATGAAAGTAATGCATTATCGAAAAGAGTAATAATTGGTTTTCAGTCCAACTTAAGAAGTAATTCAACTTGAAATTCAAAAATAATCTTAATACTGTAGTAACGATGATAACATTGAGGGAGGTCTACTGTTCACAGAACTACTAGTAAGACTGTAGTAACGATAGTAACATGGAGTGAGCGAGATCTATTATCCACAGAGCTACTAGTAAGACTGTAGTAACGATGATAACATTGAGGGAGGTCTACTGTTCACAGAACTACTAGTAAGACTGTAGTAACGATAATAACATGGAGGGAGTGAGGTCTACTGTTCACAGAACTACTAGTAAGACTGTAGTAACGATAATAACATGGAGGGAGCGAGGTCTAATGTTCACAGAACTACTAGTAAGACTGTAATAACGATAATAACATGGAGTGAGGTCTACTGTTCACAGAACTATTAGTAAGACTGTAGTAACGATAATAACATGGAGGGAGCGAGGTCTAATGTTCACAGAACTATTAGTAAGACTGTAATAACGATAATAACATGGAGTGAGGTCTACTGTTCACAGAACTACTAGTAAGACTGTAGTAACGAAATTAACATGGAGGGAGTGAGGTCTACTGTTCACAGAACTACAAGTAAGACTGTAGTAACGATAATAACATGGAGGAGGGAGGTCTACTGTTCACAGAACTATTAGTAAGACTGTAATAACGATAATAACATGGAGATAGTGAGGTCTACTGTTCACAGAACTACTAGTAAGACTGTAGTAACGATAATAACATGGAGGGAGCGAGGTCTAATGTTCACAAAACTATTAGTAAGACTGTAATAACGATAATAACATGGAGTGAGGTCTACTGTTCACAGAACTACAAGTAAGACTGTAGTAACGATAATAACATGGAGGGAGGGAGGTCTACTGTTCACAGAACTATTAGTAAGACTGTAATAACGATAATAACATGGAGTGAGGTCTACTGTTCACAGAACTACTAGTAAGACTGTAGTAACGAAATTAACATGGAGGGAGTGAGGTCTACTGTTCACAGAACTACTAGTAAGACTGTAGTAACGATAATAACATGGAGGGAGCGAGGTCTACTGTTCACAGAACTACTAGTAAGACTGTAATAACGATAATAACATGGAGATAGTGAGGTCTACTGTTCACAGAACTACTAGTAAGACTGTAGTAACGAAATTAACATGGAGGGAGTGAGGTCTACTGTTCACAGAACTACTAGTAAGACTGTAGTAACGATAATAACATGGAGATAGTGAGGTCTACTGTTCACAGAACTACTAGTAAGACTGTAGTAACGATAATAAATGGAGATAGTGAGGTCTACTGTTCACAGAACTTAGTAAGACTGTATAACGATAATAACATGGAGTGAGGTCTACTGTTCACAGAACTACTAGTAAGACTGTAGTAACGAAATAACATGGAGGAGTGAGGTTACTGTTCACAGAACTACTAGTAAGACTGTAGTAACGATAATAACATGGAGGGAGGGAGTCTACTGTTCACAGAACTATAGTAAGACTGTAATAACGATAATAACATGGAGTAGTGAGGTCTACTGTTCACAGAACTACTAGTAAGACTGTAGTAACGATAATAACATGGAGGAGGAGGTCTAATGTTCACAGAACTATTAGTAAGACTGTAATAACGATAATAACATGGAGTGAGGTCTACTGTTCACAGAACTACTAGTAAGACTGTAGTAACGATAATAACATGGAGGAGGAGGTCTACTGTTCACAGAACTATTAGTAAGACTGTAATAACGATAATAACATGGAGAGTGAGGTCTACTGTTCACAGAACTACTAGTAAGACTGTAGTACGAAATAACATGGAGGGAGTGAGGTCTACTGTTCACAGAACTACTAGTAAGACTGTATAACGATAATAACATGGAGATAGTGAGGTCTACTGTTCACAGAACTACTAGTAAGACTGTAGTAACGATAATAAATGGAGAAGTGAGGTCTACTGTTCACAAACTACTAGTAAGACTGTAGTAACGATAATAACATGGAGATAGTGAGGTCTACTGTTCACATAACTACTAGTAAGACTGTAGTAACGATAATAACATGGAGGAGGTCTACTGTTCACAGAAACTACTAGTAAGACTGTAGTAGTACGATAATAAATGAGATGTGAGGTCTACTGTTCACATAACTACTAGTAAGACTGTAGTAACGATAATAACATGGAGCGAGGTCTATGTTCACAGTACTACTAGTAAGACTGTAGTAACGATAATAACATGGAGGAGCGAGGTCTATGTTCACAGACTACTAGTAAGACTGTAGTAACGATAATAACATGGAGGGAGGTCTACTGTTCACAGAACTACTAGTAAGACTGTAGTAACGATAATAACATGGAGGGGCAGGTCTTCTGTTCACAGAATCTAGTAAGACTGTAGTAACGATAATAACATGGAGGGAGGTCTACTGTTCACAGAACTACTAGTAAGACTGTAGTAACGATAATAACATGGAGGGAGTGAGGTCTACTGTTCACAGAACTACTAGTAATACTGTAGTAACGATAATGACATGGAGGGAGCGAGTCTTCTGTTCACAGAACTACTATAAGACTGTAGTAACGATAATAACATGGAGGGAGCGAGGTCTACTGTTCACAGAACTATTAGTAGACTGTAGTAACGATAATAACATGGAGGGAGCGAGGTCTTCTGTTCACAGAACTACTAGTAAGACTTTAGTAACGATAATAACATGGAGGGAGTGAGGTTACTGTTCACAGAACTATTATAAGATTGTAGTAACGATAATAACATGGAGATAGTGAGGTCTACTGTTCACAGAACTACTAGTAAGACTGTAGTAACGATAATAACATGGAGATAGTGAGGTCTACTGTTCACAGAACTACTAGTAAGACTCTAGTACGATAATAACATGAGGGAGTGAGGTCTACTGTTCACAGAACTACTAGTAAGACTGTAGTAACGATAATAACATGGAGGGAGCGAGGTCTACTGTTCACAGAACTACTAGTAAGACTCTAGTAACGATAATAACATGGAGGGAGTGAGGTCTACTGTTCACAGAACTACTAGTAAGACTGTAGTAACGATAATAACATGGAGATAGTGAGGTCTACTGTTCACAGAACTACTAGTAAGACTGTAGTAACGATAATAACATGGAGAGAGTGAGGTCTACTGTTCTCAGAACTACTAGTAAGACTCTAGTAACGATAATAACATGGAGGGAGTGAGGTCTACTGTTCACAGAACTACTAGTAAGACTGTAGTAACGATAATAACATGGAGATAGTGAGGTCTACTGTTCTCAGAACTACTAGTAAGACTGTAGTGTCGAATCAATACATTGGCTTGGTAAATGTTTAGTAAGTAATGTTTTATGCAACTAATACTCGTTAAATAATTGGCAGACAAGACGTGCTAAGACTCCCAAGGTCTTTTTACTTTCTCGCTATCTTACAGGTAGAGAACGTATGGTGATCGTCAAAAAATCGAAATCAAGATTTTGAATAATCTTGACGTTTCATGACCCCCAAATAAAAAAAAGTTGTTTTTGACTTTCCGTCTGTCTGTCTGTCTGTCTGTACCTCCAACTAGAGCCTAAACTATTTTACCGATCGGGCTAAAACTTGGTATCGAGGGTTTGCATAGGGTTGCCCTGAGGAGTTTTTGGAATTGGATAGCTAGCCCCAAAATTAAGGGTATTTTACTGGAGGGCAAAAAGAGAAAAAGTCGATTTTTTCATAATCGGTTCTAACGATTTTGATTAAATTTCATTTCTAAACATTTATAAATATTCCAAACAAAATGGTTTCTCTCAATATTTCGGAAAAATGACTTTAAGGGCTCTGGTCTGATCCGTAATTTAAAAAAAATAATATCTCCTTAACTATTTGAGATATGAAATTACTTATCGTTACAAATATGTAAGTCTTTTTATAAAACCAATAACTTTCAAGCTATACGTAAATATACATATTTTTTAACTTTTTGAACACAAAAGGTAAAAGTATTTCGAATGCAAGAGAAAATCTAACCTGAAATGTTGATGGATGTCGACGTCTCAAGACCCCCCAAGACCTAAAAAGTGATCTTTGTATTGACGTCTGTCTGTGTGTCTGTTTAGACTTAAAATTAAGAGTAGTTTAAGAAAGGGCAAAAAGAGAAAAAAAAGAGATTTTCTCAAATCGGCTCTATCGATTTTGATTAAAATTCGTATCTAGGTGTTGATTGAAATTATAAATAAACTGCTTATTTAATTTTACCATGAAAATGAATTTTAGAAGAAGCAAAAACTTCCGTATCTCTTCAATTATTTGAGATACTAAATAACTTATCATTGCAAAATTGTAATACTATTAAAAATAAAAAACTTTAAATGAAATATATTTTTATAAATCCAACAGTTTCTAAGATATTGGCAAATATATTAATACAATTTTGTAGTCTTTAGTTGTAAAGAGATACTTAAGTTTTAACGCAATAATTCCCCAATTCCATAGAGTAATTAAATATAAGTAAGTCACTAAAAGTTAATGTTGTTTTAACATAAACCTCTTAGGAGAAATGTTTGTATAACAATGATCTATATCCATTTTATACTCAATAGTCAATATTTACATCTTTTATTGGCAAAATTTATAAATGAGGAATTTAATAACAATGCGATAGCATGAATATTTGCAACACCTAATAAAATTCCGAAAACTTTAACAGGAAGTTGAAATTTTAATACAAAGTATTGACGCTTGTGGACCCAACACTAATATTTTTTATCGGTACAAACATACAAATGAGGACATTAATTCCTTAAAAACAAAATTATAAAATTTAAAACTGGGACTAATTTTTTTTTACATAAGTATAGTGCAATTTATGCTTGGGTTTGCTAGTGTATATTATTTCGTTTCACATATATTACGAGTTTTGAGTAAATATCTCCATTTTCAAACATTAGAGCGAGAAAGTCCGTGCGCAGTTCCGTAACATTTATTTACTTTAATTGATGTAATCTCTATTAATGATATATTGTTAAGGATTTAACACTTTTTTTTCAATTTCACTTTCTTTGTAAATCTTTCTCATACATCTAATCAATAATTCAATAAAATATTATGAGGTAATATACGTTGTAGCCCGTTTCCTTACCCAATAAAAATGTTTTTAAATATTGCAAAAAAAAGGCATTGTTATATAGTAATAATTAATTTTATTTATTACATTCAAATACATGATATATGGCCAAAGGTTTGACACATTATTAGAATTTGACATGTTTTTAAAATTGATTTGAAATATTTAGAGCCTAAATGAATATTTTTTCTTAATTTTATATAAATAGGACTGACTATATCTTAAAAAATTTAACTTAGTAGAAAGGAAATGTGATCAATACAAACACATTTTTTGACTGTAAACGTTTATAACATTTTAATTATTTATTTATTTATTTATCACCGCGTTTTACTACCTGTTAGGTTTGTACGTAAGCTTATTTATGATACTTACTCTAATGGGGTAAGGGTGAGGAAGGAATAATTTTAGTGGTCATGTATCCACATTTTCGTGGAAGGAGAGTGGGAAACAATTTTTAAAAAAACATCCTCAGTAGATCCGACTTTGATTCGAATCCCGATCTCCCCGTCAATAGCAGGCCAGTCTAACACGAGAGTGACGCCTTAAACCATTTGGCCACTGAAGCGGATTTTTACTATATCATTAGTGTTATTTTATAGGTATTGATGATATCTATCAAAAGTGACGACATGACGTGTATGACAATTATTTTATTAACTCTTATCACTGTAAAAAAATAATCTCCTTTCTAAATCTGACTGTAAATAAGACCTTTAAACCAATATTTTAGCTGATATATCCATCATAGCGAATGTTGTTGGATGCACTAATTATTTTTGTGACCATATTCCATGACTGTATAGTATGACGGCATGACCCACATACAATCTAACAAACACCAACTTAAAAAAAAAAGCAGTTAGATTAGAACACTCTCTCGTCGTCGCATCAAATATTCACTATCATTTCTCAA